>JAZAYU010000250.1:240537-749103 GCA_038501625.1 Corbicula japonica | reverse complement strand
ATAATTTCCATTGAAATATGAAGGAAATGTACCATTATAGCACTTATTTGACACATTATATTCCATACTGTGGCATCATTTGTTACCTTAGTGCAAGAACAATATAATTTCCATTGAAATATGAAGGAAATGTACCATTATAGCACTTATTTGACACATTATATTCCTTACTGTGGCATCATTTGTTACCTTAGTGCAAGAACAATATAATTTCCATTGAAATATGAAGGAAATGTACCATTATAGCACTTATTTGACACATTATATTCCATACTGTGGCATCATTTGTTACCTTAGTGCAAGAACAATATAATTTCCATTGAAATATGAAGGAAATGTACCATTATAGCACTTATTTGACACATTATATTCCATACTGTGGCATCATTTGTTACCTTAGTGCAAGAACAATATAATTTCCATTGAAATATGAAGGAAATGTACCATTATAGCACTTATTTGACACATTATATTCCATACTGTGGCATCATTTGTTACCTTAGTGCAAGAACAATATAATTTCCATTGAAATATGAAGGAAATGTACCATTATAGCACTTATTTGACACATTATATTCCATACTGTGGCATCATTTGTTACCTTAGTGCAAGAACAATATAATTTCCATTGAAATATGAAGGAAATGTACCATTATAGCACTTATTTGACACATTATATTCCATACTGTGGTATCATTATATTTTTGGCAGCTTGATTATTTTGGTATTTCTCGCTGGATCAAAGGTGCTCAACTTGAATTCCAGCGAAATTTTAATATAATTCTAATAGCTTATCTAATAAGACAATTACAACTTTGCGCAAACATCATTTGCCCTTACTCTGAAAAAATGAAATACCCATATCAGGAAATGCAAAATTCAGAAGACACTGTGAGAAAATTTATCACCATGAAAATGAAATAGTACCACAGTACTTAGTGGAAGCCCTTGACGGTTGAAGGATTGATTCCTGCTTGAGATCAAATATTTTATATGAGCATGCTATCTTGCATGATGGTTCATCTGAAGTGCCCGTCCATTAAGAACACCCTGTCAGGATGGACACCTTTTCATGTCCTTCACCAGAGAAGGCAACAAGTATGGAGAGTAATTTATTCTCAGAATCTCTTCTTCAAGATTTTGAAATAAGATTTCTTAGAAAGTTGTGGTACTTGAGAAATCTTGACTTGGTTGTTTGGTAGGACCAAATGTAGGATTGATTGTTCAGTACTTGTTTACTATGATTTATAATCAACCACTTGGTTTTAAACACGTGTAATATTTCAGATGCAATAATTTATCAAAAACATATTTACAACCTTTAACAAGGTTTTGTAGACTCTTCAAGATGTTTTTATCTACTATTGCCTTCACTTTTAAGAGACACCTTTTTGCATGTTACTGTTTGCAGTGGATTGTGTTTGTTATTATATATCAAAAGATGAACACTTTTCTTAAAACTTGAGATCAAATCTCTATCAACTCCTTTGAATTATAAAAAGGGATTTTTGTGGCTTGAAAAGGTGAGCTTCCCTTAAAAATGATGTGTCATAAAATTAAAAACATAATTATGTCATAAAATTAAACATGAGTGATTTATACAGTTTAAAATGAAATCAGACAAAAGAAATGTTCCAATCTAATGAAAAAAAATTTTACAATGAAGATTTACTTGTGGTTTAAATGTAAATATAACTTATGTTTGTAATTGATTAAAATAATAACTAATAATTTTTCATCGTTACAGACTTGGTCTACAAGTCATCTGGGCAGAAGGTATACCGTAACGCCATGGACGAGGTGAGCCTGACACTGCCTAGTAAGGAGGCCCAGAATTCCCACCTCGGCATGAACCTGGGACGTAAGAAGATGAACAAAGATCGACAAGCCGTCTCCCGCAAAATGAAACTAAAGTCAAACCAGGTAATTAATTTTTTTTAACCCATTTACTCTGTGCAATACAGATTATATCCTATGGGTGAAAAGTGTAGATCCACATCAGCTAGTCTCAATAATTCGACTGCAAGCACAGACCCATTATCATACTGACTTTTTACAGATGTCTGTTCTTTACGTCTCAAGCAGTTACGATCAAAACTGTGGTGGAAATCGGCACGATTTAAATTCTGTTATTTATCGATAAACTTGACGTAGTGAGTCAGGTAAACTTGAAGCGCGGAAATCGAAATTTGTTGACATGTGTGGAGGTTTAAAAGAGTTTTGCATAAAAAACGAAACCGTTATTTATAAAGGATTACATATATTGATTCTACTTGAATGTGGCTTTTCAGGTATGTAAATTTTTTAAAGGTACATATGGTTTAAGATGCTTTATGGAGCCACCAACGTTGCGATCAAATTCCCATCGGCGGCAAATAGAAATAGAAGGAAAATTTTCCGCATTGATTTGAATGCTAACTGGGTTGTACGCGAAAGGCAAATATCGCATATATAGAAAAGCCTTTGTCGCGTACAACTAGTTGTGCTACACATCAGCCTGCATGTCTGTGAAGATAATGTTTTTGTGTGAAAGACTTGTTTTACATAAATCTTCCAGAATTATTCTTTTTTTAAGTAGGGTTTTCAGTTATCACTGCTATAGCTAGCAGAAGTAATCAGACTTAGGTATGGTCACCAATGTCAAGAAGCTGATTGGTTGAAAACCAGCTCCATCTCCAAACTAACCAATCTAAAGCTAGAGTTTTGTGGCTTATCTCGTGCTTCTGACTTAAGTCTTGATAACATGTCACCTTTCTTGTAAAACATATAAAAAAAACCTTGAAAAATATGAATAAGGAATGTAACATGATCTCATTGACATTATGTCATTAGTGCCAACTCATTAGCCCTTTCCTCCATAATATTATATACAACTTTTATCGCATGGATTACCAGCTAGACCCAGATCAGCCAGCAAATCTGTATCATTTGACCTTGATCTACAATATTTGCCTACTGGTCAGATCTTAAAGCAAACAGTTTAGATTCGGATCAGACAGCACGAATTTTGGGATTTACACTGATCGAGTCGTCTTTGAAGACAGGTTTGACTGTACCTGTCCAGTACTCTTGTAAGCAGCATGTGAATGGAAGTTTGGAAAATGTCTGTTAATTATGGTTGCTGCTATATAAAGTAAGTTAACTATTAAAAACCAAAATTGTGCAGAAATTCACTTGTTTGCTTTTAGCTTGAGGATGCATGATTCAGGTGGCTGTTAACACTGGTGTTTCATTTGGATTTACAGGTAGCTCCAACAAGCTCTGAGGTCAGAGATGCAATGGGGAAACTGGGTCTTGGTGACCTTACTGTGGACACGGAGGAAGAACAACAACGTGTCCTCAAACTGATTCGAGCCATGCCCAGACCTATACCTGTAAAAAAAACAAATGAGGTAAGAGTAACATGGTGCAGATGGATACTGACTGTCCTGGGACTGGTTATGTTCAGCCCTTTCTGTCCCACATCCAGCCCGACAAAAGGATACTATCCTGAGACTGTGGTAATGTTCAGCCCTATCACCCATCCCCACTTCTCTGACACCCCTCACACCGCCACCCCAGTTAACCAATGTTGAGCATTTCTGTAATGGTCTATATGCTTTACATCTGCATAATTATGCAAGTAGCTTACACTTAGAATTTATTTATACCTTAAAAGCTCGACTTCAAAGTAGACTTAAAGTATTTTTTTTTAGGATCACTATGACTGTTATGTACAGTTAAAACTCGGAATAAAAGAAAAGGGCTAAGGACCAATATCATAAAACTTGGACTGGTGACCAGTCTTTAATTTCAAGCAGCTAGGCCCATGATCATAAAACCAAAAATGGAGACCAGTCTCGAATCTAAGAGTTTTGTGATCGGTCTTTAATCCAGAAAAAAAAGCTATAACACTGTATGTACTACATGTATATCACAAATCCATTTAGCCTTTTGACTTAAAAAGGGTTATTGTTTGCAACATTTGATAGTCAGGACTCAGAAGTGCAAGTTCTCAACTGGGTAGCACAAGTTTTTAGAAAGGATTCTTATTTCTCATGAAGAATTAAGTTAGCAGGAAACTTAATTTTTATATCTTCCTATTTTGTCCAATAATGTTTAATGTATTTTTACAAAATCATACCATAGATTTGGTAAACAGTTGGCAATATTTAAATGTCCTTTGAGCATAAACTTTATTTGTCATGATTTCTTTACATAGTATTAATGACTGTAGTTAAAAATAGTTTTCTTCTCCAATAAAACTACATTGTCTAATAATCTGTGACGGACGGTCGGTCTTCAAATCGGGTGATATTTTACGTCATATTATTTGACACCTCACCCGTGGCCTAGGAATTAACCAAAACAAATCAACATTACCATTGTGAAGACATGCTTGGGGGAGCACCATTTAGGTCAACAGTACAATAAAAAGAATTGAATTCACAGTTAAAACAGAGTTGTAAAACCAATACCAAATAGATTTTATTCATAATGCACCCGATTAATGACTTATAGGTATGAAAAGACTACAAATTAATCCAAGTTTAAATGAGAAAAAAGACTTCCCGTGTGCTTTTGTAACAAATTTCTATCCATCCAGTTTGTAAGGAATGCTAGGTCTGCATGAAACTTGAAACTTGTTTTTGATTGGTCAGATAAGAGGCTTCTCTCAAAAATCAACCAATCATCTTTCCAAAAGTGGAGTCTGGTTTCCAGTCTCAAAAGGATTGTTTTTTTTCTACTTGAGTAGTTTCTCTTAATAAATGTAAAATACCATTTTTAAGATTAATGTGCCAATTGATCTAGACCTTCACAGTTTGCCAATACCAAGGCATATATGTGGAAAAAAAGCTATAACAGATGTGTAAGATTAACGATGACCTCTTTAAGGAAGAGATATCCACCATACAGGTAATTTTATAATGTACATGAAGTTAACTCTGATTGGCTAGAACCTGCCGACCCTGTTAACAACAGTTACTACCATCACAAAACATACAAAATCACCAGATAATGTTTGTTTTACTTTTTGCTGATTTTATAGCTGTTAATTGGCTAAATTACCAACAGATTTTGTGTTTTATTAGTATTTCTTTTTCAAATTAAGTTACATAAATATTAACAAAAGCATTAATTGGGTGTACTATATTGCCCCCATTTGAAGAAATGTTGAACTGCTATATTTATCCTTCACTTCTTGATAGATATATGCCTTTATTCACATGAGCTTTAAAAGTAGATCCAGATCAACTTGTACATCTTTGCATCACTGTTCCCTTTCTGGTCATAAATAATATAATGAAACTAAAAGTAATTAAATGTAGATTCAAATCAGACTGAACCAATGTGCAGGCTGATCTGGAACTACACTGGTGCAACAATCCTATGTAGTAAAAGGTTACATTTTTATCCTTGTTAATTTTGAAGTTCATTAAACTACAGATACATTCTTAGATTTAACATTTGAAAATGTCATCGAAACTTCTAAATATTAGAGGATTGTTCTATTTAGCCTCTAACTGACTTAGTGTTTACTCTAGATTTATATTCACTCACAGAGCACTGAACTCTGTTTCATATACTCAAATGCCAGTTTCAAGTCTTAGGCTACTTTTAGACAAAAGATTGAATTTTTTAGGCATTGTGACAGGTTGAAAAACTAGGAAAATCACTAATGCTTGTGGTTATATTGGGTCATGGAATAAAACATTAGATCAGAAGTACCAGTAGGTACCCTACTACCCTAGTGGTGCCAGACTGACGATACTGAACTACTCATTGCTTTTATCTTTTAAGTTTGCAAAGTACCTATTTATAGCTATGTTGAATTGTAATGTAACAGCCTCAGTAAATAAAGCCTTGAGTTAATTGCACTTTTTTCAGGGAAATCCATTTGTAGTTAGAGACCTGCATTTTCAACTACTATTTAAATGCTTTCTCAGTTATATATATTTTCCATGCCAGTCTTAAATTGACTTCCGCTTCATTTTTAAACAGATTTTGTTGGAATATTGACAAATACCTTGGTAGGTTTTTTCCTTCTGGAAATCAATAATAGAATAATGTACTATTCGCTTGCTGAAAATTTAAGATAAGTAAATGGTGTACTGGTCACAGGAAACAAGTGGGAAGCAGAGTTTTGAGATCAAGTGCACTTTTTCTCAGTAACCATTCAAGGTAGAGCTTTTGAAACTTAACATAGTTGTCTGACATCACAACAGCAGTTATCAGCAGAAGTTTCATAACCCTTATTTCATCATAGTTATGCCCCTTTTTATCCCCTTCGTCCATGCGTCCGTGTGTCCGTCCGTCCGTTCGAAACAATTTTGTCCGGAGCATAAGTCCAAAACTACTGGAAGGATTTTATTCAAACTTCATACACTGACAGAGCACATTGGTAGGTAGTGCAGTGCACAAGAACCATAACTCTACCTTGCCTATTTTTAGAGTTATTCCCCTTTATCATATTTACTGGATAAATTTTGTCTGGAGCAAAACTCCAAAATTACTGGAGGGATTTTATTCAAACTTCATACACTGACAGAGCACATTGGTAGGTAGTGCAGTGTGCAAGAACAATAACTCTATCTTGCCTATTTTTAGAGTTATTTCTCTTCATCATATTTACTTGATAAATTTTGTCCGGAGCATAACACCAAATATACTGGAGGGATTTTATTCAAACTTTATACACTGACAGAGCACATTGGTAGGTAGTGCAATGTGCAAGTGCAATACCTCTACCTTGCCTATTTTTAGAGTTATTCCCCTTTATCATATTTACTTCATAAATTTTGTCCGGAGCATAACTCCAAAACTACTGGAGGGATTTTATTCAAACTTCATACACTGACAGAGCACATTGGTAGGTAGTGCATTGTGCAAGAACCATAACTCTACCTTGCCTATTTTTAGAGTTATTCCCCATTATCATATTTACTTAATAAATTTGTCCGGAGCATAACTCCAAAACTACTGGAGGGATTTTATTCAAATTTCATACACTGACAGATCACATTGGTAGGTAGTGCAGTGTGCAAAAACCATAACTCTTCCTTGCCTATTTTTAGAGTTATTCCCCTTTATCATATTTACTTCATAAATTTTGTCCGGAGCATAACTCCAAAACTACTTGAGGGATTTTATTCAAACTTCATACACTGACAGAGCACATTGGTAGGTAGTGCAGAGTGCAAGAACTGTAACTCTACCTTGCCTATTTTTAGTGTTATTCCCCTTTATCATATTTACTTGATAAATTGGATCTCCCGACCATAACTCCAAAACTACCGGAGGGATTTTATTCAAAATTCATACACTGACAGAGCACATTGGTAGGAAGTGCAGTGTGCAAGTGCAATAACTCTACCTTGCCTTTTTTTAGAGTTATTCCCCTTTATCACATTTACTTGATAAATTTTGTCCGGAGCATAGCTCCAAAACAACTTGAGGGATTTTATTCAAATTTCATATACTGACAGAGCACATTGGTAGGTAGCGCAGTGTGCAGGAACAATAACTCTATCTTGCCTATTTTTAGAGTTATTTCTCTTCATCATATTTACTTGATAAATTTTGTCCGGAGCATAACACCAAATATACTGGAGGGATTTTACTAAAACTTCATAAACTGACAGAGCACATTGGTAGGTAGTGCAGTGTGCAAGAACAATAACTCTACCTTGCCTATTTTTAGAGTTATTCCACTTTATCAGAATTACTTGATAAATTTGTCCGAAGCTTAACTCCAAAACTTAAAAGGATTTCCTCTTTAGGTATAATATACGAAAGAACAACCTTCAGGTAACTTTTTTCGGGCGGGGGGATTGACCATGTGTAACATGGCTCTTGTTTCTCTTAAAATTTAAGAAGAAAACCTGGTTTCCTCACATTGCAGTGTCTTGTTTTTAAAAATTGAACTCGATTTTTTGTGCTGCCCTTTCCAAGAGTTATGAACATAGAGATTGTTTTTTTCTGTCCATCTGTCTGTCATAAAAACTTAATGTTGGCTATTACTTTGCCATTTTTTAAAAATAATTCTTTATCAAACTTTCAAGGTCACATTTGATGGATTTATGCCCCTTTTTGTACTGCCATTTTTATTCTGACATGTACCAGAGGGTGCAGAAGTGTTCAACTAAACACCCATCTAGTTTTGGAGAAAGACTTGAAACGTAAATATTTTACTGTTAGTAAATCTTGAATATAATACTTTTGTACCAGTAATTAAAAGCTCATTTATTGTAACCCTTGTACTTGTTTTACTTGTGACATAGTAATGGATAACGTTATTCATATTGATTTACCAAGTGACCCTTTCACTTAACAAAAGATAATCTGATTTTGCAATTTCTTTTGTAAATTTTTGAAATTCAAATCCCATATAAAATATTGTGTAAATATATTTATTGAAAGCAGTTTTATTTAGTAATGTAGTGTTAGACTTCATATATTTTTAATGATATTTTGATGGAGAATTTTCTATTATTCATAAAGGCATAACCTTCAAAAGAACTTGGGTTAATTTATCTTTATTGAAATGTTTCGCAATGCGGTAGTAGAAAAGCACACAATGTATCGAATTCATACATATCTGTTATGTTTTCTTGCAATATTGTATGTAATATGGTATCACTGAACTCATACCTAGATTTAAGAAATATAAAGTTAAGTTATATGAGAAAAAGACTTAGTCTGACTATCCAGTTTATTCTTTCATTTTTGTATACTTTTTCTAACTAAATCGTCTCAAGGAAGCAAGCTCAGAACTGAAATGTAACATTAATGTGGCTTTTATGCAAATAAGCAGCCATCTTGAAATCTTTCTCTATTTTCTGCTGAGTGCAAAAGTAATCAGAATGGGCTCAATGCAAAAATTATCTTTCTCATTTTAACACAAAAATTTCTCTTGTAGAATAGTTCCATGATAAAACTCCTTTTAAATGCCCCTCCCCTAATAAATGCCCCTTTGTTATTTTTTAGTGAAAAAACATGATTAATTAATATTTAATTATATTCAATATCCTTCAAAATCTAATATTAGTGTAAAAATAATTAATATTAATTGTAAGTACCCCCATTTAAAAAATGTAATGCACCCTGGGGCATTTAAAAATAAATTTTACAGTTTTCAAGCCTTCAAAGTTTGGATTGCTGATTAAGTCCTATTTGAAAAATCTCTTTCAGTATTAATTTAAATATTTTTATAAAGAACAGCATACTTTCCTTGAATATTAGGGAATTACTTGTAAATAGAAATGTTTGGCTGCCATAAAAAGTGAATCATGACATTGTAAGAGGTAGACTTCACCAAAATCATAAAATTTTCTTTGAAGTGAACCTAGAAATGTCCATATTGACATACTGACTATTCCTGATACAACAATTAAAGCCACTTTGTTTAAAAAAAATATTAATATTTCCAACCATACATAAGATGGGCTCTTTAATTATTAATGTTGATGATTGTGCCTCCTATTTCAGTCAATATTATAGGTCCATATTTCTTCAACTGCGCAGCAGTTGTTAGAAGATGGAGCTGCATTTTTTTCTGTGGATGTTTTTTATTTGGATATGTCTGGATGTAAAATTTGTATTAATATAACTGTATCTTAGCAGATCTTATTACCAATATTTATTTTCTTTTTCATAATTTTTCAATTCAATTTATAGTTAATTTATCATTACATGTTACATATAAATATTTCTTAATGATTTGGAATTAAGACTGACAGAAATTCAGTATTGTTAGCATACCAATAAAACTATATAAAATTATGTTAAATTGTGTGTTTTTATGAAATAAAAGATTTAATGTTTAAAAGGATTAGTATTTAGTTTTATTTTTCACAGATTTTTTTTGTTCTGATTACCCAAACCATTATAAGATTTCATTCAGGCTGTAGCATGCCAAAATCGACAAATCTATTGTACTGTGAAAAACAGAACTGGTATCAAATTGCAAAAGTCTTTTTAAGAAAAGAAGTTTATATGATTTTGACCATTCTTTAAAGTAAATATATCGGGAGACATTTCGGTTCGAATTAAGTAGAAAACTAAATAATTGAAGATTACTGTGGATGTCCTTAAAAACTGGATTTTTATATTTGTTTACAGTTCAATCATTGTGCCCATTTACAAAGAGGTTTTCTTTAATTAAATTGTGATTTGATGAAATTTGCAGCAGTTGTTGAAAATCTGCAGTCATAAAACGGAGAATAATTAATTTGACCACTTGGGATTTTATTTTGTGTTTAAATTTAAAGTAATCAAGTGTTTTACAGATCTTGAATTTGTACAAAATTTAAAATAAAAAGTTGGATCAGAAATAAAGAAAAAAAATCATCCATCAAAGTTGTGTAGAAATTGCTAATAATTAATTTTAAACAAAAAAAACACACAACAAAACAGAGCAAATTGTAATAAAAGAGAAATAAAATGTGGAGAGGGGCACGTGTATCACCTGACCCCTGGGGGGACGATGATTACGAAGTAGAGCGTGTTCCGATGGAGCCCCCGACCCAGAATGATGATTGGGGAGAGCCCAGCAGAGAAACTGCCCATGTAGCAAATAACCCAAAGCCCAAAACGGAACCTAAAAAGGAGAAAAAAGTTGACAAAAGTGCACCAAAGCAGAATGGTGTTGTTAATGGAGATATAAAAAAGAAGGAAGACCGGAAACCAGCGTCAGAGTTTGTGTATGTGTCAAACAGAAAGAAGGAGCAAGTGTATAATGAACATTTGAATACATATGTTAATAATAAGTTTAACAACAGTCATGCGTGGACACCATATCTGTGGGAGAGAAAAAGGTAAAAAATGGGAAAAAAATCTGACATAACAACCATATATACAGGTTTTATCATGCGTGAAACAAGTGTAGATACCGATAAGCCGGCACGTCTGTGCCACCTGATCAGAATCTAAACTGGTCACTTTTTGGTCCGCAATAACCAAATTAATGTAAATACGAACATTGTACTGGTAGATCCTGATCAGATGGCACAGATTAGCGGCTGATTGGTATGTAAACAGTTCGCTGTGCAATAAATTTAGTATTGATTGAATAAAGGAACCCTATTAATAAATGGAAAAACAATGTTTCTAAAACCACACTGTTTTAATGAAGCTCTAGATAACTCCTTTCATGAGTCTAAGAGTATTTCCTGATATCTGAGAATGAACATTCCTAATTCTCTTTTAATAAAAAACGATTCTATGACTTGATGTTGTTAATTCCTTTTTAATTTTATTTGCTGCACAAGCAATAGCTAAGCCACTTATTTGCCATTAATATTTCTTTCTGATTATGACAACATTTTAATTTAAAATCAGTTGGATACCATTTTCTTGTTACTTGCTGAACTCTGTTGGAACTACCTATGTTTTCTGTTAAAGAGAAGCAACTTTATTTTCAAATTTCTATGAGAACCTTATTGTGAAAAAAACAACATAACTATACAAAGGACATGAAGTTAAAAACATTTCAGAGACCATTTCTTCCAAGCCTCGACCTGGCCATTTCATTACACCAATTGCATGTGCCTAGGAAGGACCATGAAGAAAGGGTAACTGTCTACATGACCAGAAAGGACTATTATCTATGACACATATTTGGAAGTTTTTTTATGAAACATACCAAAACTTTTTACTGGATGTTTTTTTCTTTTCACCAAACACTGTGTTATTAAGTTAAATCTCTTCATTTAGATGAAATATTGCATGTTTGCTTGTGTTAGAAAAAAACTACCATGGAAAAATTGGGTAAATTCTTTTGCTGTAATTACTAGATCTTTTTTGGTTTTTATACATTTGTCGATATCAGAATCTCACCCTATAAAGATATCCAGTGTACTGTCCTGAATGGAGGGTAGAATCAATGAGACCAAATTAGCAGCAGATAAAAACCAGAAATATTTTATTAATTGTTAATCAAAGCATTGATCTTCTAATTGGATCTGTTAACATTATATTGATTTATTTAATTTAGCGTTGGAAGCTTGAACAAGAAAATATTAGTGTTTGTGTACATAAATTACTTAATTGGATATGAAACACTATACCCATGTTATTCGATTAAATATTTACCAGGGTCTCTGATTGATCAACCAACATGGTAATGGTTCGGTTGGGATGACAGTATTGATGATTTTGATTGCCTTTAAAGTTTCTAGTTATACTAGGTATTGAGGCTTTGAAGCACCAAGAATATTGATCCTTTAATCCATATTTATGCCTTTTATGGCATGTGTGAACAGTATAGATCCAGATCAGCCTGCACATCTAAGCAATCAGATCAGTGCCCAAGGTTATAAAACTGAGCATGGAAACCAGTCTCAAATCTCAAGCATCTGATTGGCTGAAATGGCGACTGGTCGCCATTTCAGCCAATCAGATGCTTGAGATTTGAGACTGGTTTCCATGCTCAGCTTTATAACCTTCAGGCCAGGATGCAAACTGATTGCTGCTTGATTAAAAACTAACCTGAATCAAATGCAAACACTGTAGATCCTGATCAGATAGCACATATGCGCCGGCTGATCTTGAGCTACACTGTTCGCCCATGAATAACAGCCATATATACCATGGAGTAAAGGTATAAATGGCTGGTTGCAATGCCATGTGCTAAACATTATTTTTGTCAACCTTTGAACCTTTTGAACGGGTAAAAAATAAGAAGTCAGTGGTAAATGTTCAAAATGTTCAGAACAATCAAACATTCAAAGAATTTTGGTTTTATTTATACTTCGAATTTATTTGTGATTTCTACCATTATTAAATACTGCCCTAACCTCTGTATTGCTAAACGAAGCACAGAGTTTTTCTAGTATCCCTGTTTTCCCTATTTGTTTCAAATTTATGCATTCTACAGATCTGTTAAATTATCAATTTATTAATTTCAGAGACATGCTGATGAAGGGGCCTGTCAAACCCAGCAAAGGGGTTAAATATACCATGTCAAATGTAAGTGATCTTATACAATGATTGACTGGCACAGAACATTCAGTTGACTCCCTTTGAACAAAGAAAATGACACAGCATGAATTTCAGAATGTTAAGCCTTCAGTAATATTGTTTTTCATTGAATGTTGTAAACTTGTTTAACGCTTTCTTAGTATAGGATAGTCTATTGAGACATTTCTATTGAAAATAGAAGCCGAAACAATCACAGCAAAGCCCTACATTTGTAGCCATACACATGCACAGTTGAAAATAGATCGATCTGTTTTGTTCATTGTAAAATAGAAAATTGAAAGGAGTTCTATTAAAATAAATAGCTGAGAAATTTAAATTTTCATAGCTTCTGATCAGTTACAAATGTAGGGTGACTTCTTATAATAATTAATTGATGATTTAAATTTGATATAATATATTGATGTCATTGCCAGTCGTTAAATTTAAATATTCTTTAACCCTTTGGTACAGCTGTTATTCCTTTGGCAAACAGTTCACTTTTGATTCATTAGGTTATTTCTGACCACAAGCAACCTGTGTTGATCCAGATCAGATTGCATGGATATGCCAACTAATCTAGATCTACACATGTCATACACAGGATCAAAACCATATATATGAAGTAAAGGGTTTAAAGATGAAATATTTCTTTATTTTATTGGGAAATAATCTCAAATAATAACTACCACATAGGCTTTTAATCATTTACAACAGATTTTTTTTTTATTTTTCAAAAAACAGAACTGGAAGAACTTCAAAATCAGTTGGAATGAATTTGTCTACAGTTTTGAACCTTGGCGTAAAGCTCTCAAGAAAATTGAAGGTAAGTTTTAAATTGTAAATGTTGGATATTGATTCAAAAGAAATCAATGCTAGGTTATTTATTGACATTGAAATGTGGTGTCAATTGACCCTTATTTAGAAATGAAAAGCCTTGGATTGTATTTCAAAATAATTGGTGGTAGCTAAACGTATAATCTTTTAACAAAGTTTCATATTCTTATCACCAGATTTGGGGTTTAGTCTAGTCTAACACACAAAGATGGATTATTCCAGGTTATATTCAGTGCCCAAGTTATAAAACTGAGCATGGAAACCAGTCTCAAATCTCAAGCATCTGATTGGCTGAAATGGCGATTTGAGACTGGTTTCCAATCTTAGTTTTATAACCTTCAGTCCTTCAGTCCTATAAACCTGTGTTCTTAGACTAAAGGAAGTTAAAAAAATGCAAAATTAAGTGTTTGTCTGAGTTGATTTTCTTGTTTCTGGGGAATACATAGCAGATTATAAGGACCGGGCGATTCTAGGTTTAGTTTCATACTTCTTGTCGGCTCTTGAGTAAATGTACAATAACTGGACTTTGATACTTTTGAGGGCAAAATGTTAGCATGACTGTAGTGAATTATAATAGGTTTAAACATGACTCATTGAAGTGCATAAAAAGATTGTTATTTGTTCAATCAGAATTATTTATTAAACCTTTTTTATTCCATGGGTACAACTTACATCCCATGTGCAGCCAGTATAGATCCTCATGAGCACAGGGCTGTGAAGTCTGATCAGGATGTGCACTAGTCCATTTTACATTCATTAGTTCCTTTGTGATTAAGAGTAAACAGTGTAATTCCACGACAGACTGCATTAACAGGCATTCTGATCTGGATTTACACTGGTTGCATGTGGGATAATATATCTGTGTTTATTCAGTAAAGAGTAAATTTCCTTTATATTTTATATTTCCTTTAATGAACAGGGTCAATCAAACCAAGCCTGCAATATTTTCATATTTATCATGTTCTGTGGCTTTCAAAGTTCCGTTTTCATCGATTATAATCTAATAATTTATCATTTTGTAAATTGTTTTGTGTTATCTTTCTCCCTAGAGCCTAAGCAAAGAAATGCCAGTCATGTAATAACAACTATTGCTATATTTGCAGGTCACCAGGGTATGGGTGTGGTCTCGTACTTCGTGTTTCTCCGCTGGTTGTTCTTCCTGAACGTGTTTATCTTCCTGCTCATGTTCTGGGTCATCACGTTCTTCCAAGTTGCGTTTGATCCACAGACATCGTACGATTCTGACCTGACAGGATCGGGAACCAGTGCTTATGATACCACAAATGCAGTTACCTGTAGTTCGGAGTACAGCCCCAATGTAACAACAGATGCATTGTCTCTCATATTGGCTTTCATTCAAGGAACAGTGAGTACAGAACATATGTTTATGTTTTCCCTGTATGTGTGTGAAGCACACAAAACTACAAATTTGAAAATCCAGTCAAAGAAAACTGTGATTGGGAAGTTGTACGTTTTTTTGGAGGAACCAATTAAAGCTGTAATGATTCATCAGTGCACCGAATACTCACAATTTAATGTGGGGTGATTCAGTGAATGGAATCATGATTTGTCTTGAGGGGCTCATATTCTACAGCAGAAATCCAGTCTTAATTTGGAAAGAAGATGTTTTCAGCCTTTGACATTGACAGTGAAGCAGGATAACCTTTGTTATAAACAACCTGTCATTCCAATGCTGGTTTTAGTTACCTCTTAAAAAATTCTGTATCAGTAGCTTAATTTAACACTATTTTATATTTTATTTTGTATTCATTAAATTGGGGAAGAAATCTGCACTAACACGAAATATGTTGTTAATATTTTTATTCCGACGTTTCGATTTAAATAATCTTCATCAGGGAATAACAACATCAATTTCGTGACGTCGTCAAAATGGCGCGTAAACGCCACGTTGACGCTGCCAGAAAATAGCAGAAAAAACGTATATTAAATTATGTAAATTTATACACAAAGCAAATCCAAAATATGATAAAATAAAACATTTGATCTAAATGATACTAGCAGTTTCTACATAGAAGAAGAGAAAATTGAAAAAAGAAACTAACAATATTTTACTATCATAATAGTGATTTTGCTTACATAAAACATTATTTCAGATCGTAGACGATTTTCGTGTTCATTCCCATCAGATGTAAAGTACCAAGTTAATGGATCCAGTATGTTTCTTTGCATAGCCTGTCCATCTCTCCGTGTACCACATCAATAGGAATGAATGAAAAATCATCCAACGAATGCTGATTTGTATTAAAATGTGTAGCAACATTGGTCGAATAATACGGATTTATGCTAAAATTATTAATATCAAAACGATGACTGTTCATGCGTTTCGATACTTGCTGATTGGTTTGACCAACATATTGCATATTACATTTTTTACAGTTAATTAGATAAATTACATCGTTAGATGTACAGTCTGTAGAGGACCTCATTTTAAAAGTATGAGAAGTATTAAAACTGTCAAAATGGTCATTTTCAATAATGTGTTTACAATGTGAGCAACGGCGTCTGTTACATTTTTTTGAAAAATGATTGTAATCACGGTGTTCTGATTTAATTTGTGCATGAATTAAAAAGTCTTTTAAATTTCTCTGTCGTTTGTATGCAACAACTGGTTTACAAGAGTGGATGTAATTCATACTATCTTTTTTAGAAAGTTTTAACAAATGCCAATATTTATTGATAACTGAACCAATGTTCGGCCGTGAAGGATTATATTCAACAACAAAAGGTATCATTACATCGCCACAGGATATAGTCGTACTTTGAAGCGCATCATTATTTTGTAATCATGACATTCTGCTTGCTAATGTCTCAAAGAAATCCATCAAATTAACACATTACTCCATAGCTACACCATTACTGCATTGGCAAACAGTGTAGATCCAGATTGGCTGGCACACCTCTGCAATCTGATCAGGATTTACACTGTTTACTTTTAGATTCATTAGGTTATTTCTGACCAAAATGTGACTAGTGCAGATCCAAATTAGATGGCATGAACTGGATCTACACTAGTGGCACATGCTTTAAGATGGATGTATATAAAAGGTTAAACATAAACATGCTAGAAAAGTGATAATAAATAAAATGTCTGTTTTATTTTCTCTAGGGCTGGATGGAGAAGACGGCGATGTTCAATGGTTACTATACAGATAAGAAAGTGCAACTTGCTGCGTCAAACTACAACCTGCCGCTAGCTTACTTCCTGGTTACCGTCATAGTGATGCTCATCAGCTTGATTGTCATGGTTCGCAGGTAAATTATGATTAGTGTCCAAGGTCATTTATATAAACCCTTTTCCATGCCTGTTATATGGCTGTTATCGAATGGGTGAACAGTGTAGATCCAGTTTCTGCTATCTGATCAGGATCTACAGTTCACTTTAAAGTCAGGCAAAAGTTTAACATTTCTGACCAAGAAGTGACCAATGTAGATCCAGATCAGTTAGCATGGATGTGCAAGCAGGTCTAGATCTAAACTCCTCACTCATGGAATTAAACCTATAAATATGGAGTAAAGGGTTAAATTTATTTTTATTACACTAGTGTAATGTAAAAATTTTATTTTTGCTTAGCTATTTGCACATTTAATTTGGAATTTTACTTATGGTATTCATTTTATTAAGGCCATTAATCCTGAAAACTTATTGTTTTAAATTGATGAAATCATTATAAGGAAACTGGACTTAAAGTTTGAAAATGTAGAATGATAGGTTGTGCTTTTCTCAGCTTGGAAAATAAATGCACAGCACCTTGTTCTGCTGAGCCTGGGGATAAAATCAAGTGTTGTAAGATAGAAACCTGATGTAAGATTTATCCTAAACACTTATTTTGCAAAAATAACTATTTAAAAATAGTTAAAAATAATTATGTTCAAGATAAGTTATTTAATTTTTCAAATCTACACCATTAGCTCATGAATAACAGCAATATCTCATGATGTAAACTGTTAAAAAAATAAAATGTGAAATGAATGATGAGAGCTATTTTCATGGGACTTTGCAACTTTAATTCAAATTTTAAGTGATTTTCCATTCATGAAACGTGAAATGCCCATCTGAGTTAATCTGGGATGTCCAAAAAACCTTATTTAGAAAACAAGTTGCCACTATTTAGTGATTTACTGGTAATACAATGATAGTAGGATAAAGATCACTTGTCAATGAGAATTATAATGGAATCATAGCATAAATAAATGATAATAACTGTAGAATGTATGACAAAAGAAAAAATCAAAGCAGAATTTTATCCTTTGTAAAGTTGTTATTTTTTAAACTGTAATCAGCCGAATTGGCAGGTAAGTGATGATAAACCATAAAATATACATTCACTAGATGTACAGTTAAATGCCGGAATTAATTTAGGTTTTCACTGCATTTAATGTTAGACACAGCTAGGACATTGCTTTTACACCCCTAAGTGTTAGGCATTTATATTTAGAACACAGTATCTTGTTGGAATGCAATGACAATCTAGAAGTCACAAAATGCAATTCACATAATTTATGACAAATATCAAGCAAGCTTCGTCATCTTGAACAAGCTGCAAACCGTTTTACTTCTGGTACAATATTTCACTATTTTTGCATCAGCCACTCTGTCAATTTTTTTTACTATTGCAAGTTAATCTGTATGACTGTAGTGTAGTTATGCCACTAGTATCCATATCAAATTGTATTGTCATAAACATAAAAGCTGGTAGAATTATTAGCTAGAAAGTTGTATTTGATAAAACTTGAGCACCAGTCTGTATTGATACTCATGTTGACATTTAACCCTCTTCTCCATAGGTACACCTTAATTGCTAGGGCGAACAGTTTAGATCCAGATCAGCTGGCACATCTGTGCTGTCTGATCGGGATCTAAACTGTTCGCTTTTTGATTTGTTAGGTTATCTCTGACCAAAATGCGACCAGTGCAGATCCTGATCAGACGGCATGGATGTGCCGGCTGATCTGGATCAAATTGGAGTAATACATGTATATGAAATATATTAAGATGTGTCATTTTCACTTCTTTTTATTCATTGCTGTTAAAAATGACAAAGACCTTTGGAAATCAATAATATTGAACCAATGTAATGGGTATTACCAAATTTTACAAAGTATTAAATAGCAAGTAATTTTCTCTTTTGTGTGCTTGTTCAAACTTCACAGATTTTAACTGTTTGCAATTTTCCAGTCTTTAATCTAAATAACAAAATGTTTTCAACACTTGCATTCAGTCATCACAGAATTTTTACAAATTCAAAGTGGAAGAAAAGTTATATGATTGATGTAGTTAGAACATTGGCTATTATGAAGTGTAGCTACTTGTACAATGTTTTATATAATGACTGAGAATTTATGTCATAAGATTATGTCATCACTAAGAACCTATATCTGTCCTATGGAAGGTACATGTTGAGGGAAAACATTCTTATAACAGTTACTGCTAATAACAAAACAAGCTGTTGATATCATTTTGTGAGGCCAATGCTAAATTATTTAGTTGATATCTCTCAGAGGGCTATATTATCAAGTTTTGAAAGCCCAGACTGAAATGACATCATGTATATGATAATTGGTCAGTTTTACTGAAAATGTAAATCTATGTTTTCTTTTCTGCTTAAGCGTTAAAAGTCTTCACTGTTCTATTTCAGCACACTTTCTAACTTCAAGGACACAGTAATGGCCAAAGAGAATTCCAACAAGGTCAACTACTGTAACATGGTGTTTGCGGGGATGGACTACGCCTTTGATGAACCTGAGGCTATGCAACTCAAAGAGAAAAGTATATACAGAGGAATTGTGGTAAGTTAGAACACAACCCATTATTGCATCCAACACTAATTGCATGGGAATACAACACTTTTTGCATTGGCCAACAGATCAAGATCGAACAGCACATCTGTGCTGTATGAGAAGAATATGTATGTACAGTTCGCTTCTAGATTCTAGGTTATTTCTGGCAAAGAAGCAAAAAGTGAAGATCCAGATCAGATGACACATGTGTGACAGATGTGCTAGCTGATTTAAATGTACACTTTTTGCCCATATAATAAAAAACATAATTTATCTATGGAGTTAAAGGTTACGTTTTATGTTTAAATATGGTTCAGAAGTACAAAATCTAATTTTGCCGTACAGATATCTGTTTCCAGGCATATGCACTTACCCCAGCAAAAACCTGTTAATTCAAATGACTGTATCGGTAACTAAATTTTTGGTATCGATTTGTTTTCCAGTTACTGTTGTTTTAATGTGTTTTGGTTCCCTGTTACAGGCTGACTTGGCCCAGCAGCGACACGAGAGGACTCACCTATCACGGACATCCTGTCAGAAGTGTGGCTTGTACACAAAACGGTTCTTCATTAACTTCCTTATCCTACTGATGCTGGGAGGAGCTGGTGCTGCCATCTACTATGCCCAGGACTTTTCCACCGAGGTATGTTTTTCTCTACAGCCCTAGCGGCTGGGGATATAGGAATGGTCTTCGTCTGTCCGTTCGTCTGTCTATCCGTCTGTCCGTCCTTCTGTGCGCGCACAATTCAAGTCCGGTCTACAACTTTTCAACCCCTAGAAGGAATTTCATGAAACTTTAGGCAAATGTTTTCCCCATCAAGACGACGTGCAGAACCCATGTTCCAACATGGCCGGCTCAATGTCAAGGTCACTAGGTCAGATTATAGAAAAAATTTTGTTCACGCAATAGAGGTAACATTTTTTGTCCGATTGTCATCAAATTTGGTATGAATATTGATATTACTGATCTCTACTCAAATTATTAAAATCATGTTCTTGAATTGCCCAGGGGCCCGCCCTGGGGATTATAAATTTTTTTTCTTTTAAATTCTGTTTTTAACCTTTGATTTTCTACAGTTATCAACCAGATTTTGACACAAACTTTATACCAGCTTAATATTCAATCTTTCCTGAACAATTCATTCGCTGGTTGTTCAGTGATAAAATTTGAAACAAAAATTTAAGTAGCAGAGTGAAAATTTCAAGTATCAAAATTCCAATATTTCTATCTGTCTTCAGCTTATTTAAATTCAATCTTGAGATGTTGTTAGGATGCATCCCTCCAGTTGCTGGTCAATGACCTAATGAACTTTGCTGCTAGATCTGTGTTATGCAATATTAAGAACTTTGCTCTGGAAGATTTTATAGTGTAAATTTTGTCATTTTCTATGGATACTGACCAAATAAACTTTCATACTTTATAGCACTTTGAAAATCAGGCTTTTCTGAATATTTTATTCACTGTTTGTATGTAAAACAGGGACCAACAAATCCTTTGCCCGGTGCCCACGGGCAACCAGCTTTGATCAGCTGGGCCAGCAAACTTTAAAAGAGCTTGTCCGCCGGACCACCATAAAAATCGGTAATTAGTTGCCCGGGGTTGTAATTATATCAAGTTGCCAAATAAACAAAAATCTCGCAGCAATAAACGACTTTCGCTAATCATCAGATTATCGAGGAACCATATGATTCAGCACCGCCTACCTGTATAAAAATCGTCCAATCAATGCTTATCCTTGATAAATTTGCACTACTCTACACGCCTATATTTCACAACAATCGGTAATATCTTTATCCTGAGATATTTTTATTCTCGCGAGATTATGCGACAGCTTGATTACACAAACTGTCAAAATTGTGTCTTTGACCATTAAAAAGGTGTATATATAGTCGTTTGTCGGCGCTTAATTTATTTTTGATGAGAAGTGATTAGGTAGATCTAAGTTGATTGTCAATGATCGAGCCAATTTGTTCACAGTTGTTACTTTAATCGAGTTATTCCAAACTATATATCTTACAGTACTGACTTATCCGTTCATGCTACGGAAAATTCCTCAGTTGAATTTTAAATTAATGCTTTAATTTATTGATGTATGTGCTTTACTGTGTTCAGTAATTAGGATTATACTTTAGAATGGATCGTTTTGTGATACGAACGTAAATATTAGCTGTGCAATACATTTTGTCTGAAGAAAAAAGGGAGATGATAAGTTCGATTATGACATTGATTAAAATACAAAATCTTCGCAAATTATTTCGTATGAGCTAAAACATTACTAAATAAATATGATATGAACAAAAGAGATGAAAAACAGCAAACTTTTGACAGATTTGTATTCCACTATTCAATGTAAATCACATAATTGTCACAAGAACTGAAACATGATAATTGTGTGTTCTTGGCATACGGTTCTTGAAACAAAAAACTACAACAAACCCTTATTTTTTCAAACTTTTTGCATTTTAGATGGATATTACCAATTATATACACAACAAAAATAAAAAAATAGTATCCACTCTCCTATCTTAAACTTTATAAAATTTGGAAACAAAAACTCAAAATTCCATATGTGAACAAGTTTGCATTTCTGTTATCATTGCAAAGAGATCAAGTGTTCAATTTTCCGGGGAACCAGATAAAAATTCTACTTGCCCAGTGGGCAACAAGAAAATTGAGGAATTTCTCAGTCCCTGATGTAAAACAACAACAAATTTGTAGCACATTCTCAAAATGTTAAGACTAAATTTAAGAGTGGTCTCAGCTGGATACAGTGTATGTACACAAACTGGCTAGTTAATTGGTGGTCTCTGAACCCCTGGAATGAATTATCATGAAACTTAAGTGAAATGTTCAGTTCATGAACATGATGTGCTGAACCCATGTTCCAACCTGGCTGGCTCAAGGTCAAGGCCGCCTGTGGTGTTTGAGCATATTTCGTGTCCGGTCCATAACTATTCAACCCTTAGAAGGAATTTCATGAAACTTTAGTCAAACATTCTTCCCATGAAGACGACATGCAGAACCCATGTTCCAACATTGCCGCCTCAATGTCAAGGTCACAATTGGTGTTTTTTGAAAAGCCTTGAAAGAATTTCATGAAGTTGCATGTTTTGTGTCCGGTCTACAACTTTTTAGCCCTTAGAACGAATTTTATGAAACTTTAGTCAAATGTTCTCCCCATCAAGACGACGTGCAGAACCCATGTTCCAACATGGCTGGCTCAATGTCAAGGTCACCAGTGGTGTTTGAAAATTTGAACCATGCATTTCGTGTCCAGTTCATATCTTCTGAACCCCTGGAATGAATATCATGAAACTTAAGTGAAATGTTCAGTTCATGAACCTGATGTGCAGAACCCATGTTCCAACCTAGCTGGCTCAAGGTCAAAGCCGTCTCTGGTGTTTGAGCAGGCCAATACTCTGAAACTTATCTGAACATGACATACCCTTGCACTTGAATTGGCTTCCACCTGCCTGCCCATTGCCCAGAGCTATTGTTTAATTTGCTCTTAACCATCCATAACCTTTCCCACATTCACATCTGCGGCGGGGGATATTGCTGTCATTCCGACTGCCTTGTTATTTTAAGGGCTGGTCTTAACTAAGGTCACATTTGCAAATGGTTTTGATTCATATCAGCTGGTGTATAGTTAATGGGCTGTATTTTAAACCCAGACAGATTCTATGTTAAAATACTATGAATTTATATAGAAACAAAACTTGTAGCCTTTAAGTTGTGGCATTCTCTATTTACAGTCAAACTTTAACACATGCTTGACAGTATTTCTTTTATGAGGTTGTACCTGTAGTTGATTACTCTATTTCATTTGTGAGGCTGTACCTGTAATTGATTACAGTATTTCTTTAATGAAGTTGTACCTGTAATTGATTACTGTATGTCTTTAATGCTGTTGCTGTACATGTAATTTATTTTTGTATTTCTTTAATTACCTGTAATTACTATAAATTAATATGTTATACCTGGTGTATCTGTAATTTATTACAATTTTCGTTTGATTTATTGGTGAGGAATTGACATACAGAAGCAGCATGCAGATTTTTTACATGGGCATAAATTCAGTTTATTGATAATTATAATAAAAATAATTATATAAGGTTGATTATTGAAAGGGTTTGAATACACACATTCTCCTGGTGAGTAAAATGCAAGAAAATTAAACCCTGCAAAATGAAATGATTCTAATTAATTCATTATATGAGCTTGTATTTTGTACCATTCTTAATATTTCTTGGAAAACTGTCATTTATTCTTATAGATTATTAGATATTTTAACCCTTTATTCCATTGGAAGACTCAAATTGCTTGTGTGAACAGTGTAGATCAATATCAGCATGCAATCTATGGCATCCGATCAGGATCTGCACTGTTCACTTTGAAGATTCTTTAGATTATTTCTAACCAAGAAGTGAACAGTATAAATTTAGATAAGATATCACAGATGTGCCAGCTGCTCTGGATCTACACTGGTTGCACACACTACAAAACCTGTATAATTATATATGGAGTAGAGGGTTAAAATAATCTTAATGCTTACAACAAGTTAACATTTATTTCTGTTCATCACTGATTGTTTAGATTTTAATTAGCATATTATTTATTTCAACAGTTTACAACAGCGACTGATGTTACAACGAAGTATCACTCGCTTGTCATCCTTCTGGTGCAATTCCTACCTTCCATCGTGATTGGACTGCTTAATGGAATCTACCCAATCATCTTCGACATTCTTGTCAAGTTTGAGGACTACACGCCAGACTTCGTTATCAAAATCTCTCTCATCAGGTTTGTCTATAAATATAATATTATAATAGTACATGTATTCTTTCTTGGGCTGATCTGATATAACCTTCAACTCCAGGGGATATGGGTGTTATCTGGTGGCAAACAGTTTAGATCCATTACAGTGGCACATCATCTGTGCCTTCTGATCAGGATCTACACTGTTTACTCTGATTCATTAGGTTATTTCTGACCAAGACACTGATCTAGATCTACACTGGTTGCACATGTGATAAAAACCATAAATATGGAGTGAAGGGTTAAAAGTGTGGCATCGAAATGTGGAAAATTAATAATGTGAAGTGACGTTTGTCTTGTCCAAACCATAACATTTAACTGTGGGCTTGAGATTTACCACTGGTAATGGAACAATGTTTCCCAATTTTGCCAAATCGTGAAGTTAATTTCCTTTGACATTTTTCAAGGTCATTTTACTAAAGATACAAATTGTCTAAACAGATGTTAAGGAAAGGTATTCAGTCAGTGATAATTTGAAATATAAAGAGGAAAACAATGTCATACCCATGTGAAAATAATGATTTGGAAAACTATGTTCAAGGTCAATCTACCAGTCTACACCCAACATTTTTCAGCAAACCTGGTGCCTATTTTTAGAAATCCAGACAGAAATTTGTTCTTCCTATGTGCTAAGTTGAGTCTGAAATCTTGAAATCTGAAAAATCATTTCCAGCTGACCTTGCTTCCTCACAAAAAGCTGCCTTAAGGAACACCCATGGGTTTCCTCCACAGTAAAATGCTATAAAGCAAAAGGAGTCTACATTCACTGTAAAATGCTAGTTACGGCACTGAGCTACTTTAGCAACACACTTTTCCTCTTCTGTAAATGCTGGAAAGTTGCTTGTTAATACATGTTTCTCATTTGTGTGGTGGCTGTATGCAGTGGCAGTGCAGATTGACTGTTTTTTCTTATAAACATTGTTCACTTTTATCAGCTTTGGACACTAGATTTGGAAATTATTTTTTGTTACAGAATGGTATTCCTGAAACTTGCTTCCCTGGCTATGGTTGTGGCCAGCTTGTATGTGCAGATAACATGCAGTACCCAAGACAACTGCTTGAGGGGGAAAGACAGCTGCCCATATATACAGGTATGTTGACATTACAGATTGACTACCTTTACCATCTTAACCTATTAGTGTAATACCCCCCCTTTCTTAAATATCAAACTCTCTTAACTTATTTTATGATATGCTTATATATGAATATGATATAATAATTATATGGTGTTAATTATATGGTTAACACATGTTTAAATGAATATTATTTTCATTGTATTTATCAACTGAAATTTTTTGGAACTTCCATTTGTTAGTGGCATTACATTTCATATCTGACACATGGCAATACAATTTCTCTTTGGTAGATTAATACAACTTTCTACATTTAATGCCAATGTGACTGTTTCTCAATCAATTGGAAAGAAGAAAATTTATTTCATATACAAATTTTAGTTTCGGATGCAAGATTTTGAGAAAGGGGGTTGATTTTGGGCAGTCTTATGATACCGGGTAGTTAAATGATAATTTCTTTCTGGCAAAAATCCTCATGAAAATCAAGTTTTGCTGCCCAAAAAAGGGGATTTGATCTCCCACTGAAACATGTTTTGCCATAGTATACCTTGGCATTAGATTTTTAAGTGGGAGGCATATAGAGTTGCACTCATCAGTTCGTCCGTACGTCCCCAAATCTTATGGCATCAACTCCTCCTAAACTATAAGGCGGATTTCTTTCAAACTTGCACAGATGATCAAGCAGGATGTGTAGATGATCGTAAAGAAAGGATTTTTTCCTGCGACCATTTTTATAAGAGTTATGTCCCTTTGTTATTAAAAAATTATGTTGCAGCAGTGGGGGCATCAGTGTCCAAGGACACATTCTAGTTCTGTTGGTATCTCCATACTATAATGTGTGGATTATGTTTGTAAAGCTTTGCCCAAGATCATAAAACTAAATCTGGAGATCAGTCTCAAATCTCAAGCATCTGATCAGATCCTTGAGATTTGAGACTGATCTCAAAACTTAGTTTAATGATCTTGGGCCCTTGTGTACATTTCTGTTGTTTACAGTGTTGGGAGTCCTATGCTGGTTCTGCAATATATAAGCTGGTAGTGATGGACTTCCTAATCAATGCTGGGGTCACACTAGGGGTGGAGTTACCCAGAAAGTAAGTTTTAATGATTTCATATTCTGCTTGAATAAAACAATGCATATGTTTCTTGAAAAATTCTATAATTCAAAGTATCAAAATACTTGTTATTTGTTGAAGATAAGCCCCCTGATTTCCAGCTTTTCAAATTACCTTTATTTGCGAGCAACATTTATTCCTCAAGATTTTATGCAGTCTGTAAAAGGTACAGGAAGGTATGTGATAAGCATGCATGTGATATTCAGGGTCCAGGATCATTAAGTTGAAACAGGAGACCATTCTCCTATCTCAAGAAACTGATTGGTTGAAATTGGGCTAAATCATCAAACTGACCTATCAGAGGCTAGAGTTTTGAGACTGGTCTCCAATCTCAGTTGATGATCTCAAATGATCTTAGACCGAACTGTATCTGTGGTAAGCTTACATGCAATGCAAAAGAAGAATACATAAAATTAAAACTTCAAAACTACATACAATCTTTTTTTTTTTCTATAGAGGAAAAAGCCAGACATGTATACTACATTTTATTGAAAATATAAGCAAAATGTCTGTCTAGTAATATGTGTTGGTAAATAATGAAATACAGGGTTAAAGCCCTTTAACTCCATGTAAGGTAGCAGTTTAATATTGGCTTCATTTATAGCGAAGTCCCATTTTGTCAGATGTGCCTCACACATGTAAAGTATATATGCTAACGCTATTCAACAGGTTGATAACCACAAAGTGCTCGAGTTCCTGTCTGCAGAAAATAGGTCCAGCCAGTTTTGACATTTCTAAGAATGTCTTAGGACTGGTCTATAGTCAGACCCTCCTGTGGTAAGACTACTAGAGTTACTGCCCTTGGATTGGTGCTCAGATATTTCCTCTTGTGTTATATTTCTATGGTCTTACTGCCTTTTAATGCGTGGCCTAACTTGTTAAAATTGTGATTTTGGGTGTAATTTTTCCAAAAAGTTGCATTAAGAACAACTGAACATGAATTTTTAAACAAATGCCAGTGGTTCTTAACTGAATTTTCAAAGATTTTTATGCAACAAATTTCTGCTTGTTTAGTCAGTTAATTTGATCAACAAGTGAGTTATGTTATTTTTTTAATCTCTTGGCCTTTTATCTCAAATTATTTATCTTTTTTCTCAACCATTATAGAAAACAGTCACAAGTTAGGCCAAAAAAGTTTCATGGTTACAGGTGTTACATCTTTTAACTTGTCTCTTGTTTATTTGTCCTGACTTTCAAACATAGCTTTATGTATTCAGCCATTTTTCATTCAAATGTGTTAATCAAAATTGGTCAGATTTATTGGATGAATTGTGGAGAGTGTGGACCCTGATCAGACTGTCTTACCCCAATGGCTGATATGGGTATACACTGGTTGCAAATATGACTGATGTGCTTTCAACTTTAAGGATTAATTTTAGGTGTTCGAGATTTAGGCTTGATATTGAATTTATTAAAATAATGTTATGTTCAAATCACATTTTTTGTGTTGGGGTTGGATATTGTGTTTTGTTTTCACTTGATATAATCTGGACAAAAAAAAAATTTGGAATAAAATTTTAGCTATATTTTCACTTAACCTTAAATAAATATAATACCTGAATAGTGAATACCCAATTCTTTTCACAAAGCTTTCATGGTTTTCTATTTTTAATAACATATTTCTTATATTTTGATGAGTTTTGTTTTACTAACAAATTGACCCATGCCATATTTAAATCTTAGGACAATGAAGGCATAACAAAACAACAACACATTGTTGTTACAACAACCAAATACCACCACTTATATCTAGACCTGTTGGACTCTAGGATCTTGTTGTTCTTTATTACCATTATTTATTACATTGTAAAGTTGATATGTCTGAACATTGTGATTACCCCGGTAAGTACTTAGAGTTGTTAAGGAGCTCGGGGCTTTTTTCATTATCATGGGAAGGGGCTCATTTATAATTTTGGGGGAAATAGCCTGATTTCTTCTCTAAAGGGAAATAAAATACACAGAAACACCACTTTTAAGACCACCTCTGGCTGGGACTGATTAAATGTGGTCTGGATATTGGGGAAGTCTTTGTAGGAAAAAAATGCAGAAATGTACAAAGTGACATTTAAATTTAGTCTTATTATCAAGGTGGTCTTAATTTTGGGATGGTCTAAATGCAGGATTTTGCTGTTTCCAAACTTCAATGAAAATGTAATCAATAATAGAGATGCTTTCATTATCACTGTATGGCATATAATATACTTAAGGGATATTGAAACACAGGGTAAACTTTAAAGATGATTCTAGTTTTTCCGTGTTTCAAGCTTCCCCACAAGATACATGTTTTGTTATGAGATTTCATTAGGGGAAATTCTATACAACTTGTTACATACCACATGCACTGTAACCTAAAGAGTTCCTTAGCAGATTTTTTTTTTTTATCTATACATTCACAAGATATTGCAAATACATGTAATGCCACAAATTCGGCCCACTATGCATTTCTTTATTCCTTGAGTATATCATTTAAATATGGCATGACTTGTTTCTATTCCTCTTACCTTACAGCCTACCGTTTACAACTTGAACTAACATGTCTATATTTCTAACCACTATGTTTGTCTGCAGATTGATTACCACAAAATGTGAATGTGGGGCACTTAAGAAATTAGGTCCCGCAGAGTTTGACATCCCGAAAAGTGTTTTGGACCTAGTGTATGCACAGACACTCCTCTGGTAAGATGGTAACAACAACAACAAACATTGATGAAATATTTGCCCAAGGTTATAAAACTGAGTATGGAAACCAGTCTCAAATCTCAAGCATCTGCAAGCAAATCTCAAGCATCCAGCACATCTGTATTGTCTCATCAGGATCTGCACTGGTTGCATTTTGGTCAGAAAGAACCTAACCATTTCAGCCAATAAGATCCTTGAGATTTGAGACTGGTTTCCATGCTCAGTTATATAACCTTCAGCCCTTGGTGATACAGGTATATTAGTAACCTTGTGTAACCTATCTTACATGGCTCGCTTATTTTACCCCACACTTCGAATAAGAGGGGGGTATTCTGTTTTACTCTTGTGCATCTGTCTGTCCTTCCGTCTATTCCTTCATAGCAAAATTTCCATCACAGTTATATAAGCAACTAACATATTTGCATATTGCTTTATCCTATAGTCCCATATGGTGTAAAGTGATTTTATGCTCCTTGTTCATCTACTTCCTGTTAACCAACTATTTTTAGATTATTTTACTATATAGGTGCATTACATAAACCATAGGGGATCTTTGTTAACAAATGCAAATTACATTCTGAAAGTCATATTTCTCCAAGCGGGGGTATCACTAGTTAGCATTAGCTTACAGATGTACTTGTGTCTTTTTTCTTTCAAGAATGTTTTTATTTTTATATATTACAGTTTCAATAAAACTTTTTCTTAATATAAACTCTCTTCTTGATATCCCAGTTCATTATACATGTATCATGTACCCTTTCCTTCATAATTATATACTCATTTTTACACATGTGCAAACAGTGTAGATCCAGATCAACCAGCACATCTTTATTGTCTGATCAGGATCTGCACTGGTTGCATTTTGGTCAGAAATAACCAAACGAATCATAAAGCAAACAGCGCAGATCCCGATCAGACGGCACAGAGTTGCCAGCTGATCAGGATCTACACTGTTAGCCCACGCAATAAAGGTGTCTATGGAGGAGAGGGTTAAAGTGATAATATCAAATGAGTTCATTTGTACTCGTGCAATGAATTTAAAACTTTCATATACAATTTATTTGCTGTCATAAAAATATTTTTTATTTCACCTAGTAGTAGCAAGAATTACTGGTACTGTTATTTATGACAGATTAAATAATAATAAAATAAAATTATAATAATAATAATAATTCAGCTGCTAAGTGAAATATTTCAATAAGTGCAGTACATTTCTATTGCAGTTACTGAGTTTTTGCACCATTGGTAAGCAAGCTATGTTAATATGAATAGAATACATGAACTTATTATCGCTCCTTTCCAATTTTATGCCTGTATATCATTTTTCAGGTTAGGTTTCTATTTCACACCTCTGCTGCCGGCTGTGTGTGTCTTCACCTCCTTCCTGATGTTCTACTTAAAAATGGTGAGTTTATCCCTTTACCCCATGGGATATGACTTTTGTCTCGTGAGGAACTGGTGTAGATCCAGATCAGGGGGCACATATATGTCGTCTGATCAGGATCTAAATTCTTTGCTTTTGATTAATATGGTTATTTCAGATCAAGTACTGTGGTATCATTATATTTCGCGGTGGTTAAATTTTCACATATTTCGCGCTCAGGTAAAAACACGAAATCAAACACTAGTGAAATCAAACTATTGAATATCTAGTCTTATTAGAATAATAAAAGTGCACGAATTCAATTATGTCATTTGTGCGAAATTTGATCCCCACAAAATTAAATGGTACAACAGTAGGCAGTAGTGCAGATTCAGATCAGTCAGTTCTGGTACCAGGTATATTGGATCTACACTGCTTGCCCATGTGATAAGAAGTACATTCATGGAGGTAAAAAGAGTTAAATCGTGACATGTTCCGTTTGAAAACATTTGATTGCCATGGTAAAATATTAATGAAATCTTGTTAAATACTCCCTTGTTTTCTAGAACAATGTATGTAAATAAGCAATGCGTAATGGTTGTTGATGAAAATTATATATCTTTTATCTTAATGTAGCTAACAATTGTAATTGAAATTGTTAAATTTTAATAGGAATATTATGTTAACAAAAGCACAGTACTTAAATCATAATGGTGTTCCACATGACTTTGTGTAAAATTGTGGGAAAAATGCTTAATTGTCTTAACGCTTTCCTCCATATACACACCTTTATGGCATGGGTGAACAGTGTAGATCAGCTAGCACATCCATGCCATCTGATCAGCATCTGCACTGTTCACTTTTTGATTTGTTAGGTTATTTCTGACCAACATGCGACCAGTGCAGATCCTGATCAGATGGTACGTATGTGCCGGCTGATCTGGATCAACACTGGTCACACATGCATAAAAATGTGTATTTATGGAGGAAAGGGTTAAGGTTTAATTACATGTTTGCCGCTACCTATTACAGGAATCCTTGAATAAAATAAAAGATTGAACACATAGATAATTATTTTTAATCACATTATTTTTGCTTTCAGTTGTCAGCAATGTACAATACAGTACCGCCAGAGAAACCATATGCAGCCTCAAAGTCGAATTCTTTCTTCACCATTATTCTCATGATAGCCTTCTTCATGGTCTGCGTACCAGTGGGATATACTCTATCCAAGTATGTTGATACACGTCTGTTTTCATTGTTTCACAAAGAATATTTGGTGGATCTACATGCTTTAACCCCTCACTCCTTTTATACACTTTTACGGCATTGGTGAACAGTGTAGATCCAGATCTGCCAGCAAAACTGTGCACTGTTTGCTTTTTGAATTATTAGATCTAGGTTTTTTATGACCAAGTAGTGATGTGCAGGCTGATCTGGATCTAACTGGTCACATATGCCATAAAATGCTTAAATATGGAGTAAAGGGTTAACTTTACAAGTGTTGGCCTAGTAGATAACTTTTTAATTTCTTCAATTTGTTAATTGATGACTCATTTAATTCTCTTTGCAGTTATAAGTTGCAGGAATATGAGAAAAACAGAATGTGAAAATGCCGGGTGAGCTCCGGAATTAGTATTTTCACGAGTGGCGAAACCACGAGTGAAAATACATAATTCCAGAGTTCACGAGTGAAATATATATTTATCTTTCACTGGTAAAAACAAATTTTCTTTTTTTTTATGCCCCCGAAGGGAGGCATATAGTAATCGCACTGTCCGTCCGTCCGTCCATCTTTCCGTCTGTCCGAAATAATCTTGTCCTCGCTTCTCCTCATAAACCGCTTGAGGGATTTCTTTGAAACTTGACAGGAATGTTTGTCACCAAGCCTAGTTGTGCATATCGTCAGGAATTTCTGCTCGGATTATTTTTGGCTGAGTTATGGCCCTTTTAAGCAAAATCTTGTCCTCGCTTCTTCTCCCAAACCGCAATCCCAATGATTTCTCGGACGAGTTCCAATATGGGTCACCAGGGTCCAAAAACTAGGTCACTGTTACTAAAAATAGAATTTTCTTGTTAATACTCTAGCGGTCACATTTTTGTTCTGATTGTCATGAAACTTGGTCAGGATGTTTGTCCAAATGATTTGTCAGAAGAATTCGAATACGGGTCATCTACGTCCAAAAACTAGGTCACTGTTACTTAAAATAGAATTTTCTTGTTAACACTCTAGCGGTCACATTTTTGCTCCGATTGTCATGAAACTTGGTCAGGATGTTTGTCCCAATGAATTCTAGGACGAGTTCGAATAAGGGTCATCTGGGTCCAAAAACTAGGTCACTGTTACTATAAATAGAATTTTCTTGTTAACACTCTAGCAGTCACATTTTTGCTCCAATTATCATGAAACTTGGTCAGGATATTTGTCCCAATTATTTCTAGGCTGAGTTTGAATATGGGTCATCTGGGTCCAAAAACTAGGTCACTGTTACTATAAATAGAATTTTCTTGTTAACACTGTAGCAGTCACATTTTTGCTCCAGTTATCATGAAACTTGATCAGGATGTTTGTCCCAATGATTTCTAGGATGAGTTTGAATATGGATCATCTGGGTCCAAAAACTAGGTCACTGTAACTACAAATAGAATTTTCTTGTTAACACTCTAGCGGTTACATTTTTGTTCTGATTGTCATGACACTTGGTCAGGATGTTTGTCCCTATGATTTCTGGGACAATTTTGAATATGGGTCGTCTGGGTCCAAAAGCTAGGTCACTGTTACTAAAAATACAATTTTCTTGTTAACACTCTAGAGGTCACATTTTTGCTCTGATTGTCATGAAACTTGGTCAGGATGTTTGTCCCAATGATTTCTCAGACAAGTTCGAATATGGGTCATCTGGGTCCAAAAACTAGGTCACTGTTACTAAAAATAGAATTTTCGTGTTTACACTATAGTGGTCACACTTTACTCTGATTATCAGATTGTAAAGAAACTTGGTCAGGACATATGTCCCAGTTATTAATTGGACGAGTTTGAATATGGGTCACCTGGGGTCAAAAACTAGGTCACTGTTACTATAAATAGAAAAATCTTGTCCAGGCTGTAAATTTGTTATTTCTCATTGGATTTTAAAATAACTTGGCTCAAATGTTTACCATGACAAGGTGTACTTTCGCGTACAGTACCCATGCCTGTTGGTCCAAGGTCAAGGTCACCTTTACATAAAATAACATTTTCTTGTCTGGGCTGTTAATTCCTAATGAAGTGATTTCAAAATAACTTTACATAAATGTTCACCATGACAAAGGCATGTGTTGCTTACAATACCCATGCCGGTAGGTCAAAGGTCAAGGTCACTGTTACGAAAAATAGCATTTTCTTTTCCAAGCTGTAGATTTGTTGTTTCTTATTGGATTTTAAAATAACTTGGTGTAAATGTTCACCATATGGAGACGTTGGGTCTTGTACAACACAACTTTGTTGTACTCTGGTGAGTGATAAAGGGCCATCATGGCCCTCTGGTTCGTATTACCCACATCACATGTAGTAAGGTTCATAACTCTAATAATCATTTTCCAGGATAATTTCCCCAATAATCTTCGAGTTTTCTAAAAAAAAATGTCATATTTAACTTTATTTAACTATATATTTACTACAGACTTAAAACATATGATCCTTTCATCTTTCACATTATATGCATGCAGTATGCTTTGTCTTCCACAAGCATATTTTTCATTACATATGTTTATTTATTACATATGTATACCTATTCGATTTCAAAGCTGCATTTCGGGGGCATATGTCAATTTCAAGTGACAGCTCTTGTTTATGCTTTTAATGCAAAATTTGCGTTAATTTGACAGAAAAGTTGCAAGAAACGGCGCCCAAAACCGCTTGTTTATGGTGTGACGTCATGACGTCAAATATTCAAATTTGTGCCCGTTTTCTAAACTTTCTCATTCGGTATGTTTTGTTCGTTTGGGTACCAACGTGAAAACATCAGTGAAAATAAAAATGATATTCCACTGTTTGAAAACAGTGAAATATCACTTTTATTTCACCAGGAAAATTTTATAATTCACTGAAAAGCATAAAATAATTAATATTTTATATTAGGGGGAAATTACCAAACAATGTTATCTCTTAACTCAAGATGTGACTTTCATCACATGAACCACCTGTGTATCTATGGAGTCTGATCTGCATCTACACTTTCTGGCCAAAATGAAATTAAATATTGCTGCCCCAGAAATGGAGCTCGAGCAACCCCACTGAAACCCCTTCTGGATCCATCCTTCCATAATAAGGTGGCTTTGATATTCTATAATAAATAGAGATATAATATACATATACTTATTTCCAGTATGAATCCATCACCGATGTGCGGTCCATTCAGAATCTACGGACAACCATCAGATATCATTAATGTGCAGATTGCAAACTCCTCCACTTGGTTCCGGACGATTTGGACCATCGTTACATCTGCTGCTTTTGTGTGCTCCTTGCTCATCCTTCTGGCGTAAGTTTGTTTATTAAATGTTTTATTAGTATATGCATAAATTTAATCAAATATGTCTTTAAGAAAGAAAACATAAACAAGGAAATTATTTCAACCACAAAAAGAGCAGACAAATTATCAGGTATAACATATAATGATAGAAATTACCAAAATCAGAAATTTGCAGCTCCAGTTCTTAAGTGCCCTTAAAGTACAATCGTGTAATTAACATTATACCTTATCAGATTGCATATTTACGTTCTCCTTCACCACCACCACCACCACCCCCACCCTTGCATAGTATCTATATATCTGTCTTTCTGGATGTCGTGCACATCCATACAATGAAAACAAACAAATTATCAGGAAAATTTCACATAGATTTTCATGTAATCTCAGGCTTAAGTTGTGTTTCTTGTTAGACATGACATCATTAAATGTAGTTTTGTGATGTCATGCAAGAGTTCTTTTCCTTGGGGAAGATCCAACACTAGTTACGTCACATGTCCACATTTCTCAGTATTTTCCCCTTAAGCTAGGAAAAGTAGGTGGCTGTAATATTATTTAATCTCAGTCTTGGTTCCAAACAAAATATAGTTCTCTTAATTTATTTGAATGTAATTTCATGATTATAAAACAGGTTGGCCATTTACTACTGCTCAGCATTAAACTCCGCCCACAAAGACTTGGTAGAGATGATGAGAGATCAGCTTGTCTTAGAGGGGAAGGACAAACAGTACCTGATGTCCAGAATCAATGAGCTGTCTGGCGGGGCTCCAGCAAAGAGGAAACCCCCACCCCCATACCAAAGCTCACAAGTGAAAACTGTGGATGAAACAAGATTTGGGAATCCATCACAGAGTAAATCACAACGTAATGGCGATATAGGAATTGAGGTATATAATATTATTTTGCCTTCGTTAGACCTATGTTATTATTACACTTTCAAATAATTATATCTTATGTTAACTAAATGTCCTCATTTTCTATTAAATCTTCTACTTTACCAAATTCTTTAAATGTCTTATCTCCGTGCAATGGTTTCTTCCGTGAATATATGTAGAGTTACACCACTTTTAGCAGGTACAGTTTGTATATTAAACGATAAAAAACACTTATATAGTTTTTTCCAAATTTCAACTTCCAGAATAATTTATATTTGATTCCTTTAAAGTTTTTTGTGATTTTTCAACAAAAATAGATTTTTGCCTAGCAAACCCTTTACTTTTACATGAAAGGGAAGTAACTCTAACATACGAGAAGTCACCTTTGCATTTCTAAAAGGAGGAACAGCTAATATACTTTATTAAAATTATCCTAATTAAATAGTTCATGAATTTTATATTTCATGAATTGTTTTCATTCTTTTCCTTTGGTTTTAGGAGTTTTGGTGAAATATTAGGTATAGATCCAGTGAATAATGAGGAACTTTAAGCTTGCATAAATAAGTAAATAATTTTTAAATGTCTATTTGGGAAACACAAATGAAACTTTTTAACAATAAACATACTTTATTTTTGAAATTTAGATTTTTTTGCTGATTTTAAATGTGAATGTGCTACATATTTCTTATTGTACACTTGTGGTTATGCCAGCTTAAAGTTATACATATATACTTTATTCCCATTTGCACCAAAATTTTGAGTTGAAATTAGCATGTCACGATCTTGTATAAGCCTTCCTTCTGTAATTCCAAATAACTACATGATTTTTCACATATATATATATTTTCTAGTTTTAGCAATGGTAAGGCATTGAGCTCTTTGTTTCGTAATTCAGTTTAGTTGCTTCTAACAGCATGCTACGTTGTTTGGAAAAATGGCCACTAATTTAGATGCTTCATACAAGAGAATTATCTTTTTCAAAATTCTGTAAGTTATACAGTATCTCTTTGGGACCTGAAGTTTGAGCTACATGTAAAAATAGTTTAAGGGTAGGAAATTGGGTTGGAAGGAGCAGAGATTGTTTTTATGTCACCTGGGCTAGCAGGTAGACACATAAGGATCCTATTGCCCAGTGTTGTCTGGTAGTTCCACAACTTTAAAATTAATCTTGATGTTGCCTGTAACTTTGAAAGTACTTCTCCTATTCAACTTTAGGCAACACACATGTTCCGTTGAAAAACAAATTCTAGTTTTTACTATTATCAGACAACGGTAATTTGGCAATGTTAACATTGGCGTGTTTACATTGACGTTACATGAAAACAATGAAATAATATTTTAATCGTTGTTAAATACAAAGCGTAAAGCTCCCAATACTTGTCCCATTAGCCGAGTGGTCTAAGACGCAGACTTGTAAACACTTTAGAATGCAATGGTAGAAACGCTGTTTTAGGTTGTAGGTTTGAAACATGTTTTTTTTTGTTTACATTTTTTAAATATTTTTACACAATAATTATTTCAGCGATAAAATTAACTGAAGCAAAATACATAATAATAATTTGAAATAACTGCAGTAAAACTAAATAAAATAAATCTTAAATATTTCCTTAAAAGCCGTGTGTTAGTGTGAATCGAACCTGTGTCGAAAAAAAGTTTGGCCTATGGCAACCGGGCGTGTTAGCCACTGAGCTATCAGGGCGATGTGATATAAAAAGGCAAAATAGTACTTTTAACGCGTAAATTTGCCTAAACTCTTGTTTACATTCTATAAATAATTGTAAACATCGCCAATTTAGCTTGGTCGACCTATAATAGTGTTATCTTGTTAATATAACAATAATAACAAACTCCTGTGATAATTGTAGAAAAAGAAAGCATTTGCTGAAACCAAAGTCTTACCAGAGCCAAAGGTATAATACCGTCACTGCTTGATCACACTATATAAACAATCACTGTTAAGTAAATCACCTTAAAGTATATGCATCACCTTTAGAAAAAATCATGATATACTTAAGGTTAGCCACAGACCAGAAATGAAGGGAAATAACTTAGAAATTTTCAACAAGTGATACAATGAAGAAGACCAGAGTGGTTTAATCTTTATTCCATAGAATATGGGTTTTATCTCATATGTGAGAGATCCAGATTTGCAGTCTGATCTGGATCTACACATATCAACCATGTGATATTAGCCATATCCCATAGAGTGAAGGGTTAATATACTCAAAGAAAATACAGTATTGGGAAATGCAATATGAGTGGGTTTTATGGTCAACATTATACAATATACAACAATGTAACTTTATGTGCATGAACTAATTGTTTTAATCTGTTGGTAAGTTATTTATGGAGTACTTCAGTGTTGTGTTTGTTTGTAATAAATGCCAGAGAAATAATGGCACTTGTCTTTTTATGAACAAACTGGGGAAACTAATTCTGTGGCCAGCCTGTAACTGCACCATTTGCTATGTTTATGCTGTCACTAACTTAACAATGCTGTTTTTATTATTGGTATTTTTAGTACATGATTTTGTAAACAATTACATGTATTATGAACCTATGGCGTTATATAAAAAGAGAAAATTCAGTTTAACTATAATTTAAACAAAAAAATTGGTATGATTTACAAGTAGATTAATCCAGTAATATGATAAAAAGAATACTGGTGGAATAAATATGATTTGGAAGACTTCTTGTACATCCTTTTCTCTATAATATTATGTCTTTTTTTGCATGTGCCAACAGTGTAGATCCAGATCAGCAATCACATCCATGTTGTCAGATCAGGATCTGCACTTTTTCGCTATTTGGTCAGAAATAAACTTATTTACCAAAAAGCAAACAGTGTAGAACCTGATGAGATCTAGATCTACACTGTTTACCCATGGATAACGGCCATATCCAAGGGAGTCAAGGGTTAAAATATTGCTTTTGACGCATTGATTTTGTTTCTATCACCAGACGGAAGAAATCAATCTGTATGGGCGGGAAAAGAGCTCAGTGATGTCACCAGCGGTAGGTGTCAAATAAATTCAATGATGTGGCTTGTGAGCACATGTTATGCATGATCACTTGGCATACTAATCTGTAAATTTTTTATTTCAAATAACTTATAGTTATACACTTTAACAGTAGATTCTTGTAGAATCTCAAAACATGTATTTTAAAGTTTGCACCTAACACAATTTTTAAATAAATTAGCCACCAGTGCGGATCCAGGTTAGCCTGCACATCTGTGCTGTTTGAATGATTCTGCAATGTTCACTTCTTGATCAGAAACCTTGTGAATCTTAAAGCCAGCAGAGTAGATCCTGATCAGATGACATGAATGTGCCAGCTAATCTAGATCTACTACACTGGTCATCCATGGGATAAAAGCCGTATACCATGGAGTAAACCATTAACTTTTGGTAACTGATTTAGTCATACTCTTTATACTATAGTGGACCACTGCAGAATTGCCAAAGTGAAGTTAGAAAATTCTGATACAGTCTGTCAGCCTGAATCTTCCTGCGAAATACATCTTTCCTACGAACAATGAACAAAAATTTTCAGTGTAAAAAGGGAGGTCCATTAGATATAAAATAGGAGAGTGATCCTTAAATCGACTAAACATGAGAAATGGACAAACTTCCCTCCGTGAATTCAGGTTCAGGGAGTTCATGAACAGAACAAAACAGAGTTTATTGTTTGAATAGCGTGTAAGGTAGATCCTGATCAGGCTGGATATAATAGGGTTATTACAGCGTCTTGATCTGGCATTTGGGTCTCCTGTAATGGGGCTGGCAAAGTCCATGCAAGCCAATAACAGTATCTCCAAGATTCAAGCTACTGTATTATTACTTTAAGAGGCATGTCTATAATAAAAGCCGCTCACAGTTAATGGGACTGTGCACGATGTTAGAACTGTGACGGTGCAGAACACTCACGTTTAGCAATTAGTTACTGCAAAAAATATGCCGTTATTCACTTTGTCATCACTGTGGCTGTTCAGAAAGCCATTCGAATAAGCCGTTATATCACGAGAACTTCCCTTAATTTCTGTAACTAATGAGAGAATTTATGTGTAAAAATATAAGGATTGAAATGATATTTGATGGTTTTCATTTGGGTATAAAAAACAGTTGGATTGTTTAAAGAAAGTGTGAAGACCTTTCCATACCCAAATGAAAACCATCAAATATCATTTCAGTCTTTAAAAAAATAGTATTAAAAGTACCGGTACTCCTGGCACAGACATACTGGTACTGCTGACTCAGATTTCTGCAATTGGCACAAAAGGGATTATTCGTTCTTTTCACTCATATTTAACATCGAAAAGGAGGTACAAGTATAATTATCCCTTTCCTTGATATATACGCATTTTTACGCATGTGCGACCAGTGTAGATCCAGATCAGCCGGCACATCCGTGCTGTCTGATCTGGATCTGCACTGGTCACATATTGGTCAGAAAAAACCTAATTAATCAAAAAGCGAACAGTTGAGATCCTGATCAGACGGCACGAATGTGCCGGCTGATATGGATCTAAACTGTTCGCCCTAGCAGTAAAGGTGTATCTATACAGGAAAGGGTTATATTTTATGGAAAATTGATAGGATATAATAAACATGTAACAGCTTTTGGTCTATCCTGGACTGGAGATTATAAAGCTGAGATTGGAAACCAGTCTCAAATCTCAAGCATCTGATTGGCTGAAATAGCGACTGGTCACCATTTCAGCCAATCAGATGCTTGAGATTTGAGACTGGTTTCCATGCTCAGTTTTATAACCTTGGGCACTGATTGTGGAACATGGCTTTAATCATGATAAGTGTACTAAGTGTCAGATGATACTGAACAGCGTATTACCTCAGAGTAGCTAATGTTTTCCAAGAGGACTTTTTTGGACTCTATAAATGGATTGGGCAACACTGTCTTAAACATAGCAGACTGTTATTAACTTTTATGTTTTTGGTTTTAGTGATGTCAGTTGAAATTTGTTTCTTACAGAAACAAATGTAAAAAATAATTCAGCCATATTGAGTTAATGCGATATAATTCCTAGCATTTAACTTGATGATCAGTTCAAATAATTCACTACTCCAACTTGCTACCCTTACAATTAACACATCTTTTTCTGTTTTTACAGTTTCATAATACTTCCTCTTAACATTCCTTGTTTTGTTTTCTAACCATTTTAGTTTGTTTTCTAAAATGTTTAATTTCTAATAACTTAAATAATACTCACTTCTAACATTTCTTGCTTTTTCATTAAAAAAAAATGATGACAATTCATTTGTTTAGTTCTTATAATTTTAGTTTCTCATAGCTTAAATAAAATACATTTTTGGTAATATACTATGTTTCTGAACTTTAGAAATGTTTATTAACTTGAAAAAGTATTACAATCAAATAAAAAACAAGTGACATTTTCTGGGATTGAATATTATGAACACTTGAATGACCCAGTCTCCTCACTATTTCACATATTGTGTATGTTTTCAGCCTGGGGCTCCTGCTGCTGCAAATTATACACCTCCTCCAGAAAATAACAAGCCTGACCTTGACCTTCCCACACATTCTGGTTACCATGACAACACTGTACCAGTTGTTGTTGCTCCCGCAGCCATTCAGAGGCATAATTCCCCACCCCCTCCTTCCAACAAAACCAGACAAGATGAAACCCATCGAAGCCGAGCTCCTGTAAGGCAGGACCAGACCACACCCACTGACAATGAACAGGAACTACGTCAAGGTCGGGGATCATCTCCAATATTCCAGGGAACTACAAGGAGAAGAACCCCACAAGAGGCTTTGGATGACTGGTAGAAACATGCAGTAGACTCTGACTCATATTTAGTTGTTTAAATACTCTTGACTTTGGTAATTATCTGTGATATGAAAAAAGTAAATTTTGAATTGAGTAGCATAACTAACGAACACCAAACCTTAGTGATTTTACTGTTGAGATTTGTTCTGTGTACAAAAAAAAAATTATCTGCATCAAAAAATGAACAATATAGATCCAGATCAGATGGAATGGATAAGTCAATCTGAATTTGCTCTGATATCACATTGATAACAGCCATATATGCAATGGAGTAGAATGTTAACTCTTTTGTGCATGCATCACTGATACAATTAGAACAAATGTAGACCCATGTCGGCAAGCACATCCTCAAAGTCTCATCAGGGTCTAAACTGTTACTTGTTACAGTTTGGCTAGTCAGTTAAAAACTTACTTTTTAATGTATATTTTAGTTTTACAGTGTTTTCTCTGATTCATAGATTTTTTTTTAAAATAGCATATCTGTGATGTTATTTATTTTGTTATTTTTTGTGTGAAATATTTTTTATGTAATTTTTATAGGAAACATACATGAGAATTATTATTTTGTTTATTTTGTAATTTGCTGAATATTTTGGAGAGATATAATAATTATGCTTAATGATGACCTATTTCAACCAGTTATTTTTTAGCTCGACTATTCGAAGAATAGGGGAGCTATCCTACTCGCCCCGGTGTCGGCGTCGGCGTCCGTTAAACAAAAACTGCACTTTGGTCCATTACTTGAAAACTACTTATGATATCAACTTGAAACTTGGAATATATATTCACCATCAAATTCTACATCATTACCAACAACACCCTTAACTCTGCTACAAATATTTTTCAAGTTATGCCCCTTTTTCACTTAAATTTTGCGTTAAGGAAAATATGCAATTTGGTCCATAACTTATAAACTACTTGAGATATCAACTTGAAACTTGGAATATATATTCACCATCAAATTCTACATCATTACCAACAAGACCCATAACTCTGCTGTCAATATATTTCAAGTTATGCCCCTTTTTTCTTATATTTTGTGTCAAGCAAAATATGCATTTTGCCCCTAACTTTAAAACTACTTGAGATATTGCCTTGAAACTTGAAATATATTTTCACCATTTAAATCTACATCATAACCAACAAGACCCATAACCCTTCTTCCAATATTTTTCAAATTATGCCCCTTTTTCGCTTACATTTTGTGTTAAGCAAAATATGCAGTCGGCCCTTAACTTCGTTATGAATGGAGGGATTTCAAAATAACTTGGCACAAATGTTCACCATGACAAGGCAGTGTGTCGCGTACAATACCCATGCCTGTAGGTCCAAGGTCAAGGTCACTGTTACTAAAAATAAAATTTTCTTGCAAAATCGTGTCCGCTCTGTAACTTTGTTACTTCTTATTGGGTTTTTAAATAACTTGGTATAATTGTTCACCATATCAAGACAGTGTGTCACGTACATGCCCTGTAGGTCAATGGTCAAGGTCACTGTTACTAAAAATAGAATTTTCTTGTCTAGGCTGTTACTTTGTTATGAATGGAGGGATTTCAAAATATCATGGCACAAATGTTCACCATGACAAGGCGGTGTGTCCGCACAATACCCATGCCTGTAGATCCAAGGTCAAGGTCACTGTTACTAAAAATAGAATTTTCTTGTCCAGGCTGTAACTTTGTTATGAATGGAAGGATTTCAAAATAACATGACACAAATGTTCACCATGACAGGGCGGTGTGTCACGTACCATGCCCATGCCTGTAGGTCAAAGGTCAAGGTCACTGTTACTAAAAATAGAATTATCTTGTCCTGGCTGTTACTTTGTTATAAATGGAGGGATTTCAAAATAACTTTGCACAAATGTTCATGAAAAGGCAGTGTGTCCGCACAATACCCAAGCCTGAAGGTCCAAGGTCAAGGTCACTGTTACTAAAAATAGAATTTTCTTGTCCAGGCTGTAACTTCATTATAAATGGAGGGATTTCAAAAAAACTTGACACAAATGTTCACCATGAAAGGGCAGTGTATCGCGTATTATTCCCATCATTGCACTTGAGTGTCTGAAAATGATGCATAGCGGGGCATCCGTGTCCTATGGACACATTTCTAGTTTCACTTATATTTTCACTTAAGTGCACTTCATCGATAACTTTGCAAATACTTAAGGTATCAACTTCAAACTACCATTATATTTTCATTTCAGTTCTTTTTCTGTAACATTACTGAAGTGATTGATATTTGACTAAAAGTAAATGTCTCTAATAAAAAATTACTAACAAGTTTTCTAACAAATTCAGAAATATTTCATAGTTATTCCCCTATTCAGTTTAATATTTATGGTACATTTAGGAATTATTTCTGTTATTTGAAAAGAATTTCTCCCGTACCATTCACTTGTTAATAGTTTTCCTGATTGCACATGAATGTATGGCCATAGTTGTTATTGTTTTAATCTTCAAATTGCATTTGTTTCAAATGATTCGAATAGTCGAGCATGCTGTCTCCTCTGACAGCTCTTGTTAAATATTACATTTCACTTATTTCATTTATTTAATTCAGTAAATATATGAAAAATGGAAAAAATAGAATAAAGGTATTGAAGAAAATTGTATATTTTATTTGCCATTATCTTCAACATGTATGTAATTGGGAATGCAATTTAAAGTAAATACTGTCTCCATTCTATTGATACTGATACTATTGACATTATTGAAGATGCATCTTTTTGTTCCCAGTTATAGAATATTGACAAATGCTCTATATAACAGTTTATTAGAATAGCTGCAATAGTTAGTTTTCAAACTGACGAAAATTGTTTACATTTTTATAGTGTGATGTGAAATAATTTGAAAAAGACATGAAGCGTCCGTATTTAATAATGATAAGTGTTCTGTGGAAATAAGGGTTTTGCCTGGTTAACCACACTGATAATTTTAATGTGTTTAAATCCAGACCTCTTTCAGAAAAACTTTTTTGATTGAGTTCTGGATATAATTTTTGAAAAATTATTGTTAATTATTAGTTTTTAAGTAAGTTGTATGCATGTTGTATTGTCATGAACATCTAACAAAATGTTTTGAAAACAGCAGTAAGAAGATTAATATTGTTGTTTTTTTACATAATTTTCCCATTCTTTAAAAATATGAGATACTCGTAATATCATATTTGCTTTTCATTACATTTTCATGTCACTGAATTTTTAACCCTTTCCTCCATATATACACCTTTTTGCAAGGGGAAACAGTTTAGATCCAGATCAAACGGTACATCTGTGCCATCTGATCAGGATCTAAATTGTTTGCTTTTTGATTTGTTTGGTTCTCTCTGACCAAAATGCAACCAGTGCAGATCCTGATCAGATGGCGTGGATGTGCCGGCTGATCTGGATCTACACTGGTTCCAAATGCGAAAAAAGGCGTATATATGGAGGAAAGGGTTAATACAGGGACATGCTTGAAACAAACACCTGAATGATTCCTTGACACAAGACATAGGCCCAAGATCATAAAACTGAGATTGGCAACCATTTGCCATTTCAGCCAATCAGGTGCTTGAGATTTGAGAATGGTTTGCAGCTTAAGTTTTGTAATCTAGGACCATGATGTGGCTGATTTTTAAAAGGAACCTTTATAGCATTAGTTTGTGGTAGTTTGTTTTCTGAAATGTTCATTTTGCTTAACTCTTTACTCCATAAATATATGGATTTAAAACATGTGCAACCAGATCTACCCTGGTTGCTTCTTGGTCAGAATGTGAACAGTGTAGATCCCGAGCAGACAGCCACAGATGTGTCAGCTAATCTGGATCTACACTGTTCACCCATGGGATAACATTAACACCGCATGGAGCAAAGGGTTAAGGCTTTTGCATGTACAAATTTGTTTTGGTTTACAACATAAGGGGTTTGGAGGAAAAAAAAACTTTGCATGTTTTTGTTACTTTTGTAAAATCTTATTTATGTATTGTATACAAATAGTTAAATTTATTTAAATATTTTATTGTAGTTGATGTTTTATGAAGACTGAGACTTCATGTCTGGTTTTCTGTTTATTTTCAAGATATACCTTTACTATCTTTTTTATATGACCTGAGCTGGCCTCAAACTCTTATTACTGATGTAACAATTATATATTTGTTTAACCATTAATCTATATAGACATCTTTATGGCAAGGGCGAACAGTGTAGATCCACATCATCCAGCACATTTGTGATGTCTGATCAGGATCTTCAATGTTTGCTTTTAGATTAATTTCTGACCAAGATGCAAAAAGGGTAGATACTGATCAGACAGCACGGATTTGCTTGATGATCTTGATCTACGCTGGTTGCACATGCATTAAAATGCGTACGTACATATGGAGGAAATCGAAAGCATTTGCTACAAACCCCTTACACTTACCAGTAATAGTATTGTTCTACATTAATATTTATATCTTCAGTCTGGTTGGTGTGTACAATAGATTTTGCTAAATTCGTTTAAAACATACTATAAAATATTTTTAAAAATATGTACCATTAGAAACGAGTGATTCACCAATGAAAACCAAATTTCGAACTCATACCTAATACCCAATATTTTAATTTTGACCAAAGACGTACTGTTATTGTTAATGAATGATGTGTTTATTGTGAAGAAATCTTCGAGATTTTGCCATTATGCATCCAATATTGTCATCCTCTGTTCACCAAAGGGATAACCCTTTCCTCCATAGATTCACCTTTATTGCATGGGCAGACACTGTAGATCCAGATCAGCCAGCACATTGGAGCCGTCTGATCAGGATCTGCACTGTTCGCTTTTTGATTTATTAGGTTATCACTAACCGAAAAGCGAACAGTGCAGATCCTGATCGGCATGGATGTGCTGGCTGATCTGGATCTACACTGGTCGAACATGCGTAAAAATGTGTATATTTGGAGGAAAGTGTTAAGTTAGCTGGATGGTTTTGTACTGTTCATAGTAGCTATTGAACTGTGATACTATATATAAACCTGCTGAGACATTTCATATTACTGCAGCATTAAAATTTACCTAATTTGTCCTAAATCTTCATAATATTATGTTTGTTGTTATAGTACATTTTATTCTGTTTTTATGTATATCCTTGTGATCCAAGATGCAAATAAAATGACACTATGGCCCAAGATCATAAAACTAAGATTGGAGTCAAGTCTCAACTCTCAAGCATCTGAAATGGTGACTGGTCAACATTTCAGCAAATCAGATGCTTGAGATTTTAGACTGGTCACCACATTTTGTTTATGATCTTGGGCCTATGCCATCCATACTGTGATGATTGATATCTGTAATTTTCTTTTGAATCATTAAAGTCAAAAGTACTGTGTTTTAGTTCTGTTTTTATTGTTACATGCCGTATCCAAAAACCTTAATAACGTAGAACTAGGCTCAAGATCATAAAATTAAGATTGGAGACCAATCTCAAATCCCAAGCATATGATTGGCTGACCCCATATCATTTGTCCGTCAACCCTGTGGCAGAATCCATGTGTGACCCATTTTTACAGTCAGCTCGAGGACAGAATTGATGCCTGATCCAGGTTTGCCCGTCAGCCCGGGGAAAGAAAACATGCATGCTCCAGGTTTGCCCGTCAGCCTTGGGACAGGATTTGTGCTCTTTCCAGGTTTTCCCCATCAGCCCGGGAGAAGAATATATGCCTGATCCAGGTTTGTCCGCCAGCCCGGGGACAGAACACGTGCCTGATCTAGGTTTTCCCGTCAGCCCGGGGACAGAATACATGCCTGATCAAGGCTTGCCCGTCAGCCCGGGGACAGGATTTGTGCTCTTTCCTTGTTTTCCTGTCAGCCCGGGAGCTAATATATTCCTGATCCAGGTTTGCCCGTCAGCCCGTAGACAGAATTCGTGTTCTTTCCAGGTTTTCCCTTCAGCCCGGGGACAGAATACATGCCTGATCGAGGTTTGGCCGTCAGCCTGGGGACAGATTTCGTGCCCTTTCCAGGGTTTCCCGTGAGCGCGTGGACAGAATTCGTGCCTTTTCATGGTTTTTCCGTCAGCCCGAAAGCAGAATATATGCCCGTCGGCTGAATTCGTGACTAACCCAGATTTTTCTTTCAGCGAAGGGATAAAATCCGTGCCTCATCCATGTTTGCCCGTCAGCTCAGGGGCTGAATCCGTGCCTCATCCAGGTTTGCCCGTCAGCCCGCGGAAAGAATACGTGCCTGATCCAAGTTTGCCCGTTAGCCCGGGAATAAAAATCCATACCTGGTCCAGGTCTGCCCGTCGGCCCGGGGCTGAATCTGTGCCTGATATAAAATATTGATATACATGTACATAGCAAATGCAAGGATGTAGACTGTTTTCAAGTAGTTTGACTCTCAGTCGGCACAGCTGTGCGATATGATCCAGAAATTACCTAATGAATTTAAATGCGAACAATGTAGATCCTGATCAGACGACATCGATGTGCCAGCTAATATAGATATACTGTTCGAGCGCGCAATAAAGGTGTTATCAATGAAGTAAATGGTTAACACCATGTTTTAGTTCCATGAATTTTTACAGAGTTAATAGACTTTTAGTATTTGTATATTATAGTATGATATTGTACTATCCATGTCCTAGTCATTTCTCTGCAACCAAATGTTGGAATTCTATGACATTTTACGGGAATCTTCATTATTGATGGGAGATTAGATTATTTACATGTTCTTGTTTGATGTTTTTTTTTCACTGAACTTTGGCCTTTTTTAATTGCTGTGTAGTATTATTCAGGACCAGTGCCAAAGATCATAAACCTGAGTTTGGAGATCAGTCTCAAATCTCAAGCATCTGATTGGCTGAAATAGCGACTGGTCGCCAGTTCAGCCAATCAGATGATTGAGATTTGAGACTGATCTCCAGTTTTAGTTTATGATCTTGGGCCCAGTTTAGTCTTGGCTGTTTTGAGGCAATCACTGTTTCCACTTCTCTGAATCATTATACGGAAGCTTCACTGACAAGAGTAAATACTCTTATCATATTGATTGGATGTTTTGTACAGAGTATGTCTATATAGTTGTATCTCCAGACTATTTCTCAGCAGTCATATGTTGGAATTCAATGACCGTTTTTGTTAAAAAGACAGTTGTTTGATTAAGAAGTAATACTCAGTCTGACTGATTCTCTTGTGCTCGACAGTGACAACTAATATTTGAACATATTTGATAAATTTACATGTAAAATACCTCTAGCATAGGTTCTGCCACTGTATATTAACTATAGCTTTGATCTTTGCAAAGTTGTGTAACTTTATTATATTTTGACAAAATAATGTTACTTTTTGAAGTCTGAATTTTAAGATTAAGGTTTTCTGTACAAAAGTGCTCCAAAATGTCTATTAAACCCTATATACGAAGTCTATCGCATGTGTAGATCCAGATCAGCTGGCACATCCGGACATCTGATCTGAATCTTCACTGGTCGCGTATTGGTCAGAAATAAGCTAATGAATATTAAAGCGAACAGTGTAGATCTTGATCAGTTGAAACAGATATGCTGCCAGATCTGGATCTAGCCTATACAGTAAAGATGTGTCTATGTTGTAAAGAATTAACACAATATTTTTGAAGTCATTGCATTGTTAAATGATACTTAGGTTGCAATTGATTTTATTAGCTATTCAAGAACTATGTCTTTAACCTATCTGTGTTATGTTATTATTTATTCTTTCAGATTCCTGCTCATCAAGATTGAGTAACAGTCAAGAGGAAGTATTGTCAGTAGTATTGAATGGACAGCACATTTTCAAACAGCATGAAATAGACTTCAATGATCTGCTTCATTTGTGATTACTGCACAAGGGTCAAAATGAAACTTCGGATAGCTTACTTTTTAAGTGTTAAGATCTTGTGTATGGATCAATGGAAAGTGAATCCATATAAAGGCTGTGGAACATTTGTTGAGTGGATCTACAGCGGAATGACAAGACCTTGCCCCAATATCACGAACAATCTTATCCTCAAACCTGAAGTTCAACACAACATATTTTAATTTTTAATAACGTGTTTGTGGAAATTTATTAGGAATTCAATCAAGTAAGCTGTGTATCTTCAGAAATTTGAAATCATCACTGACTGAATTTAGTTTTTTGGTAATATTGTGGCCAGGAAAATGGAAGAAGAATTATACTCAAGTACTATGAAATGGCAATTTTGCATGTACAGAATTACACAGAAAATAACAAAACATCAGATATTTGTTTATTGTTTACACTTTTGGTGCAATTTACATTGTATACCACTCCAAATTTGATGAGGATCTGCTGTTAAAATTGTTTTGTAGAAAATGACTTTAAATATTTCTCAATTTCAAGTTGTTTTTTTTATTTCAACATTTTCATTTCATAAGATCGATTGTTCGAAGAAAAGACGAGTTATCCTACTCACTCCAGTGTCACCGCCGGCGTCCGTGTCCATCAAACAAGATACTCACTTCGGCATAACTTGGAAACTAATTAAGATATCACTTTGAAACTTGAAATATATATTCATTACCGAAATCTACATTATTACCAAGAAGACTCATGTCTGTTACACTTTTACACCAAGTTATGCCCCCTTTCACTTAGAGTTTTCGGCAAAAACAAAATATGCAATTGGTCTTAAACTTTGAAACTTCTTGAGATATCAACTTGAATCTTGGAATATATATTTACCACCAAAATCTTCATTTAAACAACATGATCCATAACTGCATCAATTATTTTTCCAGTTATGACCCCTACTCACTTTGTCAAGCAACATATGCACTTGGTCTATAACTTTGAAATTACTCGAGATTTTAACTTGAAATTTGGAATCTATTGTTTTTCGTAACAATCACTATTTAAATCTACATCATTACCATCAAGACTCGTAACTCTGCTTCAATTCAGCTTTCAAATGCCTCTTTTTCACTTAGAAATTTCGTCGGACAACAATGCACTTGGTTTGTAACTTTTAAACTGATTGAGATATTAACTGTAAACTTGGAATCTATATTCTCCATTGCAATATACTTAATTACCAACAAGGCTCGTAACTCTGCTACATTTATCTAGATTGAGGCTCCGTGGTCTCTATTTACCATGCTCTTATGAAAGCTGTTTTGGCATAATAGAATATAATAAAAACGGACGGACGGACGAACGAACACACAGACAAACCATTTTAACTCCACTACAATCTTTCAAGCACGTAATGAAATCAATTACAGGATAACAAACAGGAAATAAAATTGTTGTTACAACGTATATGTTGCATGTTATATACGCCTACAAGCATTTTACTACAATCAGTTACTTAGCACAAGGTAAACCATCAAATCAGGTACTTGTTTTATTGTTTAAAAGTATCATTTGCATGTAATATACGCTTACAAGCACATTAATCAATAATTGTTGCAAAGTATCTGTGTCATGTAATATACGCTTTAGAATAATCAATAATTGTTGCATGCAATATGCCAATAAAAATTTGATTGATTTTTTGCTTACACGCACATTATAAAAATAATTGTTGCAAAATATTTGTTGCATGTAATAGACGCTTACAAGCACTTGCGTATAATCTTTCAAATAGCACAAAATATCATACAACAAAAAATAAGTATCATTGGTATGCAGAATTATATTGGTATTGAAACCATTACACTACCAAAAAAACCCACACTCACTGAAAAGGGCCAATCTTAATGGGTCCACTAAGATTGTTCATCGCAATATTATATCTTTAGAGTCAAAACAAGCTAAATAAGTTCTGCCATTAATTATAACTAAGAAGTTTTATAGAATAACCACGATAACGCCTATGTTAGATCCTACGTCTTGTGGTCCAAAATTAATCCCACTTAGTTTCTATGCATTCATTGTCAGAGTGTCAAAACTCATTTCTTTGTGTGCAAAACTTTAGTAGAATTCACAACGATACAGATCTTACGCTATCCAGCATTTTTAATCAACTGAATTTTCTCAGTGCCAAAAGCAAACAGTAACATTGTAAAGCATTATCGTTAAGCACAATTTCTTGAGTAATAATGGTAATTCGCGGTCTCGTAGGAAAAAGCAGGGTTGTCAAGTAGTGTGCAGTCTAAATCATCATAGGTGCGGAATCCGCGACAACTCGAATTGGATGCACATAGATTACCACACTCGGCAACGGTGGCGGTGAAGGTATCAGGGGTACCCCCATATACCATCATGTTCGGATACTTGATATAAGTGGAGCCGTACGTCGTGCAAGCTGTAGAAAAGAAAATTGTTTATCATATTATTTACTGATAGATAAATTGGTGAAACAGTGCACTCAACGTGCATACTCAATCATTAGAAGAAAGCAAAATGCTTGACACACAAGCGGCAGGGGCCTTACTTAATAGTGCCACAACAATGAACTTGTACATGTAAGAACTGCGGCGGAAGCCATGACAAACGGAAGGACTCATGTCCAGCGCTAGTCGTATAAACAAGACCTAGACATTACTATTTCAAGATATTTTTTAATGTTCATGTTTATTTTTAAATCATGAATCGTTTTCATGTTGTATCTGGTTTTATCGTTTTGCGTCAATTTGAATTATAGATATTTTCCACCGATAAACGGCTGTTCTTAATATCTTAGTTTAACCTAAAATAATGGATATTAATGTGATTACCTTATTCCAAAAGCATTTACATTTACTTTGTTTTCGAGTATTATAATGTGTTTATTTTACGAAGAACAGCTTTATTGGTAGTGCTATGTATCAAAGTTGTTCCGGTTTCCCAGCATCTCATTAGCAGAATTGTTTCCGACCGTGTTACTGGCCGTGGATGAATATGTCTTCGTTCAGAAACAATTCTGCTAATGATATAATGGAAAACAGGAATAAATTTGATACAAAACTAGGCTATAATAATGTTTTAAACCATGTTTTTATATTTGATTAAGTGCTACATGTAAAATATTATTTTAACACAATCCCTGAATGTTTTTATATTCATGAAGTACAAATGTAGTGCCAACATATAATTTCATATACATTTCGGATATATTATAATAAAGGCCTCTGTGGTAAACAGGGTTGGGCGTAAATACCACCCCGGTATTTACCAGTGGTATTTACCGGTATTTGCCGGCCCGGAAAATACTCCCCAAAGTGGCAAATACTGGAAAATAGTGGCAAATACTACACAGATAAGTTTTTTGCCTAATAATACTGCAGAAATCTTAACTTAGTTGACTGCTATTAATGTATTATCATCATAATAATTAAATTACTCTGATATTTTAATTAAATTTTATGTCAGGTGATCACTTTATGCACTTAAAGTAAAAATTAATCTTAAAGAACTGTCCTTTTTTTACTTAGAACCTAACAATACAGCAGGTGAGAAATTGATGCTGATCCACCTGTGCACCTGGCCATTGACACTTAACAAGCAAGACCATAAGGTCTAGACTATTAAAACAACATGTTTCATACGACATGTACAAGGGGCTGTAATAGCCAGGGGGCAACAAAGGCAACAGTGTCGTAAATAACGTATACAATTTGTCTAGGTGCAAGTAAATGGTTGTGTATTGGTGTAACTCCAGAAAGCTGTCAAACTGGTGTTCTGTTACAAATCTGTACTTTAAGGGGAAAGAGGAGATTGCCTGGTAGACAGAGACTTCTTTGTATCAAGCCTAAAATTTTTTTATTGTATTCATGTATATTTATTGTAAGTTGTGTACATTACTTGTTTATAATTCAAATTAACCCTCTTAAATGCTGATTCAATTATTATTAATAATTGAATTTTGAAGTTGTCCACATGCTGACTATAAGGGGTACATTGTATTGTAAAATGTATAAATTCCATTGGTGGTCAATTCAAGTGACCACCTTTTCAGGTACTTAAATATTTATTTATTATGGATAAAGTGATAAAAGTGTTAAACTTAAGTTAAATGATAATTGCAATTGATGGGTAAATTTGAAATTATCTATATGAATACTGGTAATAGGTAATATTGTATAAATTTTATACCGGTCAATTCAATCGACCAGTATTTGCCAGTAATTGCCAGTATTTGCCGGTAAATAACGGTAAATACCGCCGGAATGGAAAATACTCATATTTGCCTGCATTTTGCCAACAATGGTGGTAAATATATTGGGGATATCGGTTAACTGAGAAAGCCGATTGTTTACCCGGATAATTGGTACAGCATTGTTTCTTTGAGGAACCAGTATCGATTTAAGATCGATACTAGTTCTGCACTTTAATGGTCTTCCACATATTTAAAGTGATTGAGTATTTAACACCCATTACAAGCACTTGGGCAAACAATCACAAGCTATACAGACAATATATGAGCAGGAGGTTACAAGTTCAAAGTAATTAAGCCCGGGTTTTACGTTGTAGACAGGATGACTTTGATTAGCGAAAATTTCTAACAACGAATCTGCTGTTTTTTATCAAGTAAATTTCTTTGGTCATGTTATCACTGATAAATTACTAAAATTGACCATGTCAAGGTCGAAGAAATTACATGATTGCAAATTTCGCACAGTAGAGCAGAGCTAGAACCTGTTTTTTAAGGTAAAGAAATGACAGTCGTTCTCGCCAATTTTAGCCGAGGTCACAAACCTCTGGGGCATTATGCTCACAAAAATTATTTTTGACTAGCCTCAAATTGACGCTTTCAATAACAGGAAACGTTCTTTGAAAAAAGCCCATGTTAAGGGACCGTCACACTATGACGTTCTGGTCAACGTTCTCTGAACGTTTCAATTGTTCAATTTTTGAGCGTTCTAGAATGAGGATGACACATCTGGCGTGTTATTAACGTTTTGTCTAACGCACCACTAGCGTGTGTCTAACGCACTAAAAGCGTCGAACAGCGACCAAGTAAGAAAACTCTAAAATCATTAGCATGTTCTCACGGGCCACTGGCGCGCGAAGAACGATTTGTCAACGTTAGAATAGCGTGCTGAGGCATGGACGTTCGGGTAACGCTCGAATGACGCTCAATGGACGTCAAAAGGACGTTCGTTTCACTTTAGTTACACGCTGCGTTCGCTAGGGGTCCGTTTAGCCTTCGTTGACAGGTCGCCAGTGAGTCGTTCATAGCAAAGCAAACGATTTGTAACAATCACGTAACGCTTGAGTAACGACTGTTTGACGATAGCCGAACGCGTACAACGCTCGGCAAACGTTAGTAAAACGTTCCATGAACGTTCTTAAACGTTCTTCAGCGTTTACATCTAAACGTTGAAGAACGCTCGTCTCAGAGACAATTTTTGTGCATGTTCAAATTTTTTTTCCGGATCAGCGTTCTCCGCCGATTCCCGACGATCATTGACGTTCAACGACGTTCAATAGCGTTCAAAAAACGCACTTCTGGCGATATCCCAGCGACCATGGACGACTATCAACGTTTCATCAAACGTCGTAAAATGCTGACCAGAACGTCATAGTGTGACGGCCCCATAAGTGACAGTAAGAAACATGTCAACTTGGAATGAAAATGGGGTGAGTGAAGTCATTTAATGGGAAACGTATGGCCTTTGCCACATAGTTGTAGGTAAAAATGTTAGTAAGCCGATATACGCATTCTTCTGACATGGAATGGCCAAAGATATAAATATACTTTACTGTCGTATATGTCTAAAACACGAGACATCACTTGTCAAAGAACTATAAGTATCCCAGGAAACGCCGCGCCTTCACAGTTTGAATCAATCATGTATGTAGGCATCTTAATTTCTATGTGAACAATCTCATTTTAAGCATAGGAAGGAAGCGCGAGCCAATTACACGGCAGGTTTGAATTCTATTGCGCCGCCATGTTGAAAATCTATTTAATTGATTACGAACATATGAGTTTTCATTTCAAGAGTCTTACTGGAGTTGGCACAGAAAAACAAACTCAATTTTTGATTGTGTATTTATCTTGCGTTTTTCCAAGTGCAATGAAATACTTATATAGTACATGAAATGTTGACACTTCCTTTGTGGGCGAGTCACTAAACATGTAAATGTTACACTTACTCTCAACGCAAGAGCCGGAAGCTGATTCGAGACGGAAATTGAGCTGGCATGAACACGAACCCTGTAGACAAGCCGAGAAGGTACTGGTACATTCAGCATCCGTCACACAGGAACTCCCGAATACACCCGGTGGTAATGTTGTAGTAGTTGTTGTTGTTGGCAATGTTGTAGTAGTTGTCGGTGCAGCTCCTGTAGCAGTTGTCGATGCAGCTGCTGTAGCAGTTGTCGGTGGTGCTGTCGTCATTCCTGTAAGATTGTTAAGTTATATCCTGTCATGTAGAAAGTGGCTTTTTAATCAGGATCTCGTACATTGTAATTGGATGAAAAAAAGAACTTTGAAAGACACATAGTACGACAAATATAAAAATATTCAGGCTCGGGTTGGCAAATTTTGGCATAAGAAATAGAAATGTCAACTCATTTACCAACTTTCGAGTACTTCGATTCATATGCAAAACGTAAGCGAAGTTATTTCTAAAGTTGATATGGGTCTGAAGCCCCTTTTATCGATTCCTACATGTCGTATAAGAAGACTTTCCGGAATAAATTGCAGTTTCTGTTTCCTGGATTTTTTTTTATATATTTATTTTCTTTTGGTTTTCAAGTTGAAATGAAATAAATTCAGGAACGCAGTATGTAAGACACCCTACGATTGCAACCTCAGTATATGAACATAGACATTATCATATGTCATTAAATAGTGACATTTAATGGAAGTATGTTGTCACCAAAAACTTAATCGCGGTTTTGAAAAGCTTTTAAAATTTCGGATTTGTTTGACCCCTGTTTAGAATTTTCAAGGTTTTATTGTCTCGAGTCCACTGTTGTATTCTGTGATCTTTATTACTTTAGAATTTCTTAAACATTCATTAAATATACTTTTTGCAATTGTTAATTTTACATAACCCCAAATTATATGGTATTCTATCCACTTTTCCTGTAAATTTGGACCTCTATTCCTAAATTTGTGAAAGCACTGCCTGCGTAAAAATGCAAGAATCAGCATTAATAAAATGTAATTTCTGCAGTACTTATCTTGAAACTTGGACCCCTTTTCCTAAATTGGTGAAAAACTGCGTCCATAAAAATGCAAGAATCAGCATCAATGAAATTATACATCAATTTTACATTTTTTTCAAATTCTAAAGACACATTTCTTCTTATAAATTTTGACATCATCTCCTAAAATTGTGAAATTAAATTATATGTAAATTATTCAGTACTTCTCGCATTCTTGCTCTAAATTGGCAATTAATAAATATTTTATACTTAATTATTCAAACTTTGATCTAGAGTCTGTTAAGACTAGATATGATGAAATGTTACGATTTAATAGCTGTAAGTCAATTTCGGAAGCCGATTTGAAAACAACAACAACGCCATGCTTTATGAAACAGTTAATTCTATAGGCCAACTTGATTTGCCAAGACGGCATACACCGGTTTGCGCCGATTCCTAAACGTGCACCGGCAAATCACTTTATTTGTTCCGAGATGAAGCCAGGATCACTAGGCCTAACCGGTGCACGCCGAATATGCTGGTTACGTTTGATCGGCGAGCGTGTAACAACCACAGCCGTAGCTATTGACGCCATTTTTCTTGCATACCGGATAAGTATTTCCGCGTGTTTTACCGTGTAAAGAAAATATTTTTTTTCCCTTGGGAAAAGATAAAGTTCGCATGCTACACGAGTTACGTCACGTCTTCAAATATCTGACGTAATTTATCCAAGTTAGTGACGTCATTTAGAAAATAAGGTTTACGTTAACGTCAATATTTCAGCGTAAGGAATCAAAATTTAGTTTGAAAACATGTAAACAAATGTTATTAACATTAAAAGGTTTGCAAGAAAAAGTATCTTGCATGGGACGTTCGGTAAAAATAGAAAATCTGTCACCTCGGGTGAACAGTTTTGGCGGGAACTCGGCAGAGCCTCGTTCCCGCAAAACAGTTCCCCCTCGGTGACAGATTTTTCTATCTTCACCTCACACTCATGCAAGATACTTATAAAGTTTAACCGGAACGCTTGATTCATATATCACACCGGTGAGAGCCGATCGGTGACCGGTTAACGCCGGTTCGTTAGCCGTCTTGGCAAATCAAGTTTGCCATATTACGAGTTTCATTTTCTTATTGCCGCGCGGTCAATACTTCTAAGACGTTAGTACTGACAAAGGCAATCGGTCATGGGTTGTTCGAATCCCTCTCTTACTCTATCTGTTTTCTCTACGTTTTTCCCCTGCTTTTTTATAGCAGAATAAAAACAAGTAAATGCTTTTAAATCAAACTTTTACAGTCTTCTGCGGTTTTAGCCGGAAACAGTTGAATGAAGTTACCATGTTTCTAATCCATTTTCAAAATCTAAAATAATTTTTGTAATTCATTTCTTAAAATTGTTGACTTCACAACAAGCAATTTAAAGAAAAGAACCTACCTGTTGTTTTGTAATAAACTGTGCCTGTTTTGGAAACACATCCTGTAAGTGACCCAATAACACTCGGAGTACCCAGGCACTCGCCATCGGATGTGCTATAGAAGAAACCTTGGCACGTGTTGGCGATCATGCTGCACCGACGTGCACAGCGCATGGAACTCTCGGTCATACCAAAATCTAGGCTTGCAGTCGGACACATAACTCCCGTTATGCCAAGGTCCTGCTCATATAGTAACCCTAAAGCGCGCGGTACACGCAATGGTAGGATATATGTTAGCCAAACGACACTAACAACGCTCATTCTGATTGTAGACATGATGACAAAAGAGAAGCAGACGACGAAGCGAGGTGAGCAGAGAGCGCATTAGTAATGAGCATAAACAGACATTATCCGAAGTGACCGCTGAGTTAGAATTTAAAGTTTATATTGAGACACCCTTTTAAATATATCACTTATCAATACCCCTTTACAAATTACAAAGCTAACAATAACACTTTAAATCGACCCTCAACACTTATTGTGGAAAATGAAGTATTTGAAACTACCAAGAAAGGACGAACTTCTAGGCCAATACAAATAATGATTTTCCGAGGACTCAGTCCGATATGAGACGGACAATAGATTGTTCAAGTAAACAGGAAGTGATCTAAGTAACACATTTTATAAGCCATCAAGGGAGTTATAAGTTCAAAATGGACGTTCACATGTACTATGAAATGCAATCAAATGGTATTTTTCTAACTCACGACATCATAAAAGTCGGATTACACTTAGTTCTTTTTAGACTTGTCAATATTTGGTATCATTTTCGGATACCCACAGTCGTAAAAACATTTAATACAGTATCGCCAAAAGGTATTTGAAACCACATTGACAGTTCAAAAACCATCTTCATCGCTTGTAATGAACATAAAGCTTTTTTACAGATAGTTCTTATGATATATATATATACACCATGGACTAGTGAATAGATGAAAAGGGATCGTTGAAAGCCATCGAACACGACAAATATGAAAATATTGCAGGCTCGGTTTGATTGAGCATGTTCATGGACAGTAATGGAAATGCATATTACTGCCACGTCGCCTAGCGCCGGGTTGAGTGCAACTCAATATTTACAACAATAAACAGTACAATTTTGACCATCCCAAACGATGGTGTGCATACGGCGGTAGACATGGAATCTTCAATGCGGTATTTTCAGATTAATACTATTCCATGTTCAGCGGCGTATGGTCCCGAGATAAAAGAATGGATTTGCCCTAAACGAGAAAATAATGGGCGGAACTAAACACCGAGACACTTTTTTACTGGACAATATTTTTGTTATTTTGATACCCCTTGTCTATAAATAAGTAAACGACATCACTATTGTTTATTTTTATGATAAATTGTGAGGTTTACGCACTCTTGAACCTTGGTTAAACCCCGGGTGGTAAATTAATATGCGACTGACGTTCTAAATAGGTAACCATCGGGTTCACTTTTTTTCGTAAAAATCTTGTGGAGCTTTTGTTGTTGTTTTTTTAAAATTTAAATTTGATTATTTTATATACCCATTTCCTCTTTCCCTCTCTACTTTTTTGCTGCGGTTGGAGGCTGTATTTTCTATGTATGTCAATTCCTTATGCTTATTTCGATTGTTTCATTAATATCAGACAACGCTTCATTGTAATGAGTGACAAAGCGAACAAAATTTTTCTTAACAAGTGTTTATTTATTTATGTTAATGTTATTGTTTATTCAAGGAGAATATATCATATTATAAACACTTTAATAACGATTATTAATATCGGTAATAATCGCTTTTATTTTTGCGTGTTAGCTGTGTTAGTCTATTTAAGTCCGTTTCGTTATTTAATCCCATTTCGGGAATTAATTTCGGATGTGACGTCACGAATCGTGGCTATATTTCCTTTTCCGGTTTTTAATCAACGGTGCACCGTTGCCAAAATTTTGACCCACCCACCACACCCTGTATATTTTGTTATTTGTATATATTAGTATGTGCCAAATTTTTGAATCGTCCAAATTAATTGCTATCCAACATGCCTGGTCGTGGACGAGGTGCCAAAAGGAGGAAGGTGGCAGATCCTCCAGAGGACCGCCACATAGCATCCGATAACGGTAATAACTTTATCGATTTCGCCGAAATTATTCGGGCATCTAACATCATTTCCAATGGCGTGGAGCAAAATGTAGAATCGGTGATTCCCGATACCGCGGGGTGTGGTGAGGTCATTCAAAACCAATTAAATGTAAAATTACATTTATCGTGGCGGAAAAAATTCTTATGGTTGGTATGCATTTCTAAGCGTTCACATCTATCAGGTACATTATCTGAATTTCTCATTTTTCATGACGACATTTTGTGACGTCTTGTGGACTGCATCAGCAGTGGTAACCCGGGACCGAACGAAATGCCGATCACAAAATTCTAGTTTTTTAAGGCGATGCCCGACGAGCAGGCTTGTTGCTTGATTTGGTTTCAAAATTTTAGGAATATCTGTTGCGATTGTTGCTATTGCAATCGTTGCTGTTGGTTGCAATTGTTGCTATTGGTTGCCGATGGTGGCCATTCCATTAATGTTGCTATTGTTCTTGGTTGCGGACTGTGGCTATCATGGAGTCCATTACCCATTCTATTACTGTTAGGAATGTTTTGGTTATTTGCTCGTAGATAATGTTGCTGTTGCTCACTAGGTCATTTGCATAGCATTTATCAGCCTTTATTCACATATTGCAAGGCACTCAGACATACCAACCGTAAGAATTTGCTCCGGGACCTTGTGGCCACATTTCATCCACTGTTTTTTCTTATCATTGTTTGTTTATATATTTATGTTGTGCCAAAAGATTTGTTTACAAATAATATTATGAACAGTTTTACTTTCTTCGTTTTTATTTTACAATACTAGTCATAAAATAATAACGATTATTAATATCGGTAATAATCGCTTTTATTTTTGCGTGTTAGCTGTGTTAGTCTATTTAAGTCCGTTTCGTTATTTAATCCCATTTCGGGAATTAATTTCGGATGTGACGTCACGAATCGTGGCTATATTTCCTTTTCCGGTTTTATATCAACGGTGCACCGTTGCCAAATTTTTGACCCACCCACCACACCCTGTATATTTTGTTATTTGTATATATTAGTATGTGCCATGCAAGATGTAATTGCTATTTTGATACTGCCGTGAAACATTTATACTTTCAGTGCATCCTACACAGCCCGCTTGTCACACACTGATTAAGCTGTACCAGAAATCAACAAATTGCAATCAGTAGCATTTATAACGTGTTGATGGATTGGTAACTTGTGAGTAAATTTAATAAAGCTCATAACCAGTAGAATGTCTTCTTTTTCGGCAATAACACCAGGTAGCCCCAATAATAATAATAATAATAACTAATCCTCCAAATGTCGATCCTAATGCTAACGCTGTTTTTGAGCTTGAGTGACTTTGTTCTGTAAAACAGAAAAAGATATTTCAACTGATATATATTTATGCAATTGCACGCCTGTCATAGAAAAGCCGGTGATGTCTATAATAGGCAATTGACAAGATTCCGATTAAACTTTATTAAGCATGGAAACCTTATTTTAGACGAAATTGTAATCGGACTATATTAAGCATCGAAAAATTATTTGAGACGAGATTCAGAATTCAGAATATATTAAGCACTGAAATCTTGTTGACACGTGATTCTTATCAGACTATATTAAGCACTAAACTAAAATTATGGGAGACGAGATTCTACGAGATCAGATTTTATTATAATAGATGAAAAGAGAACTTTGAAAGCCACTGAACATGACAAATATGCAAATACTGCAGGCTTAATTTGATTGAGCTTGTTCATGGGCAGTAGTGGTTATGCATATTACAGCAAACGACGCCAAAGCCCCAGGTTGAGCGCAACTCAATATTTACAACAATAAAGGAGTACATTTTTTATCCATCTGAAACAATGTTATGCTTATGGCGGTGAAAACGGAACATTCTATGCGTTATTTTCAAAATAAAACCGTTCCAAGATCAGCGGCAAATGGTCCCCAGATTAAAGAATCGATTTGCCTTAAACGAGAAGACAATTGACAGAACATAACAGATTATAATTTTGACAGGGATCAGAGAATATATATCCTGCATTTCACAGAGAACGACAAATATTAAAGAACCAGAAAGTATATCATAAGGTGATTGAACAGTTTCAAAATCTAAACTGGCTGGGATATTGAAACCACTTATCTTAAAGCTGGCCGAATTGTTAAACCAAAAGTAATTTAAGACCTTCTATAAAAATACATTACTATCGTGCTCAACGACATTCCAAGGATCTAATTGATTACAGCATTTATTTAATGTACGGGAGACTTTTTACGGCCGCCACTCGGCACAAACAACCCCACTGTAATATTGAAATGGGTGAAAAAGTAACTTTGAAAGCCACCAAACACGATATGAAAATTTATTTGAGACGATATTCTGATTATACTTTATGAAACAATGAAAACTAATATTAGACAAGATTCCGATCAAACTGTATTAAGCAATGCAAATTTATTTGAGACCAGCTTTTAATCAGACTATATTAAACAATGAAATCTTATTTTAGACGAGATTCTGATCAGAATTTACACACTTGGCCAGCCGATGCCACCGTGTCTGGTGCTTTGATCAGTTCCTTTTTGTCTGAAGGTTTGTTCGTTGGTTACTTATCTCACCCACATGTATCTTACTACCACAAACATGAATCCTTTAGGGATCCCTTTATTCGAAAGTATGTTGTTTGAATTGAATTATCACGTATCCGTCTTAGAAATAAGATTCCCAACCATGCTCTTACTCATTTAAAAGCACGACATCATATTAGATTTACAAATAAATGAATTCATTTGTCCTGGCTTCTTGTGTTACGGTATACAGATTTCTGTACTTTCACTTAAAATTACTGCACTGCCCATAATTCAGGAAAACAGTGATCTTAATTATACACCCATAAATACAATAAATATGTGGTAATGTCTTTAAGAACAAAATAAACATTTATGATTTTCATTGATGATTAAAATGTTGCCGACTTACTTGAAGCTGTACTTGTAGTAAACTGAACAACATTTGAGAGAGTTGCAGCATTTCCTCTACTGTTAGAAGATTTTATCTGCACAGAATAAGCTGTATCAGAGTTCAGCTGTAGTACCGTGTAATTCATTTTCTCCATGTCACCTAGTTTACCTTTAACTGTAGCTAGGTCTGTGAATAGATAAATTTCATTCTTATCTTATTGTTTTTCCTAATATTAAGTCAACTTTCTATAGTTAAATAATTGTGGTAACAAGAAGCTCACATGAAAAAAAGTTTGATAACATTAAAGTTAGAAAAAAACATAATTAGCTGTAAAAGTTTAAATTAAGACAAACGCGATCGAACGAAGATTATTCAACGCGAGACTTTTATGCAAACATTATTAAATCTTTAAATCCGTGAAAGGCAGACAAAACTTTACAAATATTTTTAAATAAATATTAAGACGTTATTGGGATTTGGTCTGACGCCGCTGACTCGAACCGGTGCCTCGTACTTACATTCCTATCACACACTTGCAAAGTGCATGTTTTGTTAAAGTGCCTGTAATTCCTTAAAAAACGAACTATTTTAAACTGTGAAATATGTCGAACACGTCAAACAGGAAACTTTAGATGTGTCCATAGGACACAGAAGCCCCCCAATCCCAGTTGTCATTGTCAAAAAGCCAATATTTTGTTCACAAAACAATCTACTTCATAATTACAAGATAAAGATCTCTTTCCGGCAATTAAAGTATAATGGTTTTAAATCAAGGTGTTTATATTTAAATGTGTCGAGAACATAACCCTGCACAGCTACAAGTTTAGGTTAAGAAAGCTGTTAAGTTTGATAACTGTGGCTCATATACTTGTAGATTTATGCGTGACACAAGGTTACAATCATGCTGAATTGACTAAATTGAAACGCATAAAGGGCCATAACATGTCTTAATGGGCGTGGTCCAAAAACAAAATCTCACGTGCACAACTTCACATGATGGTTAACATTTCTGTGAAGTTTCATTATTGTTTCTCTTAAACTTTTTCAGTGACGTACGAAACAATACTATGGGTTTCTTACACGGTCATGTATTATTAAACTGAAATGAGGGGCCATAATTCTGGTTTGATGGGTATTCCCAGAAACAAAGCCCCAAGTGCACAACAAAACATGACGGTCAGCCAAGCTACAGAGTTTTAATGACTGTGGCTTTTATAAATTTAGACTCACATGCGACTCAAGTTTCGGACAGACAGAAGGACGAACGGACGGATAAGGGCAACCCTATATGCCCTCTCCTCTTTTAGAGTGGTGGCATAAAAAGGGCAGGCTTATTTTATTAGTAAATTGTTGCCATCGCCTTTTTAGTTCACATTTTCAGCTCAGATAATCTTTGAATATCCACCATTAAATAAATATGTTTAAACATAAGAAGAAAAAATTATATGCATTAACACATATTGTTATTAAAAATTAATCTTGCAATACAATGCAAGTGTTATCAAGGATGAACAGTTTTACAATATACCTCCATAGTCATCAACTATTGTGAACGTTTGAACGTCTCCATAATCAAATCCGGGAAACCAAGAGAGTACGGCAGAGTCGGATGAGACAAGCCCAGCTTCTAGACCAGTGGCAACGTCCGGTGGGCCTAGTGTATCAAAAGGAAACAAAAACATAATATTGAATACCCCTTATCAAAACAGATAATATTTTGGCCCTTTTAATTACTTTCGGTATTTGGGAAATTTGGGTAGAAAAGAAAAGAATAAAAACCACAACATTTCCGATTGCCTCATTTAGATAGAAGAGACGAATTACAAAAACATAATTTGAAAAAATAAACTAAAAACCTGACTAAACAATAGATTTACATAATAAATCGCATTTCAGGAGTAATATATCGACATTTTTATAGGTGTGCTAGCCATTAATAAGCATTTCAATATAATAGACCTCTGATGGTAAATTTTGTAATAATAAAAGTGTATTTGAAGATGATTGGAACCCCTGCCACAATCAAAGAAGATTATTATTAACAAATGTTAAAAATTATAAACTATGTTTTTCAAACGGTTTCAAGTATTTCCCATTCAAAAACATGGTCCTCAAATGCAGACTAAAAGCGTATACTCACAGATAACTACAAATTTATTTCATATGCCATATATACTGTACAATATTTAGAATCATTGATGAGCAGAAAGAAGACAAATTGACTGGTGTAACCTTGCGCTTGCCACCAACAGTTCCCATATGAACAAACATGTACAAGTTGTCTTGGTGAATTAGCTCCAACATTCCAATCAATTCGGCAATGTTGCTTGCAAAAGCAAACCAACTTAAGGTAGTTTAACTGTAATGCTTTCCCGCGCATAAATTTGCGACGTCGTCAAACATCGGCTCGCTTTCGGTGACTTCCGACGCTACTCGTCAGAGCCGATAGTAGCCGAAGCAACATCGATTATTGTCGACTGTTAGTGACAGTTAACCGAGTATTCCCGACATTCGAGAAAAAAGCGCGGGAAATCATTACAGTTAGACTACCTTAAAATATAAGACGCTAATAGAATTGTCAAGCATAATGGTGTTGGTATTTAATGACCTTACCAAGAACAGAGCTCTTGGAGTAAAACCAGGGCCCAAGATCATAAAACTAAGTTTTGAGATCAGTCTCAAATCTCAAGGATCTGATTGGCTGAAATGGCGACTGGTCGCCATTTCAGCCAATCAGATGCTTGAGATTTGAGACTGATCTCCAGATTTAGTTTTATGATCTTGGGCACAGCAAGAACACGATGATGTTCGAGCAACTTAATACTCCCCAAAATACAAGGTAAACCATCTTTACATCTAAAACCCCTGGCACCATCTTGCAAACAAGAGGTTAGCATAACGACCAACTGAAGATGTGTTAATCAACAAGCAATAAGAGCGCTGTAGAATATTATTTTTGCACCATTTCTAAATTAACTGATGGTTTTTACGAATAGCTTAGAAAAATTGTCATTTATTGTATTTAAATCAATAATAATTTAAATGAATAAACGTTTGTATCAGCGGCTGACAACGAAATTTGGTTCAAAACTACATTTTTAAATCACTACTGCAAACAAATATTTTCATAAAGTGTGTTTAATGAAAGTTTGGTTCACAAATGAAAGGAAATCAAAGTCATTATCAATAACTCCACTCATTCATAAAACAGCAAATAAAACCAACCGTATATTAAAGAAAGATTGCCAACATGTACTTCTTCAGGAACTGGAATGCCTAGAGGTTAACCATGAACAGGTGATTGCTTTGTTAACGTCTTTGGTTGGAAGACGATGGTATAAGAGTTTGCGAGTTTGCGAAAGATTTTAGGATTTTTTTTTGGAAATGAACGTAGAAAATCGAACATTTACATTGATTTCAACCATAATGTTCTTGCTGAGTTAACTCCAGATCTCAGTCATCGAGTAGCAAACTATTTCGCCGTTATGTTTGTGTGTTTTGTGGTTTTGTATGCAACATTTACAGGAAATTAAGTGTGTTCAAGTCAATTCATAAAGGAAGTTAGAACATGAACGTCTGAAAAGAAAGCTGAATTGGCTGAATTGGCAAAAATGAGGTAATTGCACCCTAGAGCGTGGTTTAAATCTCCAATGACAAAAATCTTTTTATTGACAATTTGATAGCGGTAACTTAAGGTTATTTTTGTCAGTTGTTTGTGCTGTCAACGATAGAATCTCATGACTTTTATTCTCTTCTGTTTGCTGTGTAGGAAGGCTGTTTTAATGTGGCTTCTCCCTATTTGCAAATTATTTTTCGTTTTTATTGTCATTAGTTTGATCTCAATCGAGTTTATGTTATAACCTTGTCATTCTACGGGATTCAAAATGAAGTTAACCTTTTACTAGTATTTATATTACTTATTACCTTCGGCATGTACTGCAAACTGGTGTTTATATTCACCCAAAGAATTCTTCATAACCAACAGGTAGTTGCCGAAATCTTCTGGCTTTATTCCAATTAAATAAACTGTAGATGACTGTTCCGTATCTTGGTGTTTGACTGAGTTATCGTGGAAAGTCCAAGTAAACGTTGGCGGTGGATTTGCAACAGATACGATCTGTAACTCTATATTATCCCCGATACGCGGACGCAGTTGGTCCTGTGGGGGAAAAGCGGGCTTTGGCGCACCTATAATACAGTTGGATATTAAATGGTACAGAAGAATTTCAAATAAAGAAAAAAGGCTGAACCCTTACATAGAGAAAGGTAATGCAAATTAAAAAAAAAGTGTCATTATGATTTTTATGTTAACACAAGCCCCTTTTTATGTACCCCACTAAAATATGGTGATACGTGAGCTTTGCTACATGTGATTTTTATAGAAGACTGTGATTAATAGTCCTTATTATCCGGTGGCAAATATGGCTGAGGATGGGCGTTACAAGGCGGTAACGCTGACATACAGTTTTATTTTATTTCTCTCATAACAATATATTCTACCCATATCGGGGCTCACTTAATGAAAATATTACGGCTAGCCACATGGCAATATATCTATCTATAAATGGAAGTCTATACATGAACTGTTTGACATCATACTTGTGTACAATTATGTATAACTTCAAACCAAAAGGAGATCCAGGAAGTAAGGTTTCCTTGAATTTCTTGAAAACCTTAACATTATTTTGACGAAATGGCACTTAACATTGTAGACCAGCATATACTTATTTCAGGTATGAGTTGCTTTGGTATATTGTCCATGAATTTCAGAGTTCTCATGTAAACGGTTTTTCATTTGTCTAATTATGTGCTTGGTATTTTGAACATGAATAAGACTAATCTGAGCTTGCAAACATTTACTACATTCTTAGCAAAACACTTTTCTTTGCTAAATTCTAGGCGGCAATCAGTATTTCTCCCAAAATTCATTTTGAAGTTTGAGCCAGTTTTGGCCATTTTCAATGTTTGCCACCCCTTAATTGCAGCATTTTCAGTTAGCCGCCCTCCTACTTATTAAACCGCCAAGAAAGTTCGCTAGAGATCAGTTGCACACAGATGTTTGGATTTAGTCCAAAGTCGTACTGATTAAGTCTGTTGCGTTCAAGCCGTTTAGCACGTTGTTTTTGTGTTAAATGTCTCCTCGCACATTGGGGCAGTACAGTAATCAATATAAATCAGAGGTTTTAGACCAGGCTATTTTTTGTAACTCGCTCATTGTAATGTAAAAGTACCTGCAACCATTGACGCGATAGGTGTTTGTTAGAAAAATTGTGAAATGTCTAGAAAACCATCAAACTTTTTGTGATTTTATATTAATTTCCGGATTGCGTACAACAACCTTAAAACAAAGCAAGGCAAGAATTTCAAAGGATTTTATGTCTAAATGTTATAAGTGTATACCTAGTGTGAAGAAAGAGGAAGATCTAGGTGTCCCCACGGCGTCTCCACGACTGTTTCTTGCTATTATCGTTATGTTATATTGGTTTAAAGGCTGAAGATTCACAAGTTGTTCTTGTTTCTCCCTGTTACCTGGGTCATTCTGTGTATCTTGAAATGACTGGATTTCTGAAACGGTAATATTTATTTCGCCGAATCAAATATTATACAGGAATTTCGTATTTGTTTAGAAGACTACTGTCGCGATATATTTATAGAAATGGTTCACGACTTTCATAACAATTTTATATTTACACTGGCTTATAAGGCTTCTAAATATGTAAATATAGATTAATAGTATTTATAATTTTAATTAAATAATTAATTTTAATTGTCAAACTTGGGGACGGTATAGCACATGATCATAAAATGAATTCTCTCTGTGAGAAACATGTTTAAAACGACAAATACCTCCGTACTGAAAATGTAAAAAAAAACAACAAAAACATAACTAAGCAAAACCCCATACTTCTTATCAATTGTTGAATTGTTTTTATGTGTTAATATTGTTTTACGCTTTTACCGACAGACTATTTGGCGTAAGCAGCAATACGTATTTCAATTAATGTTTAAGCTTTTTTTAAAAAAAAAATATCGATTGTGAAGCAAGTTATTAATCACGCTCGATGTCTGCTTCCTGAATTGCAAACCAGATTGGGGAAACTGCAGACGAATCTCATCCCTAGTAGGATTCAAACACGAGTCCGTCGCTTTACTCCTAGACCACTGTTCTTCCACAATTCAAGTTTGATTTACTAACCGCATTTGCACCTTTACACTTTTAAACAACATCATTTCATATTCAAACGACATTACCATTTTGGAATCCGTTTTCATAGTTAACAACAACAAACGTCTGTCTGGAATTGTAATCAAAACCGGTCGTCCATGTGAGTATAGCAGAATTAGAAGTAAAACTTCTAACCTGAAAGTTCGTCACTGGTTCCGGTGGACCTACAGCATAAATAACACCAAGAGCGTCTGAGAAAGACATCAACAAAACGTTCTTTATTGCATATTTTCTTTATTTTATTGCTGTTTACATTCGATGTAATATTCAATTAACGGGAAAATCGACATTTCGTAAAATATTGTCTCCTTAACAAAGTTTGTCAGAACTGACGTTAGATTAATTATTTTGTTTACTTAAAATGTAAATTTCTACACTGTAAATTATTTACTGGTCATCAATGTTATTAATCAGAAAAGTGGAGCTAAGGAAGAGCGTATACTGCATTGGTTACCTTCTGCATTTACCGCGAACTGATGAGTATATTCGCCCACAACATTCTTCATAGTCAACATATAGTTCCCGAAATCATTGGGTTGTATACTGTTCAAATGAACTGTAGATGACTGTTTGGTATCTTGATGGTCGATCGGTATATCGTTAAAAGTCCAAGTAAATGTAGGAGGTGGGTTACTAAGCGACGATATTTGCAACACAACATTATCGCCCAGACGAGGAGAAAATATATCTCTCGGAGGTGTAGAGGGCCTCGGCGAACCTACAGTTAGATAAGAAGTAAAACGCTTCTTCACAACAAGATAGTTCTTTTCTAAAAACATAGTCTCGTTGCGAGAAAGAAAACGAGTTAAGTGTTTAACAGAAAGTTAATTTTATATTTCGAACAAAAATATTTGATAACATGAGCTTAAAACAGTTGGTTTTGTTTTCGATAAAATAATGGGCATCTTTTAATTACATGTCCAGCTAAAGTAACTATTATTTCAAATCTTGAGAGGTACTTAGTTTCTAAAACATGACATATTTTGTATATTGATACATTTTATGAATATACCATATGTTTCAAAGGAAACTGATGTAGGTGTATGCGAAGCGTTTCCTTGCTTGTTTCTTGCTATAACCGTTATGCTATATTCCTTTAAGGACTCCAGATTCAGAAGGGTTACTTCTTTGACTATATTTCCGGGATCATTCTGGATATCCGGGAATGACTGCATTTCTGTAACAGTTCAAAAGATGCATAGCAAGATGCAATACTTGACTAAGTCAGCTAGTAAAAAAGAAGCTTTATTTAAAAATATTTTAGCGGAAAATAAGTTTTGTTCTCTACTCGTAACAAAAATATCATTGTTATTAAATTATCTAAGATATATTATTCAAGTCATAAAAACTGGATATAGTTGTCCATAAATTGTTAAAAAATATGTTTATGAGGTTGTTAGTTTTCCATAACAAAACGTTTATTCATTCTAAAAAAACTATTTACCGATAATTTTTTTCTATCTAAACCATTGAATAAAACAAAAATTACCACGTGCAACTCCGTTTTCATAGTTCACAACATCAAACGTTTGTGCGGAATTATAATCAAACCCCGTTGTCCAGGTGAGAATGGCAGAATTAGTTGTACAATTTACAACTTTTAAGTTCGTCACTGGATCTGGTGGACCTAGTGAGGCATATAGAAATAAACCAGCTCAAACCCTTATCTAATTTTTATCTCATACACTATTTTAATATTCAAACTGAAGAACTGAACAGCACTTATGCTTATATACTGACTATATCATCTGAGAGTGATATTGTTACTGCACACACTCTACAAATTACAAAATTTAGAATCAGTATTGAGCCGAAACAAGAACAAAGTACCTACTATGTATTGGTTGCCTAAAATGCATAAAACACCATACAAAGCAAGATTTATTGCTAACTCTAGTTCTTGCACTACTACTAAATTATCCGTGCTCTTAACTTCTGGTCTTACAGCTATTAAAGAACATGTAATTAGGTATTGCGATAAGGTTTTTGAAACTTCTGGCAAAAAATATTTTGGTCTATTAAAAATTCAAATAACGTTTTGATAAAGCTTAAATCAAATAATTTTCAGGCGTTCTGTTTGTCTACTTATGATTTCTCAACTTTATATACCTCGCTCCCTCATAATTTGATAAGAGACAAACTAACCAGTCTCATTGAAAAAACGTTTGCTAGAGAAGCAGGGCATTTTTACAGATGGTTCTTATGATAATTATACTTTATGGACTTGTCAAGACCTTATAGAGTCGCTAACTTTCTTGGTGGATAATATATATGTTAGATTCGGTACCTCTATTTAAAAACAAGTAATAGGCATCCCAATGGGTACTAATTGTGCACCCCTTGTTGCTGATCTGTTTTTATGCTGTTATGAAAGAGACTTTATGTTATCTCTTTCTACAGAACATCAAGATGATATTATTACAGTTTAAACAACACCTCGAGGTACATTGATGATTTATTAAATATAGATAATAACCATTTTCCATTACTGGTTAATAAGATCTACCCTAAAGAACTACAACTTAATAAAGCGAACACTTCAGAAAAGCAAGCAAACTTTCTCGATCTGTCAATTGAAAATGGTTATGTCACTACTAAAATATATGATAAAAGAGATGATTTTAATTCTAATATTGTAAATTTTCCATTTTTAGAAGGCGATGTTCCCCGTACAGCATCTTACGGGGTTTATATTTCACAGCTTGTTCGCTTTTCAAGAGCTTGCAACGATATATATTAATGATTTCAATGAACATAATCTTTGCATTACAGAAACACTTTTAAAACAAGGTTATCGGTATCACAAAGTAAGGAAAACATTTTGCAAGTTTTATCGTCGATATCCAGATATAATGCAGTTTAAAATCACTATTGCAACAAGGTATTTCACAGCCAGTTTTTTTATGGAGATTTAGTTTATAAACTTTAGATGATAAAGGACAATGTTAATTTCTCCCAGTTATTCGTAAAAACCATCTGTAAATTTAAAAAGAAAGGTTACCTACATGATATTTTACAGCGCTCTGCATGCCTGGTGATTTACCCTTCTACAGTTGATCATTATGATTACCTCTTTGGTTGCACGATGGTGGCAGGGGTTTAAGAGTTTAAGAAGGTTTATGGGGAAATCTAAAAGAACATAGAAGCTCGGTTTGTTTCTTTTATCCCTGTCATCGTGTTCTTGCTGATTTTACTCCAGGAGCTCTGGTCTCGGTAAGATCATTGAGTACACGCCCTTTGGCTTTGCAATGCTATTAGATTATTAAGTTTTATATGTTTGTGTGCTTTTGTATGCAACATTGTTGAGCCGATAAGTGGGTTGGAGTTGTTTCACCAAGACAACTTGTATTTGTTTTGTGATATGAGAACCTGTTGGGGCAAGTGTGAGGTTGGTGCACCCTAGAACCTGGTTTAAACCCCCAGTGCCAATTTGATTTGCCACTGACCGTTCCAAGGCGGTAACCCCTCGGGTTCTCATTTTTTTTAAATTGTTAGTGGTGTCTCTTTTGAAACTGATCATTTTATTAACCATGCTCTCTCCCTCTCTTCTTCTTGACTGTGTGGGGGAGGTTGTTTTTTCTGAATGTTGCGATTCCTGATATGCATATTTCACCTTTTCATATGCATAGACCAAGACTCGAATCAGTACCAAAATGGCTTCAATGCCCGCCTACCTTTTTTAAAACAAAACCGTCAAATGTTCTATTGTAGTTAAGAAAGTTTAACAAACCTAACCTTGCAGATAATTATATATTTTTTTAATTTGAGCATTGTCGATAAGTAACTGTTTCCTTAAAATTATGGATTATTAGACATGCCCTTGATCGGACTAAATTTATATAAGTCAGCTATTTTTTCAAAAATTCTTTGTATTCTGTGATTTAAAGATGTCCGCTTAAATTTTGAATTTGAGAACATATTTTCACAAACAGGAACTCATCTCAATCCAAACGGAAAATGCCGTAATCACAAAGGACAAGTGTACAATAAACAAGAAATATCTTTAAAAAAGATAAACGGCGTTGATGGAAAAGATTTATATAAACATGTATATAAGAAAGAAAGAAATACAGAGAGGCGAAGCAGACACAGTTTAGTTAGTTTATTTTACTTGTTATAGCTGTTGACGAACCCTCCCTGCCTTCTTAGTATGACCAAGAGGTTAAGCGACCGAATCATGAAAACTTATAAATTCATTGAAAGTGTCTCACAGTAGCGCTATTTGTGCAGTGTGGCGGCCGTAAAAAGTCTCCCCGTACATATAGTCAGTACTGTTATCAGTAAATTAACCCGTTACCGATGTCATGCAGTGATTGTTACGTATATCAGGGCTATCCGATCAACCTTTTTATGGGGTTGACCCGGTTAGCTCAATCGGTTGCGTCGCAGGAATTGCAGGGCTAGGCGCTGTCGCCGTGACGGTGCGGGTTCGCTCCCAGCTAGAGTCACTATCATTTGAAATTCACAGTAGCGCTATTTGTGCAGTGTGGCGGCCGTAAAAAGTCTCCCCGTACATATAGTCAGTACTGTTATCAGTAAATTAACCCGTTACCGATGTCACGCAGTGATTGTTACGTATATCAGGGCTATCCGCTCAATCGGTTGCGTCGCAGGAATTGCAGGGCTAGGCGCTGTCGCCGTGACGGTGCGGGTTCGCTCCCAGCTAGAGTCACTATCATTTCAAAAACAATGTTGAAGCTGTTGCAACAAGTTCATACAGTGATAACAAGTCGATTAAAGTAGCAATGTATTGCATTAAGTCTTGATCTACATTTATTCAGTTTCAATAAAATACCTCTTTTAGAGTTAGAACTCAAGATGAATAAATGTCATTAAAATTAATATAAATAAATAAAAACATCCTGTTACAAGAGCGAAATCTACCAACTTTTACGTAAATTAACTTTAATAAAAGTGTGTATTTAACCCGGGGCCTCCGCTTGGGAGGCGAGAGTGTTAGCCACTACAATACAATGAACTTATATTTTGTACTTGAAATTAACAATCAGTACCAAAGGAACTATAAAGGAACCAGTAAGAACTAGAAATATCTACACTTCCTTTTCGTTTTACACTGTGTACTGTACGCAAGTTTTTACCTGACACCCAAGAATATTCCATATAAAATTGTATTTAAGCCATCAATATTGACTTAACTGGTTACTTAAATCGTAAATATGTTTTTCTCCAATACAACACCCACTAACAACCAATCGAAATAATCTATTTGATTTTTCCGCTGCATAATAATAAAAATCCCACTAGATACCTCTCCACCCTGCTACATGCCTCTCTGGTGTAAATAGCTACTAATCGAAATAGTTTATTTCATTTTCCCTCTGCATAATAATAGAATACGAGTATTATTTACAACATTTCATTTGTCGAAAAACTAGGTCAAAAGTGAGCTTAGACAGCTAACGCCGAAAAAAGTAATCGGCGACTACTTTGAAACGATCCTTACACAGTTATAAATGTCCGTTAGTGTAATCATAATTTACAACTAAAACAAATAAAGTCTTAAATATCTTAAAATATATTTTGTTTTTCTTTTTTACTTCGGCAAGTACCTGGTTGGTCCACCCTTTGACATTGTTTAAGATTTTACTCGTTTATGTGCCGTTGTAAAAATAATAATTAAAGCTGCTTTAAGTTATAAATAATTGTGAGTATACGCTCTGACCCGGACCGTATGGCGACAGCACCTAGGCCGAAGTTTGGTAGTTTTTCAGATCGCTTGCAAAAATGTTTATCCTTAAACAATTATTACGAGATTGTTGTTTCTAAATGAACAGAAGAGGAAAATTCTGTTTTTAAACTAATGAACAACTGCATTCACATACAATTTGCATTTATCATCACATATGTTTTGCATTAACTATTTAAACAATGTCATTATATAATAAATATCTAAATAATATGAATGAAATTTATTTAAAAAAAGAATTTTAAATGATCTCGGTTACAATTTACCTTCAGCATTAACAAAAAATAGTTGGGTATATTGCCCTACTAAATTTGTCATAGTCAACTGGTAGATGCCGAAGTTTTCTGACTTCATCCCACTTAAATAAACCGTAGATGACTGTACAGTATCTTCATGATCGATGGGCTGGCCTTTGAAAGTCCAGGCAAACATTGGCGGCGGATTGGCAACCGACGATATATGCAACGCTATATTATCACCAACACGAGGGGCAAATTTGTCGTTAGGTTTTACAGAAGGTCTTGGTGCACCTTAAGTAAAATTGCGTATTGTAAAAACACTAAGAAGACGTGTTTCAATTGTACGTCAAAAACACAAAAGAGAAAGGAAAACATAAAAGTAAAATAACCATATAAGTATAATAGAAAATCATTGCACCATAATGAATTACAATATTGCAAACGAGAATGTCTTTTTTTAATATATATCTTAAAAGATATTAAATTAGGTAATGACTCTAATTTGCAAATTGCGTAAAAGCCTAACAAAAAGTGATACCTAACGTGACGAAGGAATTAGGCGCAGGTGTTCCCGAGGCGTCTCCCCAATCATTTTTAGCTACAATTGTAATGTTATATTCCGTATTAGGGTTAAGATTAAGAAGTGTTACTTCTCTGGATCTGTCACCGGGGTCATTTGGTGTATCTGAGAAAACCTGCATTTCTGAAATCATAAAAGGAGCATTGATAAAAGAAAATGTCACCTTAGGGAATAAAAGAAAAGAAAAAAGAAAATGCTAACAAGATTTTCCCAAATAAGCGCACCATAGTAAAACATACTCAACTAGCATTAAAAGTAAAATTAAATAATCAGCAATGGTGAAATCTGAATGAAACAGATCAAACTGATAATGTTTTTATAATATGCTATTATAAATTTCAGCAAAACATTTAAGATATAAACTATGTACTTGTCTTGTGCAATAAAAGTATTTAAATGGAATAAAGTCAACAAACATTTTAGACTGCAAACATCATCTTATTTTCTTTCATTTATACCGTAGTTAATGACAATCATCATAATATTGAAAATTTACAGTATCAAAACAACAAACAAGTTACAAAACAAATGGCCACTTTAGATACACGTATGTCCGAATTTTAAATATGGTTATCCAAAACACGGAGAGATATAAGAAGTATTTATGTTATAGTTCAAACTGATCCGAGGATTACTAAGATAGAACCTAGACAGCGAAGACAATACATTCTATAACAAGAAATATCTTTAAAAAAGATAAACGGCGTTGATGGAAAAGATTAATATATACATGTATATAAGAAAGAAATACAGAGAGGCAAAGCAGACACAGTTTAGTTATTTTATTTTATTTGTTATAGCTGTTGACGAACCCTCCCTGCCTTCTTAGTATGACTTAGAGATTAAGCGACCGAATCATGACAACTCCTAAGTTTATTGTAAGAGTCTTTCAAAAAAATGTTGAAGCTGTTGCAACAATTTCATACAGTGATAACAAGTCGATTAAAGAATCAATTTATTCAGTTTCAATAAAATACCTCGTGTAGAGTGAGAATTCAAGATGAATAAATGTCCTTGAAAGTTAATAAATAAAAATAATAACAGCCTGTTGCAAGAGCGAAATCTACCAACTTTTACGTATATTAACTTTAAAAAAGTGTCCGTCCTGAGTATTAAATCCGGGGCCTCCGCTTGAGAGGCGAGAGTGTTAGCCACTACACTACAATGAACTTGTATTTCGTACTTGAAATTAACAATCAGTATCAAAGGAACTAGAAAGGAACCAGTAAGAACTAGAAATATCTTCACTTCTCTTTCGTTTTATACTGTGTATTGTGTGCAAGTGTTTACCTGACACCCAAGAATATTCTATAATATTGTAGTTAAGCCATCAATATTGACTTAACTGGTTACTTAAATCGTAAATATGTTTTTCCTCCAATACAACACCCACTAACAACCAATCGAATTAATCTATTTGATTTTTCCGCTGCATAATAATAAAAATCCCACTAGATACCTCTCCACCCTACTAGATGCCTCTCTGGTGTAAATAGCTACCAATCGAAATAGTTTATTTCATTTTCCCTCTGCATAAAAAGAGAATACGAGTATTATTTACAACATTTCATTGGTCGAAAAACTAGGTCAAAAGTGAGCTTAGACAGCTAACGCCGAAAAAAGTAATCGGCGACTACTTTGAAACGATCCTTACACAGTTATAAATGTCCGTTAGTGTAATCATAATTTACAACTAAAACAAATAAAGTCTTAAATATCTTAAAATATATTTAAGAGAACTTATTTAGAAGGTGACACCTTCTATTGAGTTCTAAAGCATTTGTAACTGATTTAACTCACTCAGCAAATAAATTAAACACATTGGGAACAAGACAAGACAACAGAAAACATTCACTTGTCGTCATTGAGCCCCGTAGCAAACTAGCTACCACTTGTTCATTCCATCATGATAGTAAACAAAGTTTGAATTACCAGTTGGTATTCCTTTTTCGTAATTCATAACAACAAACGTTTGCGTCGAGTTATAATCGTACCCAGTTGTCCAAGAAAGGTTTGCGGTATTTGTCGTAAAACTTTCTATTCGAAAGTTCCTCACTTGTTCCGGTGGACCTGCAGCAGAATGATATTTATTTCGGATAATGTTTTGAGTTTTGGCTAAATGCTTGCAAACATAAAGATTGACATGCATAGGTACAAATGCTTGTCTTTATTGCTCAACAGTTTGCCCAACTCCATGAATCCAAGCAAAAAATGATGGAATTGGAAAACAATCTGAGATCGCATTTGTCTAATGAAGGACAATTTAATGAAATAAAGCCACAAAATCAAAAGCAACATGAAAACAAGGAAACATCAACTATTAACAAGAAAAATGACAAATAAAAAACAACAGAAAAAGTAACACGGAAACAAAATAACTTCCAGAATCAAGATAAAATGATTGCACACAATAATGAGAAAAACAATCAGCAAAAAACCAACACACAACAAAACCAAAAAAACTTGAAGACCCTGGGCAGCACACAAGAAAAGAACAAGACCAACAAGACATATGCCGAGGCCGTGAAACAGGGCAGTTGCAGAACAACAATTCTACAAAATACAATAAAAACACTAATATCATGTCTCCAAGAGCTCCAAGGAACAGACGGTTCATCAGAATCGGAAACAGCAAGAAATGGAAAAGGCACAAGCGGATTCAGCAGGAGATCGAACAAGGAAAGAAAACAGTATTAAATCTCTCAAGCCGTAAATTAACAGACACTGAATTTAGACTTTTAGGAAAAGGTTTGTCATTCTGTCCAAAACTAAAATCTCATGATAAAATAAAAATAGCTGAAGATATATTTAGATTTAGCCGTCGTTTACGTCTTAAAGAATTCTTTTTTGAAAATGTTGATAATAATACTCAAAGTAATTCACAAAATATTTCTCAACAAAATCCAAATTTGGCCAATGATTTTAAAGATATGCCTTTTTTCAATAAGAAACAGTCTATTTTCACTCCAAAAAGTGGAAGGGATCATTATTTGGATTTTTACATTGAGGCTATAACACAAGAAATTCTTAATTCTCTTCCCAAAAAAAGAAAATATACTAATATTACTAAAGAAGAATTAGAATGTTTAAATAACTTATCTAAAAGTGAAGACATTATTATCAAAAAAGCAGATAAATCAGCTTCTATAGTAATTATGAACAGATGTGACTATAAAAAAGAAATTCAAAGGCAACTTGTAAATGATAATTATTATGAGCAACTTAATTGTGACATTTCAGATAAAGTTGAGGAAAATGTTCGATTATGTATTGATGAAATCAAAATGACCAATGACTTTGTTGATCAAGAATTTGATATCTTTCCTGAAAAAATTAGAACTCCGCAATTCTACATTCTGCCTAAAATCCACAAAAAGCATAATAAAGAATTACCTATTGGATTCCCAGGTAGACCCATTATATCAGCATGTAATTCATGGACAGAAAACATTTCCAAATATTTAGATTACCATTTACAGCCATTAATGCAAGCTCTACCTTCATATGTTAAAGATACTAGCGATTTTATTCATAAACTTAAAACTCTTAAGCTAACACAAAAAAAAACTTATTTGGTCACTTTGGATGTAAGTTCATTGTATACCAATATCCCTCATGCAGAGGGTATTGAAGCATGCAGACATTTTTTGGAAACTAGTTGTTACAATGGCAGACTTTCAACTGATAATATATGTAAACTTGTCAATTTAGTATTACACAACAACTTTTTTCAATTCAATGGTAATAATTTTCTTCAAAAAATGGGTACAGCCATGGGTAGCCCAATGGCACCATGCTATGCGTCTTTATTTATGGGTAAACTGGAACAGATGTTTTTGGATGGATGTAAATATAAACCAGATGCATGGCTTAGATTTTTGGATGACATTTTTATGATTTGGACTCACTCTTTAGAGGATTTGTATAAATTTATTGAATCACTTAATGCTTGTCATCCAAATATAAAGTTTACTTACAATATCTCAGAATCTCATGAAACATTTTTAGATGTTGATGTGTATATTGATGAGAAAAACAACATCAGTACCAGTGTTCATGTAAAACCAACAAATATTCATCAGTATGTACATTACACTTCTAGTCATCCTATGTCGTGTAAAAATAGTATTCCTTTCAGCCAGGCCAAACGTTACAGGCGTATTTGCTCAGATAACAACCAGTTCATGGAGTCACTTGATGAGTTATACAAGTATTTTGTTGCCAGGAACTATCCCAAGCCAATTATTGAGACTGCTTTTGAGCATTTCAAAACTATGTCCCAAACTGAAGCTCTGCAACCCACTGTTCAAAGTGTTAACAAAAATATTATACCTTTTGTTGTAGAATACAATCCGTCTTTGCCAAATATTGGTTTTATAATCAACAAGTACTGGGATTTATTAAAACTATCTAATAATCCTGCTGTTAGAGAACTACATAAATACAAGCCCGTCATGGCTTTCAAACGCCCAAAGAACATTAAGGACATTCTTGTAAAAACAACTTTTCAACCTCAAAACAATGTTAAATATACATCTGTAAAATGTAACCGTCCTAGATGTTCTCACTGCTCTAACATCATTGAAAGTGATAGTTTCACTAGCTCTCAGTATCATACAGAATTTAAATTAAATCATAATACTGATTGTACAAGTTCAGATGTAATTTATTTAATAACTTGTAAAAAATGCAATATGCAATATGTTGGCCAGACCAGTCAAAAAGTGTCTAAGCGTATGAACAATCACCGTTTTGATATCAATAGCTATATAGATCCTGCATTTTCTACACTGGTTGCCTCCCATTTCAATAAAAATAATCACAGTCTAAATGACTTTAGTTTCATGTGTATTGATAAAGTTCAAAACAATATGGAGAGACTTATGAAGGAAACTTACTGGATTCATAAATTGGGAACAGTTTTTCCACAGGGTCTAAATTCAAAAATACTGTATGGCTTATCATGAAAAGGTTTAACGGTGCTGATTATGTAGTTTATTAAGGGTTTTTATCTACCAATAATTTCCCTTTATAAAGTCTCTACAATTATTTACAATATAGATGAAATAATGAATTTATTATCTGCCTTACATTTTATAAAGATTATTTATGTACAGTTGTTACTGGAATCCATTGTACATTGTGCTTTGTATGCATTTTTTTCTACCAGTGACTGTTGAATCTTTAAGATCCTGTACTTATTTCATAAATTTAATGTATTTCCTATTTTTATCAACATTACATTATTTTTGGCGAAAAGAATCCTGTGATTTTATATATATATATATATATATATGTTTCCTTTATTTTTTTTTATTGTTGCTTGTGCCAAATAATGTGCAACTTCTTTTTACGCCAAAGTTGACGTCGTTTATATTGCTATGTGACGTCTTTTTTACGCCAAATGGTGACGTTTGTTTAGTATATTAAAGTTACATCATTTTTTACGCCAAAATAAGACATTGTTTATAAGAGATGTTGATATAATAACATTCACCTGAAGAAGAGTCAAATAAACTCGAAACGCGTAGTGAAATATTGGAGTTTGTCTTCCTTTATTTGTTTTTATCTTTATTGCTCAAAATATACTTACCTAATAATAAGGATCGGAATAAAAACTGGAATCAGCGCAAGCATTTTAATATTTCAAAATACTTTATTTTTTCCCCCGATACGTTGCCAGGCACCTTTATAAACAGGGCTCAATACTAGAAGTTGGCTACATATATTTCTTCTTTGGCCGTATTTAATGTATTGAATTATTCTTATACAACAAATAACGAAAACAAAGAATTGAAAGAGATAGACATATGTTATAAAATCATCATTTGGCAAACTAAAATTTTACCGGAATTCCAAATAAAAAGCATGTTATTACCTTCAGCGTTTACTTCAAACGTGTGCTTATATTCTCCAATAGAGTTGTTCATAATAAATAGGTAGTTTCCAAAATCTCCAGGTTCTATTTCATTTAAATTGACGGTTGATGTCTGTCCAGCATCTTTGTGGTCCACTGGTTGATTATTAAATATCCAGAAATATGCTGGCTGTGGATTACCAGTCGATGCTATTTTCAATTCTATATTATCGCCAAGCCGTGGAGAAAATTTGACTTGTGGAGGGAATAAGGGCTTGGGAGCACCTACAATACACAACGATAGTTATTATGACAGAAAGAGATCATAATTCATGATGGCATAAACTTGGTATTAATTTCGTGAAATGAACTGCAGCCGTTTACTCAGAATCGTGTGGAGATGACAACTTGGAGTTAATTTATAATGATTACATTGTTGATAAGATGATAGGTTCAAATTATTCGTAGTTGTTAATGTTGTGTATATACCTAATGTTATGAAAGACGATGGTGTTGGTGTACTCGAGGAGTCTCCGTGGTCGTTTCTAGCAATAATCGTAATATTATATTGTGTCATAGGTTGGAGATTGGTAAGTGTTTCTGTTTTTACTATTTCACCGAGGTCAGCTGGTGTATCTGGAAACGACTGGATTTCTAAAATATAGGAAATATGCATAAATAGTCAAGAAATTACTGATAGCACATCTAATATGAATCTCAAAACGATGGATGTAACATTTAACTAATCAAATTAGGAAGAATTAAAGAAAAAATATATTTTATCTTAAAGTTAAAGAAAAACGATTATATATAAATATTTCTATCAGTATACGCTTATTTATCTTTAAGTTGCACGTTTGTCTTCATCATTTGGACAACTACGTTTTAAGTGAATATCACCTAGTAAAATTTCGAAATTACCATATGCTACTCCTTGTTCGTAATTCACAACAACAAACATTTGCGTGGAGTTATAATCAAACCCCGTCGTCCAGGTGAGCAGTGCAGAATTATCCGTAAAACTTCTTACTTCAAAATTCGTCACCGGTTCTGGTGGGCCTATGCATTATCAGAGTTGTTTTACTATCGTTTTAAGCTTAAAAGTGCTTTGAATAAAGAAATCGTCGTTAAAGGGATACAAGAAGCAAGGAAATGTCTTACATTTGTTGTGCGCTTATCATTTATTTTGTTGTACTTCTTTTATGTGTTTGTAATGCCAGGCTAAAATGCGATTTTGCTATTGTTTTAAGAATTAAGGCCAATACTTGTTATATTTCTCTTATTTTAATGTTTGGTAGATTGTTTCCTCGGATATAATGTCAGAACCTGACAGTAAATACATGTTCTTTTATTAGTTTAAATTATATATAAATTGTCTATTTTATCAAATCTGAAACAGGACCAGATGTTCTATATGTTAGGTAATGATTTTACCATTTGCAACAACTCCAAACCGGTGCGTGTATTCCCCAACAGAGTTCTGTATAGTCAATAGGTAGTCCCCAAACTCGTCGGGTTTTATATTATTTAAATAAACAGCAGATGATTGGGCTATAGATGATTGTTCGCTGTCGTGATGGTCAACTGGTAAGTTGTTGAGAGTCCATGCAAACGCTGGTGGCGGATACGCAATAGACGCTATTTGCAAAACGATGCTCTCTCCGACACGTGGAGAAAATGTGTCAATCGGTGAGGAAGAAGGTTTGGGTGCACCTTTAAGAAACGATAATATAATTAGTGTTGAACACTCGCGTACTCGTCGGATACTTTGTCAGAATAACAAAATTTAAAAAGCGCAAGTTGGAATCGACAACGTTGTCAACCAAGCACAAAATATATCATTTTAAATGCGACATGTACCCACAGATGTTTGCTTTATCACATTCCAAATGTCATTAATATATGGGCCTTTCTCTAAGAAAATGACCCTAAATGCACTGGTTTACACCCCCTTAAAATAAATTTTTAATTATTTTTGTGTTAAAAATGGAATTTGCTAACTTCTCTTAAAAAATTATCATTCATGTTAATAAAAATAAAAACGAGTATCATTTTAATTCAAATTAACAAGCATTTTTCAAAAGTGAGTATATTGGGACTAATCACCGACAATTTTAAAACTGCGGTCAGAAACTGACTCATAAATAACTAGAAAGCAGTTTTGACGAAGTGATATTGAGAAAGGGCTGTAAGAAATATTGTTAAACACTTGATGAAGAAATAACACCAAGTTAAAACAAAAGCTTACGTGAAATAAACTTATTACAAAATGACATTAACGTGTAAATTTGACCTTGATCTACAACTTATATCTTAATCACGATCTTGTCGTCATAAACAAAATATTGTGAAAGATCAATTGAAAATGATAAAAAACCATCGTTAAATCATATAGCTATCTGTAAATCTTTCTGAAAATAATTAGAATAAAAAGGGACATAACTCAGCCAAATAGGATACTTGCCTTTATATATCAGATACATTGCGACCATTTTGTCATGAAAAATAAATTTAAAAGCTTGTGGAAGAAATATTAAGAAATAACAAAGTTATATCCAAATTTAAGTTTAAGTTTTAGTGACTGACTGACGGACCTACATGCCTTGTAAGTTACCTGTATCATCGGTAAAGTAGGCAAATTATGAAAGATAAAACTTAATGCTGAACAATATAATAAGTGATTAAATAACAATAAAAACCTAGAGGGCATGGTAACGAGTCTGAGGCATTTTATGATATTATTATTCTTAGTTATCATCCCCAAACCTTTTATTTCTGTATAAACAGCAAGCTATAATAGGATGATTAAAATAATATCAAAACTCGTGAACATTAAAAATATTGACGTAGAAAATTTTATTTAAAAGTCATAGTTTATCACATACCTAATGTCACGAAAGAAGCCACAGGAGTGTAAGGGGAATTTCCGCGATCGTTCCTGGCTTTTATTGAAATGTTATATTGTTTTATAGGTTCAAGATTCTGGAGAGTTTCTTCTCGATCTCTATCACCGTAGTCATTTGGGTCATCAGGAAAAGACTGGATTTCTAAAATATACGACAAATATACGCATCAGGAAATGCCACAAACATGATAATATTTATGCTCCTAAGCTCAGCCTTAACTCAACCGTGCTTGCTCTAGTTCAATATTTAAAGTGGTCGCCAAAGATATGAGCAAGGCTTTTCGTTTCCGTTCAAAAACGTCTAAACTCTTGGAAGAAATTTCATAAAACTTTGTTAAAATGTTTACCTTTTTCAGAATATGTGCACAACGTATGTTTCAACCGTAATAGCTCACGGTTAAGGTAAAAGATATGAGCGACATTGAGCACAAGTAGAGCAAGAAATGGTATTGATGTAAAAATAATGCCAATGCTATTTCCTCGGATTTAAAAAAAATTAATCATTATTAAGGACATGATATAATCTTAAGATGAGAAGAGAATGACGTAGTCTAGAGGGCAGGGGAACCGTGTGTTTAAACAATGCCAGCTCAAGATCAACGTCAGTGGTGCTGTTTTAAGGTTTGAGGCAGGCATTTGTTCTCATGTTCAATCACGTTAGCAATTGTAACGTGTCGCGTAAGGTGTACTTTGTTATGGGAATATATTTACAGGGGGATTCTCAATTTGGACGGAGTACAAAACAACTCCAATGATGATTGGTAAATATACAAGACTATACAATATGTACACTATGACACGTTGTTCGAAAATGTGGGATCGCCTCAGATAACTTGCTAGAGGGCCTTAAGCGATTTGGGTTGAAAGGTGCAATGAGCTTGGAACTTTGTGAATAAATGGTGAACAACTGTAAGGCACGTTGTGATTGAAGTGGAACACTTGGGTCAAAAGGAACTTCAGTACGCGTAATTGCCAGCCGATTGTCCTTAGACCAAGTTGACTGTGCTATCGGTTATTTAAATGTGTGCAGTGACACTGGCTACCTCATCCGCACTAGTATGTACGGGCTTTTGTTTCTGGTGAAACAGGAATTGTCGGTATTTTGCAATACGACAAGGTGGACACTTGGTCCTGAATAAGATAGTATCTAATGACACTTTACGAGAGGGCGATTCACCCTATTCGGTACGGTAGCTATATGACAACTGGTAAGGCGACTTTGGCGCTTACAGTTGAGCAAAGTGCACAGTGTATGAACTGAGTCTTGATAACCGATGGAGCTATCTGAAATTGACAGGGTCACTTTGGAGTGACAGTGTTTGGGAGCCTTTGTTGTTCACGACATTCGTTCGCCCTTGGTAACACTTGTTCAATGAACGGATCATTTGTGAGACTGGTATACACAGTGATTTACAATAAAACGAAGTGAAGTTTAAGACTTATGTTTAGTTTGCCATATGCCAAGTGCACTCTGACAAATGTCAGCCAAAGGCATTGCCAATGGTCTGCCAAAGGTCGTGCCAGAGGTCTGCTTTGGTCTTGCCAAAGGTCTGCCTGTGGTTCTTGCCAATGGTCTGCCACTGGTCCCGCCAATGGTGACACCGTCACCGTACACTTGGCAGTGCAGTAAGCTATTTTTACAAACGCTCTGATGAAGAGCTGGCGAACGAATGCGAATTTTCTTCTCTGTTGCTCTATTTATTATAGTCTTGATTGGGTCCTGGCTTTTGATGCCAGGTACCAGAATGCAATTTCAGTTGCAGATGTGAATTGTTATTTTCGCATAAAATGAAAATACAACAACGTGTCAAAACAAAGAAACAAATAATTGCATAAAACATAGATTTGATAAATAATTATAACAAAATAGACAAGGTGTGGGTTTTAATGCAGAATATTGAGTATTTGATGATTTTATGAATTCTGCGGTGTGGTCTAAAAGCTACGAAAAGCCCGGATGTTGAAAATGTAAAAATTGCATTGAATTACATAGAGATTGATGAATTGTGAAGCTGTTTGACGAATCTGCAAATGGTTCTGAATGTGAATAATTATTTCTTGATGATGGTTAATCATCCCAACGAGGATCTATATTGAACAAGGTAAATTAAATGATTTTAGTAGTGCTCGGCCGTTACACAATCTCGTTTAAAATCGTTTTGCCACTGGCCGTCCCAAGGCGGCAGCCCACTCAGGTTCACATTTCTATTAATTGTATGTGGTATTTACTTAGATTTTCTATCCTCCGCCGCATAGCGGCTGGGGGCTATAGGAATAGTCTTCGTCCGTCCGTCCGTACCTCCGTCCGTCCGTCTGTCCGTCCGTCCGTCCTTCCGTGCGCGCACATTTCGTGTCCGGTCCATAACTTTTCAACCCTAGAAGGAATTTCATGAAACTTTAGGCAAATGTTCTCCCCATCAAGACGACGTGTAGAACCCATGTTCCAACATGGCCTGCTCAATGTCAAGGTCAGTAGGTCAGATTTAAGCAAAATTTTTGTTAACGCAATAGAGGTAACATTTTTTGTTCGATTGTCATCAAATCTACTCAAATTATTAAAATCATGTTCTTGAATTGCCCAGGGGCCCCGCCCTGGGGATTTTAATTTTTTTCTTTTAAATTCTGTTTTAAACCTTTGATTTTCTACAGTTATCAACCAGATTTGGACACAAACTTTATACCATCTTAAAATTCAATATTTCCTGAACAATTCATTCACTGGTTGTTCAGTGATAAAATTTTAAACAAAAATTTTAGTAGCAGAGTGAAAATTTTAAGTATCAAAATTCCAATGTGTTATGCAACATTAAGAACTTTGCTCTGGAAGATTTTATAGTGAAAATTTTGTCATTTTCTAGGGATACTCACAAATAAACTGTCTTTATTTATAGCGCTTTGAAAATCAGGCTTTTCTGATTATTTTATTTACTGTTTGTATGTAAAACAACAACAACAACAATAACAAATTTGTAGCACATTCTCAAAATGTTAAGACTAAATTTAAGAGATGTCTCAGCTGTATACAGTATATGCACACAAACTGGCAAGTTAATTGGAGGTCTCTGAACCCCTGGAATGAATATCATGAAACTTAAGTGAAATGTTAAGTTCATGAACATGATGTGCTGAACCAATGTTCCAACCTGGCTGGCTCAAGGTCAAGGCCGCCTCTGGTGTTTGAGCATATTACGTGTCCGGTCCATAACTTTTCAACCCTTAGAAGAAATTTCATGAAACTTTAGTCAAACGTTCTCCCCATGAACACCACGTGCAGAACCCATGTTCCAACATGACCGCCTCAATGTCAAGATCACCAGTGGTGTTTTTTGAAAGCCTTGAAGGAATTTCATGAAAGTTGCATGCTTTGTGTCTGGTCGATAACTGTTTAACCCCTAGAACGAATTTCATGAAACCTTAGTCAAATGTTCTCCCCATCAACACGACATACCCTTGCATTTGAATTGGCTTCACCTGTCTGCCCGTTGTCCATAGCTATTGTTTAATTTGCTCTTAACCATCCATAACCTTTCCCACATTTACATCTGCGGCGGGGAATATTGCTGTCGTTCCGACTGCCTTGTTTTAAAATAAAACCTGTTCTCTTATCCTATCTACGTTTTAGCTGTGAGGAGAGGCTGTATCTTCTGGATGTGGCCGTTCCTAATATGTGTAATTTTGCCTTTCGAACATCATTTCCTAAACTGGATTGTTTATACAAAAACAACATTTTTCACGTAAAATTTTCTTTTCAGCTTCAATAACCTTTGAACGTTTCATAATGCGGTGGTAGTTATTGTTTTCCTTCATACTGTCTTGTATTACTTAACTTAATAAAATGAATATTTATGTGTTTCTGCATTTCATTTTCTACAATTCACAGTTAAAACATCTTTCATATTTAGCTCAGCTCTCGATAATGTAAATTCCATGCATAATGATATTGATATATGCCATAGTTATATATTGATGATCTACATAAAATGGAAAAGGCAAAGCAACGACGCCTGCCGAGATAGCTTAGCCTTTGTTTCTCTTTTAACGCCGTCTACCACTAGACCATATTTATAAAAAGAAAGCGATAGCGCATGCACAAAAAAGTAATGCGAAAAATAGACGTTTGGTGTGTGATGTAGACCGCCGAATATCTGTATTATAAAAACAAATTCCTTGATTCAATCTTAAAAAAAATTAATCTTCCGAAAACTTAAAAATCTTTGACATTCATTGGTCCACCAATAAATGTAAACACCAGTTATTTGGAAGCGAATGACTATTTTTATTACTTTCAAAAGTTAGCCTGACTACGAAATTTTGTCTATTATTGCTTAAAGCACATCTCTTTTGTGATTCGAAACGATAAAGCGCTTATTTACACACATATGAATCATATGTTTAATCTGTCATAAGTAATAAAAAAGTTCTTTTGTTTCCTTATGATTTGTTTATTGTTCAGTTTTAAGCATAACACGTTCTATTCATAATTATAATTAGATGTAAGATGTTCAGTTTGATTATAATTAAAATGTATCCGTAACACTATATTTTTATTTTTTGAAGCGCTCTCAGCAGGTGTCATTACAAATCTTTTACAAACGTGATACATTTTAAATGACGAATGAACTTCTCTGAATTATGGAACGGACTAATGCGTCGTTGATCCTAAGCTTAATACATTTGTATATAAATTGATTGAAAATAATTACCTGATCCAAGTCCGTTTTCAAAGTTTACAACAACAAACGTCTGTGTTGAGTTATAATCAAAACCTGTTGTCCATCTAAGGAGTGCAGAACTAGACGTCAAACTTCTTACTTCGAAGTTCCTCGCTGGATCGGGTGGACCTAAAGCAGATACATGACAACGATGCTTATGGTTCTACTAACGTAAGATATTTATTAGTAAACACTATGTTATAAAACCTGTTTGAACATATATTGCACTTTAGGATGACAATTTCAATATTTTCATATATTGGCATGTAACACAGGCCGATAGAAACGTTAGCAATAAATTTGTTCCAATATACATATGTCAAACTCTGCCGCTGGGCTTTCGCTAATTTCACGAGAAATTTAGCAGGTGCTCTAGTCCCAGTAGAGTCACTTAATACAGCACAGTCATTTTTGGGCTCGGAAATAATGCCATAATCTTCTTATGTTTTATAGGTGTGTCTGCTTATGCATGCAACTTTTTCGAGTAAATGGGAGGGTTGGTGCTAATTCATCAAGACAACTTGTTTGCACATATAACAACAAGAGGGCTGTAATTTATTTTAAAATGGAAGTAAAGGAATCGCCAAAGAAAACAAATATGCATGACTGAGCTCGATTAAGAACTGTTTTGTCTAATCACTAACAATGAGTTAAAATTGCCCCAAACTACAAAATAGATAGTTTTGCAAAGTGTCAAATTTGTTTTGAAACAAAGTGATATGGACATATAATTAATAGCGAAGATCAGAAAACACAGCTCCCTCCAAGAAGTTAACTCTCTCTCTCTCTCTTTCTCTCTCTCTCTCTCTCTCTCTCTTTCGTGTACACTTTTACCTGCTGCTACAATATTGTAATTAATTTTCGACTCTCCAATTTCATTCCACATTGTTAAAGTGACATCAGCGTAGTTTTCGATGTGAACTGGTGATATATTCAATGTACTTGAGACGTTTGTATCAGTATGCGACTCTAGTACTTTGTCAACTTGCACCCAGAGAAATGTCGGTGGCGGAAACGCTTTTACATGTGCTTCTAATACAATCGAATCTCCAAGCCTAGGGGTAACTGCAAGGTGACATGGATATGCAGGGTCTAGAACCGGAGCGCCTTTAAATAAAAAAGAGTCAATGAATCATTGTATGAAAATTATTATAATAACATATTTGTTTGTGACATATTTCATATTTGCCACAGAAGACTTCTTATGAAACGATCATAAGTTTTAATTTTTTGCGGTGACAAAATAACGCATTGATAATTCTTTTCTATCATTATATTGCACAAGTCAACCTGTGCACAACCTTACCGATGAAATTTAATCATTACTGTTATCAGTTACATCCTTTGAAGGTCGTTGAGCACGATATTTATATTTGTGAAAATATCGAGTCGCCCTCAACCTTAAGCAGGTATATCAAATTGATAAAAAATGGAACTTTAAAAGCCACCGAACACGACTGTAGTATGGAAGTATGAAAATAATGCAGGCTCGGTTTGATTGAGCCTGTCCATAAACAGAAATGAAAATAAATATTACTGCTCACGCCGCCTAGCCCCGGGTTGAGCGAAATAACCAGGGGTTGTCCCGGTTAACTCAATTGGTTGCGTTGTCGGAGTTACTGCGCTAGGCACTGTCGCCGTGACGTTGCGGGTTCGCTCCCAGTCAATTTCACTTCAATATTTACACCAATAAACAGTACAGTTTGTAATCATCCCAAAATACATAATATTGGGAAAAACACAAAATTAAGTTTGTTTTGTTATCTCAAAAGACTGTTAAATCATTTGGAAATGGGAGATCGAGATCAGAATTGCTCAAATTGAGAAACATATGCATCTTCACCCCTGAATGCGGTTTATTTTTATAGCAGGTTTAAAATGATCCCATCCCTACCATTATTTTATTCTGACCATAAACTATACCTGTCCTAATAGAAATAAACTTGTTGAAATTATTTTGATTGCCGCTTGTTACCCATGTAAATTGTTGAATTGTGTTTAAAATTTGCAAGAAATTTATAAATTTTGCAATGTTTTCAAATTTAAAACACACAAATAATGGTTATTTATTTTGTGTTTACTTATTATCTAAGAAAGAGGATATCTTAGAAAGAAGATAATCGGTATGCAATATTAAAATAGCAATCAATCACTTTGAAAAAAAAAATTCGCCAGATCATATATGTTGACTTCGTGCTTCAAGGTTTTGAGTCTTACTTATGGATGAAAGATCGTACGGACAAGTGCACATCTATGCGCCTTGTCTATCGCGTATAAAGAGCTCACACAAATTATTTTTTAAATAAGCTTACACAGCACTGTCAGATTAAATGTCTGCCGGTCAACATCTATTTCATTACTGCTGGTTAGGATATAGCCGTCTCTATCATCACAACTGACCACGAACGTTACTTCCAACACCCCTGATTCTTTTGAGGTAAACTTGGTATTTCCGCTTGAAACCTGTGTCAGTGTCGTATCTGGCGGGGGGTTTCCTTCTACCGTTGCTGTCATGTCGAATGTTTCGTTGGCTTTTAATCTGGACGTTCTTATGGTCATTGTCAGTATTTTTGCTGGGTCTAAAAATTGAATATTAACGGCAACTAGATGTCAAGAAAACATATCATCAAAATATTTTGATCTAATCAAATAAATGTATATGAACAATTTCGTTAAACATATATTGTATTGGAGAGCACGAATATTTTTGTTTCTCAGAAACGATCGTAAACATGCGACGGTATTGTTTACGTCTTAGTGCGTTGCATTTAACATTTGTTGTCCACTCGTTTTCTCTTTGAACATAACAATCCGGCCAGATATAAAATTGAAGTTAATAACTTCGTTTTAACCCAATAACATTAAATTTTGGCTTTTATAAAAAGTGTTTTTCCCTATTTTCCCTAATAAGGTTTTTTTTTACTAAAATCAAAATACCAAAACAAAATCCCTGTTTATACTTTTAAGTGAGAAAAAACTACACTACATAGATTTGTTAACCCAAGACAATGATTGCTTAGTAAGTACTGAAAAAGTATCGGATACATGTTCGTGGGCGCTACCCAGTCAGTAAAATACTGCTTGAAAAAAGGAAATTCTAAATTCATATGTGATTTAACGTATAAACGTTTAAATCTGTGTACAACCGGTTTAGAGTAATCGTTCGTAATATTCGTTCACCAATTACGACTGTGGTATAAAACGGGGAACGCCATGGGGAAAGGTTTCTTCGGACATATTTTTCGACATTTAAGTTGTTACTATATTTGGAAAAAACCTTAAAATTATCTGTTATTTTCTCATAATTTATTGGAGTTTTTTTTTTACAAGTTTGAGAATATATTGTTATTTCTACCGCGAAATGCATAATTCGTAATGTCGTCTGCTCAACTCTATGAAGTCATTTTAAGGATTATCATCAATTGTCCGAAAATATCTTTTCCCGTGACGCGTGTAAATTTTAAGAAAGCTTACAAACAACATCCAGGTAGACACTGTCCAACTGTCTCTTCTGTTTAGTAGATACATTTTCTTCGATACAGTTGTATTCGCCAGTACGATTTCGGGTGATGTTATGTATCAGCAACTCGGTACCATCTTGATGAAAACCCAGTGGTATGCTTTCCCAGTAAATGCTTTTTCCTGGTGATACTTTGCCTTCACAATGATGAAAACCATCCTTCCCTTCCAAAATCTTCTGAACATTATATCCACCTGAAGTAACAGATTAACAATTATTATCCAAAATATCATGATAGATGGATAGACAGAAGGATATATCGATCAATCAATTGACTTATGTTTTTACTTATTGATTCTTTTAAAGAAATGAGTATACATAAGAAAAATATGAATTTTGAAAACATGAGGTAAAAATGACACATTTACCATGTTTATTTGTATGTGATGAAACAAAACTGCAGCGAGCTGCAAGGTGCTAGGTTTGGAATAAAAATGTTACTAATAAGAAAGTAAAATACAAAGGTAAGCTTGTGAACATGTTAACAACTAAAATACAAATCACATTCACGCCCTAATGGGTTTCATTATAAGTAAATTATCATTTTTGGGAAATCAACAACAAAACTTACAGCTTGTTTTACCAAAACCAAGTAAAACTATAAAGAAAACAAATAACAAATTATTCATTTTGTATTTCTTTGTTGAATGATATACATTCCTTTTATTTCAGACTTAGATAGTCACATGTATAATCTATTATAATGATTAGATAACACACTCGCAATCATATATACTTGTAACGATATGTTAATGATAACCCTTTAATATAGAATATACTGATAATTATTAATTAAATAAAAATAAAGCTCCTATAAAAACTTTATAACAACATTTTCATAAACTTAATGCACGTGTTTTTATTATCATTGTCAAAATGTGCCACAAATGTATCATTAATCGTTTGATATGGCTTGTTTTTTGTTTAATACAGCTTTCGTGGACGAGACGAATAATTCGGTACATCCATCTCATTTACTGAGATACTTTTAAAAATCTCCATTTTCGTCTTTGTCAATTCGGTAGGTCCCGTCAGGCAAAATAGATTAGTTTTATTAAGTATGAACATTCTCTCATAAGGGGAAGACTTCTAAATGATAATTCTAAGAAATTCACGGTGTCCCAGGTGTCTATGTATACAATGAAAATGTAAACAAAGATCGCCTCAGCTTCAGCCTTTGTTGGCAAAAGCGTACCCAAGATCCTATTGAAAACATTGGCGAAATGACCTTTAGATGAATAGCAGCTGTGGTAAAACAGAAATTTATTATAAGCAAACACTCTACATGTTTCCAGTTTTTACGTCTATAGAGTTTGTGTTTCATTATGCAATCCACTTTGTCGACACTTATATTTGATAGGCATGGGTGTAGTGAAATGCAAGAGAATTCCGTTAAAAATCCCATCCCACCACAATAGTACCCTGCTCCCTCACACACAAAACATTTTTTTAAATAACCATAATTGTTTATAGTGTAAATAAGTGGTATAAACGTCATTATTGAGACTATCCATCCAAAAACACATTTGCCATTCCTATGAGTGGTCTCAATAGCGAGGTTTTACTGTATTGATACGATAACGATTACCAGAACATGACAAAGCATATTAAGGTTGAGAAGGTCCACCATTGATACAATACATACATTGATGTAGTTAACATTTATTTGTGTACTAGTGGTGTGATTTTTATTTCCAAGGTCAAAATTAGATTAAGACACATATAGGTCCATGTTGATCAGGTAATGAATTACTAAGGATCTAAGTTTTCCAGATATAAAGAAAGACAAAGATGTACGTCACCCGGAAAACGAACCTGGCCTGCCTGCCTAGTATGCGAGCATTCTACCTATAATCCACCCATTGTCTGTGACACACATTGCTTAATGTGGTTTATAAAATAAACGTTCGCTCTGTTAAATAAAATTATCAATAGTATCAAGCATGTCAAGATCTTCTGATTTGAAATGTTTGGTTGTCAGTGTGATTATTATGCTGTAATGGATGTTTTCCGGTACATTTCCGGCAATTTTATCTATTTTCGTAGATATCAGTGCATATTTCGGAAAACGAAATGTCAACTTTAGATGGTCACATATGAGTTTGTCGGTGACAAAGAACAGAAAAGCTTGCTGTTTCTCCGACAAATCGGCGAACCTATTCTTTTAATAGTATAGATGCATCGTGAACTACGGTCTTCGAAAATTTAGACATGAGCAGAGTCATTTGCACGCTTTGCAGGAAATCCTACGCCAATAACGGTATGAAAATAATACCCCACCCACAATATCACGCTTGTTAAGGTTATGTTACCCAAGATATGTTAAAAGATATTTAAAAGCCAGTTTCAATTTGAGTTCCGATTTTTGATACTCGGTACTAGACTACTAGGTACAACAACTAGCAATCCAATTTCAGAGCTTACTGAACGGTTACCCTCCTTTTTCAGTTGAAATAGTGTTAGAAAGTAGTTAGTAGCATTAAACTTATATAGAAACATATTAACCTGGCTCATATTTAAGACAGAATGATAATACAGGACAACAGAAATTATAACATTTTATTTTTTATTATTTCCATTTTAACGTATATTAAATCGGTATCTACTGATTTGTTTATAACAAAAACTAAAAGAGCTAATGAAACAACCTGTTCCGATTATCCGATTATCAATCGGTTGAGCCAAGCCGATTTTCTCCGATAATCGATTCTGAAAAATCCAGTCGATTCCTAACACTAATAACAACACCTAGTTTTATTTAATACCCGCTGGAAAACGATTATTTTACATTTCTTCTTAAAATACTCAACAATATGAATCAAGAGAGTTTAAATGATTCATTAACACAAATGTATAGTTCTTTTGATTCAATGCACAGATATGTTTAATGCAAAAATGTAAGGCATGCTTAAATTGTGTGAGTTTAAAGTTTGCTAGAATGGACAAAAATAAAACTGCAGCGTTTGTGCCGTGTGGCGTCCCTAAAAACCACTCCTTTATATCTAATAAAAGTTGTAAACAATAGCAATAAATGATGGTTTCAGAGTAAGATGCATTCGTTTTTTAGATGGCAGTTAGAAGAATGTTGCGGTGAGATTGATATGGTCAGTTTCAACGTATTAGCTTAGATTCTTGTTCAGTCACCTGAAGAATATGCATCCTGCTTTTTCGGCGTTAGCTGTCTAAGCTCACTTTTGACCTAGTTTTTCGACCAATGAAATGTTGTAAATAATACTCGTATTATCTTATTATGCAGAGGGAAAATGAAATAAACTATTTCGATTCGTAGCTATTTACACCAGAGAGGCATCTAGCAGGCTGGAGAGGTATCTAGTGGGATTTTATTATTATGCAGCGGAAAAATTTAATAGATTAATTAGATTGGTTGTTAGTGGGTGTTGTATTGGAGGAAAAACATATTTACGATTTAAGTAACCAGTTAAGTCAATATTGATGGCTTAAATACAATATTATATGGAATATTCTTGGGTGTCACTTGCATACAATACACAGTGCAAAACGAAAGAGAAGTGTAGATATTCCTAGTTCTTACTGGTTCCTTTCTAGTTCCTTTGATACTGATTGTTAATTTCAAGTTCGTAAGACAAGTTCATTGAAGTGTAATGGCTAACACTCTCGCCTGTCAAGCGGAGGCCCCGGGTTCAATACTCAGGACGGACACTTTTTAAAACTTAATATACGTAAAAGTTGGTAGATTTCGCTCTTGTAACAAGCTGTTATTATTTATATTTATTTAATTTCAATGACATTTATTCATCTCTACACGAGGTATTTTATTGAAACAGAATATTTTGCTTCTTTAATCGACTTGTTATCACTGTATGAAATTGTTGCAACAGCTTCAACATTTTCTTAAAAGACACTTTCAATAAATTTATGAGTTGTCATGATTCGGTCGCTTAATCTCTAAGTCATACTAAGAAGGCAAGGAGGGTTCGTCAACAGCTATAACAAATAAAATAAAATAACTAAACTGTGTCTGCTTTGCCTCGCTGTATTTCTTTCTTTCTTATATACATGTATATATAAATCTTTTCCACCAACGCCGTTTATCTTTTTTAAAGATATTTCTTGTTATATTTGTTCTTGGCGTTTTATGTATTGCAAGATTTATATTGTCACATACCCTGTCACAATTCTATCCTGGTATGTTCCATCCACTGTTATCCCGTTGAGCTATTAGATGACTATTCGTTGTTGTCTGTTGTTATCTGAACCAAGTAAAGGTTTATGATCGCCGCCATTTTTTGATTATCGTTTGCAACGCTCAAAATGTGTTGTGTTTATTTGTGTAAATAATTAGTTAAAGAGCAACCAAATTCATAAAACAAAACCTTTTCCCAGTTTCAGAATATATGTCAGAAGAGAAGGCTATTTCTATATAAGACAGAAATAACAGTTAGTGCAAAAAACCGCTGTACCGCCTTAAAAAGAAGACCCAAATTATATTTGCACTGTAAATCGCAGGTTCTAAAACACCTGTCTCACACTGGACAAGCATGATTATCTAAATGGAGAACGTACCAAACTGAAATGCCTGTAAAACTAGACTTAAAACACTTAAGGTTTTGCACGCAAGACAGCACAGTATACAAAAAGAAAAATTAGGCCATCTCTATGAATATAACATTTAGAGGTAAACATCGTTTTGGCAACTAATACATTTTGATAAGGATACAATAGGTGTTTTTCAAAAGTATTTATTTGGCTGAAAAATCATATGATTTGATCTTAATGAATATGGTAGTCAAGATTAGAGTTATTAATAGATTGTAAACACCGGTAGATGCGAATTCACGAGTTATAACTACTATGTTGTGCATTGTCGAGCTATAACTGGTATAACTTTTATTCGACAAGGATTCAATTCCCACTTGCATCAGTTTTCCGATTTTCTATTAAACGTTTTATTGAAGTGCCAGCTTAATTGATTCAACAGCTGTGACAGTTGATTCGTCTACGGTGTCCCAACCAGTGATAGATCGGATGCCATTCTCGAAGAAGTAATTTTATTATGTGAAAAAAATTGTGTAAAATTGTGTGAACCTGAAACCAACAACGCTGCTAACATTGCAACTACAACATAGTAAACACCCGACCTATCGTTCATGTATTTAGAGTGATACGCTTATAAACAAAACAACGATTAAAATTGAACTTTATTGTTTACATGTAACGCCTGTGTAAATAATGCAAACTCATCTTTGTTTATTAGTATATTGGTTAAATAGTCTACACTAACGTTGAAGTGGAGTTTTATAAGTGCGATGATAAGTTTATCTTGATGTCTTCATTGTAGAGTACAGCAAACAAAGATTAAAGAGTACAGCCACCTATCATGACAAATAAGAAATATTACATAGTATTATTCACGTGAAAGATAAAAGATATTTGATATTGTGGACCCTCGTTTGGTGTATATTCAAGTCGAAATATATGAAATATGTTAATGGCTTATTTTTGTAAGTGTTAAAAATAATCATAATAAACAGGGTGATTCATAATATCTGATACCCTTTTGAAATTTAACAGCGTTAATATCATCAAACATAGGGGTACAGTTTTTACATAGTAATAATCTAGAGGCTTCAAAGTTTTGGTTGATATAAAACACACCAAACTTGAATAATAAATGCTGTCGGTATATCCAAAATAATATTTTAACAAGTGTTCAATGTGACGTCCATTTTGGTGATTATGGCGTCAAGTCTTTTCTTTAAATTTTATGTGGCAGATTAGACTTTTTCTTTGGGGACATTTAAAAGGTAAGGTTTACACACCTTAATAAACATCAGTGCAAGAGCTAAAATCATCAGATTAACAAAAAATGAGAAATATAAATTCACAGATAAGCACATCGGCCAAATAAGACCATTCCAAGAAAACACTTGACGTAATAATCACCGAAAATTGACTTCAGCTTGAACATTTGTTATAAATATTATTTTGGATATACGAACTGCATTCCCTATATAAGTATGCTATGCTATATATCAAACAAAACTTTAAAGCCTCTAGATTACTACTATGTGAAAATTGTATGCCTATGTTTAATGATAGTAACGCCATTAAATTTCAAATAGGTATCAGATATTATGGATCACTCTGTACATTTGAATAAATCAGTCATTTAGTGACATGCAAAGTGACAAAATCGTTTTGAACTTAAATCTAAAATAATATAAATTATACTAATATTAACGATTTGTATATTAAGAGTTCATCAAAACTACTTTGTCTAAAGGGATCTTTTTAAGTTGTGTTTATATTTCTTTTTCCTGATTCGCCAAAATTACTGGGTGAGACAATCATGCCAATCTCGTATACTACCTAAGTAGAAGAATGCTTAGTGCTTTCGACATTCCTTCCTCGTACAGATTTTGTTGGCAATCAAAACAACCGAATATATTTTGCGTTAACTCATAATAAGAGAAATACTTTATACTTTTTAACTAGTACTGTAAAATTTAACACGTCTAATAAGTAGGTAGATCAAGTGGTAGTAGTATATTGTTTTATTGAATCAGTGCTCTTATCAGTAATATAACTCTTTGAAAGCCGTTAACCATGATGCTTCAAATTGTTTAAATGTTGAGTTGGGCTTAACCCTGAACGTTTCCGTACATTCAATTAGTGCTGTCATTAATTATATATTTAACCCACTTTATATACTTATTTTCGTGTAAATACGAAGTTCCGCTCAACCCAGAGGCTAGGCGGCGAAAACAGTGATATGCACTTCCATAACTGCTCATGAACAGGCTCAATTAAACCGAGCATGCGATAGTTTGATATGTGTCGTGTCCAGTGGCATTTAAAATTCCTTTTAAATCTATCTGATAGGGTTACAGCCTTTTCTATTAGTCAGCTTACAACTTCTCCCGCTATGTCAATCGATAATCATTATAATAAATAATTAAAATACAAGTATCTAGCTTACATGAAATTCCACAAGGGTCATATATAATACACACTATCAGTTATTTTGTGACGGTTACCTCAAAATAATCAAACAAGAATTGAATCCGTTGTAAATTATGTTTAACATTGTTATAATTTAGATCAATTTCACAACAAATTAACACTGCTGAATGTGCCATGTCTATAATAGTGTATTATGTTTTATTATTGCCTTTTCTACACGAATTACCAAATGATAGTGCCTCTAGCTGGTAGCGAACCCGCATCGTCACGGCGACAGCGCCTAGCCCTAAAATTCCGACGACGCAACCAACTGAGCTAGCTGGGACAACCCCCCGCCCCCACAAACCAAGGTTGATCGGATAGCCCTGATTTACGTTGCCATCACTGCATGATAGTAGTCATACAAAAATGAAAACGTAAAAATATGTGGCATATAAACATCACATATTATGTCAAAAATGTTTATTAGTTTATTATACGACAAATAACATAAGAAACAATCCACAAATAATTAATTTCATATTTGTCGTGTTTGGTGACTTTCAAAGTTCCCGTTTCATCTATTGTAACCATTCTTTCATAAAAGCAAACAACGAAAATGTATAGATGTCGCCATAGGACAACGATTCCCCTACTCTCAGATGTCATTATAACAATGCCAATATTGTGGTAACAGTTCACTTTACAAATAATGTAATCAGAGCAGTATATGAAATGTATAAGGGACCATAACTCTGGTTGTTTTAATGGGCATGGCAAGAAACAAAAACCCAGATGCACAAATACACTTGATGGTCGAGAAAAACTGTAGATTTTCATGATATGAGTGTGGCTCTCATACTGAGTTATGCGCGACACAATTTTCGGACGGACGGAAATACCGACATACAAGGGCAAATCTATATGCCTCCCTTCTTTCAAAGATGATTACTAATAGCTTGTGGTCTGGTAGCCTTTTCCGTGGGCAAATAGATTTAAGTCCATTTAACTCGGTGATGCAAATTTTACATTTTTATATGGGATATCCCGCATCCAGCACCTTAAGGGTTTTATATTTCCAAACCATTGCATTCTAAAGATATAGATTTAAAGGTTGTAGTGAACTAAAAATTATTTTTCATTTCCCAGAGCTACATTTTAGGTGTTTGTATCCTAGAAATGGTTGTAACAGACCAAGGTATCTAAGTTATTTGCTACTGACTGTTCACGTCGATGACCGCATGTGTTCTGACTGTAGATAAGCTTTGTTTATTCAACAATTATTAGGACCCAAATACGTTTGTTTTCGACATTGAATTATAAAGTGTGGTTTCAAGCGATCTTTCTTAATTAATACATATCGTACGGTATACTAATACTCGTTCGAAAAACACCATATAACTTAAGTCCCGTCTTATTGTATAAATCCTGTTGGAGACCACACCTATCGTTGCTAAACCTAGACAAAACACAATTCCTCCTGCATCGAATGGATTTAGATGAAATAGATGAGTGAACTTGATCTGTAAAAAGAACAGGAAATTATATACTTATAATAACCGCGAAATTTAATTGCAGAAATACTTATGCCAGTGGTTCCTTCATTTAACAATACAAACATATTGCAAAATGATATTAGGCCAAACTAAGTGAGTCTTGCTGCCGTTGTGATTTTAGTTATTGTGATACTGTTGCGTAACTACTATCTGATATATTTGTTGTCTGTTGCTTTATCATTTATGGTTGTGAAAAAGGGGGTCGTTTTATCTCAGCAAGTAGAAAAGTTACAAGTTAGTTGATGCAGATAGTTCTTGATGTTCTGGGGTCTAGCTTTAAAGCAACATTATACATACAATGTACCTTATAAAGATTTCGAATTCTAAAGAATTGGTTTAACTATATTATTGCGAAAACACGTGTTCTCATAAAAAATTTCTGTTTGCTCGTGAAAGTTCGTAGTTTGTGCTAGGAAGCAAGAGGGATTAAATTTTGCAGTTTTATTAAAACAGTATAAGCATGCTCAATTAAACTCCATTTTACCGCTGTTTTCAAAATTTGTTTATTTTCTGTAAAGTTATTTCGAGAAATCTACATAATTATTCAGTTTCAATGGAGAAGATATGCCCAAATTCGAATATGAGTAAAGGAATAAGTATAGGCTATGTTTTATTTGGAGGCTTGTATGAAAATTAAACGGTCAGACCCAGCGCAGCTGGGTCACCGTTTAATTTTTCGTACAAGCCTCCAAATAAACTATAACTTATATAATGGTCGAAATTATTTTTGTAACTGACAAAACAGTCGCCGCCTAAATACCATACATGGGTATGAACAAAATCAATAGTCAAACTGAAATTAGCTTTGTAATTCAATGGCTCTTAAACATGTACTGAGAGAATATTTTAGAAAGTGAATTATGCATTTTTTATCGCAAACACCATGTGAACATAACTGACTCTCAGGAAAAAAAACGTGAGTCTGTCCTTGGGTTGAGAAACAAGGGTTCATCCGTGTAAGTTCCATTTTACCCGTTACTTCATAAATAAATCTTTTATAGCATGGCAAAATAGTTTATATCCGCATCAACGGGCTCATCCGTTTCGTCTGAGCACGACCGACACTTCTCGCTGTTAGATTCACTAGATTATTTGTGACAAAAAAAGGGAAAGTGCAAATACTGATGACATTGATTTTATGGTTGGTCTGGATCTAAACTGGCCGCATATGTGATAACAGACTTAAGAAGATTATCATAAGCCAAAAAAGTCAGAGCTAAAATATTTCAATGATTTTCTTTTCCTCGGACTTTCTAAGTCACGCCTCCTTGTACACTGTAGAAGATCGTTCACGAACTATACATGTTTATTAATAAATGTTTGAACAATATTGTGGAGAAAATCGACATATAATAAACACATTCCAAACGCGCGACTTTATGAGAATTAAGGTTCGAAATATTTGAAAAATACTGCATTGTCATTGGCTCAAAAATAATTTCAACCATTATAAAAGTATCATTTTGCAAAAATGACGTCATTTTTTTCATTTTACTTTTGATATTTATAATATTCTTTTAATTAAAGAAATAAAAAAAAACAATGTTAATAATAGTAATAAATACCGTAGACATTAAAGTAACTGGTCGCCATTTCAGCCAATCAGATGCTTGAGATTTGAGACTGATATCCAGATTTACTTTTATGATCTTGGGCACTAATTTATCTAAAATCGTTTGAATGTCTTTGCACAGAATTAAAACGTGAATAATTAAAACCGAATAAGTTTTTTTTAAAAGCTCTTTAATGCTTATGTTATATTGTTATGTTCACCGACTTTGATTATAAAATTTACTTGACGTGACTTGACTTGGATTATCTATACCGTAAGACTGCGATTCGAAAATACTGTACACAATTGAATGCGGTATTGATACAATTTAAGGAAGTTTTAATTCACTCGTTCTTTACAGATAAGAGTTGACCGTTCAATTTCAAGAACTGCCATGTCTAGAGCTTTATTAAACCAAGTACTGTTTTTGCATTATTTTGTGTCTTTGCTCAATGATGCTTGTATCGTAAAACCCAAATATTTCAAAACAATTCAACAATATTGAAGTCACCATAAATCGACAGATAAGTTGACATTTAACACGCTCGAATTTAACGCTTTACACATCCTCTTTCTGAACCTTGCGTAAATTTGACTGTCACATAGCAAAAAGAATCAAACTTTTCTAGATTTTTATTATTAATACGCAAATGTAATGTCTCAATTGTTCAATGCTTTTACATTTTGTTTTATTAATATTAATGTTTTAATCATTAATTTGAGCTTGTAGGCTCATCTGATCCGTTAAACATAACACCATACAATCAGAAAATTTAAGCATTAACAGAATAATATCTTTGTCCCTTAGAGCATTACAAGTGATAGTAATACATGTAGATACATCTTTATTTTAGGAACATGGTAAAGAGTTAATGCGAGAGCTTCTTCCGTTCTTTCAAGCAAAGAGAATGTCAAAAATGTCGGATATGTTTGCATTAACCTTAAAACTTGCTGAGTGATGCTCATACATAGTTTGTAGCATTTTTGTAACATCGCTTTTGTTGTTTCTTGCTCCTGAAATAGATGAAAAGGGAACTTTGAAGACCCCCGAACACGACAAATATGAAAATATTGCAGGTTCGGTTTCATTGAGCCTGTTCATGGGCAGCAATGGAAATGCTTATACTGCCCATGAAAGAAATGATACATGTATCCAAATAAAAAAGAAAATTGAAATGCATAACATGCAATAAGGACTTGGTTTCAAATTAAGAAAACTGGACAGTAGTCACACATGTATGCTCAGATCCTAACATGTAGGCCATTAAATTTTCAAAACCAAAACTCAGAAACACAAATACGGTGGTATCATGTAACCTCACGGGAATACTATATCGCTCTTAAAACGTATTTCAAATTAATAAATTCGCGCAGTTGTATTTTTGTCATAAAAGTAATAAATATGGAGCGCTTAGTAGAAGCTACGCGAAAACTAACCTCCAAAGAAATATCATGATTCTTAAGTAACTGCTAACAGAACCTCAGATTTTACGGGGAGTATAACTAATTTAACACATTTAATCGGAATTTGTTTACACCTGGCAGTAAATGACTGTCAAAAGCTATGGTTTGAGCTTATCTTTAAATATTCAAATAGATCTGCATTTATCACTAGCATAATTTCAATCTCAAAATAATTCGTCACATACAATTTCAAAAGACAAACCAAATATTACGTGATCTTTTTCTAACAGCTATCTACATGTAATATTTACGTTTCTGACTTTGGTACATCATTTTCTTCAGATTGTCATACAGCTCGAAAATGAGATTATAAGGAAGCCCGAAACATTATTTCGTTTAAAAAAAAAACAACAGAAGTCTTAAGCAAAACCTTCTAACTAAATAAAAACGTTAACCCAATTGAAGGACAAATAAAATGAAAACATTTTTATCAAGCTATTATAAATGATAAATCATTAACATTATCCTAAACCACACATTTAGCAGCACATTTCTTAACGAAAAAAGAGAATCAATAATTCAACTGACTGAAACTAAAAATGTATGCATGGGAAACTTGTGTGTAATGCTTGGTAAAATACTGTCATCACCTTCTAAGGTAAGCTGTCACTGCTGTTGTAATAGTTGTAACTGTAATTGTTGTAACCTTTTGATGATTGACTCTTATGGATAAGCTGATTTGTATGTGCTGCAAAAGAAGTCAAATAACAGTTAAATAACAGTGCACGTTTAATTTCAAGTTATAAAAATATTATATTTCTGATATAATTTCATCGATCTTAATTGTCTGTTATAGGCATAGAATCTAACGAAATAAAATATAATAGAGAAAACCCCAATTACTTTCACTAAGACAACGTGTGTTTGTTTGTTCTTACGACAACCTCTAGGGACAAAAGTGTGAGGTTGGTGCACCCTAGAACCTGGTTTAAACACCGCAGGGGCAATTTGTTTTGCTACTGACCGTTCCAAGGTGAAAACCGATTTGCTTATCATTTTTATTAATTGTTTGCGGTTTCTGTTTTAAAGCTGATCATTTTATTAACCATGCCCTCTCTTTTTATCTTCTTTTTCTGTGTTGGGAGGCTGTGTTTTCGGAATGTGGCTATTCCTGATATGCATATTTCACTTTTTTTTTAAAATTACTTGGTCCTAAATCTCAACGAAAAAAAGTAAGAAATGAGAAGACTCATCAACACTTTGTCAATGTATAGATGAATACATGTTCCATACCATCATTGCTGCAGTAAGATGTCCTTCGCTTCATTTTCTGAGACACATTTGTTTTGTCTGTAAAAGACAACTAAACTCTAACAAATCCTCGTACATAAATTATTGTAATAATAAAAAAGGGAATACATATTGACTTTTTTCACTTTAAATACTTTGATGGAAAGAGAATGAAGTTTTGAATCAATAGGTACCCTGGTTATCTCTTTAAGCATAACTACTGAAAAACTGCTGCACACACATGCTCATTTATTGTTTATTAAAGTAGTTAAACTTATTTTGAAATAAAGCGAAATTGCATAGCCGCGTTTAATTGCATTCGTTTTGCAAAATGAAATAACTAGCTTGGTAACAGCGAGGAATATCCCGATTTTTATTTTCGGTGCCAAATGTCAATCGTCTAAAAGCACTGGGACTACAATAAAGTAAGAGCGTGTTAAGAACATGACAAAACTGTGGAAAGAATGCGGTGACAATTCGGCTATATAGAAAATTGCAAATTCTCCGTAGAAATGAGTACAACGTCGCAGCCAAACTTTGACTTACTGGGCACTATAATTAATATGATCATTTTGAACATAGAATGCATACATTTTCCCTGAGTAATACCGTCGTATAATATGCAACAACAAACCTTTGAAAGTTGCCTTGGTGAAATAACTCATAACTCCCTCACAGAATCAATAACTTTGCATAGAAATGCATGCAACCATATAAAACAAATCATAGCCACTTGCACTGTCTAGCAAAACTGTCAGAGAACTGAAAACAGGAACTCAAAGAAGCAAGATTAAGTGGCGGATACAAACAAATGACGGAACTTCTATTTTCTTTCTCAAAATTTCTCAAGACAGCTTTTAAATCTCCAGCCCTGGTCGTAAAACCGGATTTGTCTGGAATTAGCTTTAGATACAATAACGATCAAGCGTGCTGTTAACTATCATTTTGGGACCTTTTATTTAGAATTTTCTGACAATAAGGTAAACAAGTTAACAGTTTTTCTTGTTCTTTGAGAAATATCATGCTACAGAAGTGCTTTAAACGGTTTATTTAATCTTGGACTATGTCCAATTATCGGTTAAAAAATTACCCAAAAAGCCAACAAAAAAACAACAAGTGTTTAATTGTATAAGCTGCAGTTAATTAGGATAACAAGGATTGGAGAAGGGGATTATTTTTTAAACGCACATCTTCTCTCTCTCCCTTTTTTTCTCTCTCTATCATGATTGTGACTGTTTGGAAACTTAAGGCTGTATTCAATTAACTGTTTTAGGGACTCATTTATTTTTATACGATGTTCAAAATGTGTATGTGTTTTGTTTTGTTCTAGGGATCCACAGAAGATTAGTTATTACGTACGGTAATGTATACTCACCAAAATTTGACAAGCCCTCGTAACCTTTTCTACATCGATACCTTATGAACATCGCCAAAATTATAAGAGCGCAAAATCCTAAACTACCAGATACGATATAAGGTGTTGGGAATGAGTTACCTTTATCTGAAAAAGAAACAAAACAGAAAAAGATAATTCTTTTAACTGCATGTGAAGGTCTTACGTAGAAACCCAAGTCTCATAATAATTATAATAAAAATAATATCATTGTAATTGTCTTAGTAACAAAAATATGGACGATATATTAGATACCTTTGGTAACAAAATAAACAAACTTGTCACTCTTTGCTTCGCCGTCTTTATTAACAGCCTTCACGGTCAAGTTGTACAGCGAGTTAGGCTTTAGATAACTTATCGTCCCAGTGATCTTGTTTAGTCCACTTTCGGTAGAGGAATCATCAAATGCTTGCATTTCTATATAAATAATATACGTAAAATAGATTCTAATAAGGCAAAAAAATAAGTTTTTAAATAGACACTTATATACATTTACACACAATTATAAAGTCAACATAAAGCAAACTGAAGAATCAAGTTTTTTTTGTTAAATGTTTTTGAAAGAGACATTTCTTAAAGTTTAATTGCCAGTTACCAGTTTGCCTTGTTATGGCTTGATACGCGCTTCAGATGTGTGATTATTAAAATCGGCTTCGCTGGTTTGCCTCATTTGTTCTTGATAAGCACTTCAAACGTGTGGTACGTAAAACCAGCTTCAATAGTTAAAAACAATGCAAAACAGCTATTCATATAAATTATTATGATTTTATGTTATTAACAGTTTCTTTTTTATTAATCAATTTATTAAGATACCCTTCTTCTCTTTGACAAAACTCTCCGTTTTACTGAAACAGATTGATCTTTCATTTGACGAAATTTTTTTATCTGGATTTCGACTAGCCCCGGGTTGAGCGCAACTCAATATTCACACCAATAAACAGTGCAATTTTGATCTGTCCCAAACGATGGAATGCACATGTCCTTCAATGTAGTATTTTCAGATTATTATCATTCAAGCGGCGTATAGTTCCCAGATAAAAGAATGGGTTTGCCCTGAACGAGAAAACAATGGGCGGAACCAAACAGATTGGAATTTTGAAAGGGATCTGACTATATAAATCCTGCATATCACAGACAACGCCAATGACATAATTTAAAAAGCAGGAAATGTATCATTGGGGTAAAAGAAAAAAATATCAAAAACTACATTGGCTTGGATATTGGAACCACCCATCTTTTAACTGGCCGAAATATTAAAACAACAGAAAACAGAAATTTTATAACTAATATTAATATAGTACATAATTATCGTGCTCAAAGACCTTCAAAGGACGTAACTGATAACAGAGATGGTCAATATTTGAATTTAAATACCGTAATAGGTCAAAGATGATTTTTTTATGCCAACTTACGATGAAAATCATTGTCAGATTGATCTGTGAACACGTCGCGAGTGTTAACGCCGCCATAAACTATTTTCAAAAGTTGATAAATTATTTCCTACCTGTGCCATCTCTGCGATCTCCTGCAAAGTCCAAAACAACGAAAGTCTGTGTGCTGTTGTAGTTGTAACCCGCGATCCAGCTAAGTGTAGCACTGTTATCAGTGGTGGATACCAAACTGAGATCTTTTGGTCGTTCCGGTGGACCTTTATTTAAAATACGTTTTATCAGAAGGTTTAGTTTTTTAGTCCCGAAAATATTGCCTTTTTTAATACAATGCCATTTTCATGTTGACTTTTTAACATTTAATTTCATATGAATAACCTTAAATTTTCAGCAAAACCAGACTTATGCTTCTGGAGAACACTCCTTGTTCGTACTTCAATTCATTTTTCATTGTATGTTTACTTTAAATATATCTATTAAAATTACTTCGCTTTGCAAACTTTGTGATCGACCCCTATTCAGGTGACTGAATCAATAAAATCTTGAAAACAAATTGACCCGGTACTCTTTCAATAACTTTAAATTTAGTCATTGTGGTCTTTGTGCAATACTTATGGATGCTTTTCAAAAAGTGAAATATGCCAATGAGGAATGACCACATTGCATGTATGGCCACATTCAGCGGACACAGCCTCACCACATAGTCTAAAAGTAATAGTCTCTTTACAGAATTAAGGGAAAACCGTGATTTGTTTTGTAATGGAATTTTAGAGGACACTACACGTCACAACACAAATTTTCATTTTCGACAGATTTCCAGCTAAATATTTAATGTCAGGACTTACCAAATTAAATAATATCTTTGTAAGATAAAAATCAACTATTAGGCCAGAGAAAATAAATTATTAGATTCTCATCCGGATTTTGGGAATAAAAGGGGGTGTTGGGGCGACAGCCCCCATTTAAACTCATAATGAAATTTGTTTGGCACAGGACCTACCAGAATTCGCTCACAAAAAGTGCTCTATATTTAAATATTGGGGTCCGCTAATTTAAAACTAGATGTGTCCCCACTTGTTTACCTGCCGGTATAAGATGATATGTAAAAAGGACACTGCCAACAGCATTCCGCATTTCAAGCTGATATTTTCCAAATTCATTGATACTAGACACAGTTAGATTGACTGTACTTGTATAATTGCTGTCTTCGTGTTTTATCTCCTTCCCGTCATGAGTCCATGTAAACAAAGGCGCAGGATATCCTGCCGCTGACATAGTAAATCTAGCAGATTCTCCCAGCCTGGGTCGATTATCGAACGTTATATTTGCGCCTGGTCTGACATATGGCGGGCCTATAAAATAAGATCTTTAAGCTTTACAGTCAGACGTCATAATGTTCGGAGCATTTAGCTGCACCTCCATCATTTAAGGTGTCTTCGAAAAATAAGTTCCAGTGGCCTTTAATGTGCAGTCTTTCTATTCGAGCCTGTAGAAAGGGTAATGTGAAATTATGACATCCGACGGTTAATATATCCTCACATACCAACCATACATCGTACATGTACGTTGAGTTTTGCTTTTTTCTGTCTTTGGTTTTTATACAAGAAATAATTTAGTCAAAGCATTCGCTTGAAGAGGTATAAAAGGATAGTTGACTTTGCTCTATTATTGCCGTTGTCAGCATAAAGGAAGAAAGAAACATCGTTTGTTTACAGTTTTGTTATGATATTATGAACTTAGATATCTTCAGACTACTTGAATTACTTAAAACCTTTTTACAGAATATTTTCACTGGTTTGAGGTTGTTTATAAACCGTACCGTACTGTTAGTTCATCATCTATCAAAGATCATGATAGAGTATACATGAACATTTTAAAATGATAGTGTTTAAAATGACAACAAAGTTATATCACTAACTTACACAAAACATAGAGAACTTTTCTCATTGTTTCTGTGTTAAATGTGTTAGAACAGCGCAGCTCGTATACTCCTCTGTCTTCACACTTTAAATGTGAAATCGTGAGATTTATTATTCCTTCTCCGTGTTTCACGATGATAACTTTTTGTTGTTTAGTGTACATCAGATAAATGCTAGGGGGAGGTTTGCCTTCGACACCTGCGATGCTTACGAAGCTCTCATTCGCATAAAGTTCATTTCGGGAGATATTCCAAAACAATATCTTAGCAGGATCTGAAATGGATGAAGAATTAAATGTAAATAATTTATTAAATTGAAATAAACATTTTGATCTAATATTAACTGATGGGTTTACAGGACAAGTGGTGGTCAACGCACCCTAGAAAACAACAAATAAAGTGCCGATGAACGAATATGTTGTGCTGTTCGGTTTTGTTTGTTTCTGGTGATGTCTATATTGAAATACATCCATTAACAATTTGTAGATCGCTATACTTTTTCATTTGCTTTCTTGTGTGATGTGTTTTATTAACGCCTGTTTTTTTAAATCGTCATATTGGATAATTTCTCAAGCAAAGTTATTTCAAAACTATAAAGTACTGAAATATTTGTCTCAAGTCACTGAAAAGGCTCAGATATATTTAGAAAGGTCATGTCAGAAGTAGCAAACTCCGCATACAGCCAAACAGAAGGATTATTAATTTTTTTAATAAAATAAAAACAAAAACATCATAAGCATTTCAAAATCAATATCACTGTACATGCTGTATATGAAATGAACCCATTTGTTTTTAGCATTATGAAATGGATTTACTTAATAAATTAAATTTGATTAAATACATACACACTACTTCAATGAAATATGATTCCAGTGAAACCGTTACTGAATTGTTCTTTCCATAACATGTATAAAGTCCACTCATAGCTCGAGATATGTGCGTAATATTCAGCTCCCTTCCTTCGCTATAGAACGTGTTTGCTTTATTCTTCCAATACACTTTGTCAGAAGGATATCCCGGACTAGGACATATATCATAAAAATTATCGCCTTCTAAAACGGTGTTCGATAATAATTTACCTGGAATATAAACAAGAAATACGAACTGAATCTGCATGAATTTATAACTAACAGTATTACGTAATAGTATAAATAAATATTTTTAAATTAAGCTATGCCTTGAAATAAACTACTAAAAGTTTGCTAAGCGCCAAGAATATTTTTGTGCGTATCTTCTGATGTATGCCAGTAATTAGTTTTATTAATTATTTTATTAATTCTATTTCTTTTTTTATTTTATAAATGACTGATTAAACAATATATACAAATGTTTTATCATATGTTAAATGTTTACGGATTTTATTTTGAATTTCAAAAAGATATTTAGGATGTGACACAAATCAATGTTTGCCAATCAAAACCAAAAACAACACGTCTGAATTCAAAAACTTTGAAAACAGTTTGAGTCAGCAATATTTTGGCATTTGTCATGTTTAGTTGCTTTCGAAAATCACTTTTTATCAAATCAAAAATGTTGTGGAGAGACTTTATAAAATAATTTTATTAAATAGTGATATTTTTATCAATGATACATTGTAACTCTTTTTTACTTCTTTCACATGCACAAATGCAATACGCGATATTGGGATTCTCAAGCATTTGAATATAGTTTTATTTTTCTTTGCTTTCCCACTTTTCTAAAAAGAGGGTCTGTTATTGTGTATGTTTTTACTTTTAAACATTATCTCAACATAAGTTTAACAACACCTTTAGATACAAGTATAGTCCGATTTTACGCATTGAGCCGTGAATGCACTTTTGTATTAATAGATTTTTGGAATATTCCACAAAATAGGGAAGTTAGACATTTCCATCATAGCTCGTAATGTAAAAGTTGTACGCCTCTGAACCTAAAGGTTTCATGGCCGTGACAGTAACGGATCTGATTTCTAATCATACAGTATATGGGTTGTGTATTCGAAACCCATGAGAAGATTTCTTTTTTTCTGCGTTTTTGTTTTTAATACACTCAAGTATCCACCTTTTTAATACACTCAAGTATCCACCAACAAAAATGGCATTACGTCGTGCAAATTTCGAGTAAGCTGTCATCAAACAGGTTGATAAGATCGAAGCTTTTTCAGACAAAGTTTTCGGAAGATGTCAAAAAATGATGCAAAATGTTTGTTATTTTTTGTAAATAAAAGAAACAGAATGTAAGGTTCCCTTTTCCACAATTCTTTACAAAACGTCAGGGTTCACAGTTGTCCGCGCCCCTTCGGTGCAGAGGTTTAAAATGAACAAAATTAAAAGGCAATTGCAAAATTAAAGAAAAAACAACTACAAAATAAAATCATGTCTTGTGAACTAAATTAAAATGATGAAAAGCAAATGAAAGACAAAAATAAGAAAAGTTACAGTTGCCGGGTTCGAACTTGCAATGTTTTGCATCATACCAGGAGATCCTTACCCACTAAGCTATTGCGTCGTGACTGAAAAGCTGCTGCTTTGAACAGGTCTTAATTAGAGAATAATATATGGGTGGTCGGGGGCGGATGTTGATAATTGCCCCGCTGAAGAGATAAAATGCCCGAGGGCTTTAGCCCGAGGGCATTTTATCTCTAGCGGGGCAATTATCAACATCCGCCCCCGACCACCCATGAATTGTTCTGTATAATACATATGTCAGTTTTCCCTCGATTACTGTACCGGTGAAATCCGAGGTTTACCTTAACCGCAGGGCAAAGGGAAATAATTATGTTAGAAGTTGTGTCAAAACTAGATAAATTACTGTCAATAAACAGTCTAGCTTCTTCCTCGGTTAAATGATTGTTTTCTTGAGGCCACTTAGCAATAATTCCATCTAAATCTAGAATTCTATTTGCGAGCGACTCCAGCGTACGCGCACCCGTGGCCATTTTGCTGTCGGGAATGCCGCTAATGACGTCATGCAAAACCAAGCGTTGCACGTGCGTCTTTTCCAAGGGCTTTTATCGCATAATTGCCCTCCACGTGCGGGGCAATTATGCGATAAAATCTGCCGAGGCCGAGTAATAATATTTTTTCAACGTAAATTTGTTACTATATATAGTAACATATGTATTATTGACGTGTAAGTTAAGTAACTTAACGGTAACTCTGCAAATTGACGCACTTTACCTATTTGGGATTATAACAGTGGACTTGTCCGAAAGGTCACAGCTCACGGGTCAAAATCGAACGATAATTTCTAAACAATTTTATTAGTGAGTTTGAGTGTAATGACATTACATACATACAGTGTAGCAATAGGAAAACAATCATGAAACTCAATACGTACCCAATACAATATCATCCAGCACAAAGTCGCGTTCTTTTGTCATCCCGCGCCTTACTAACAAAGATATAAACACAAGCGATACCATCCATGGATTCATTATGCTTTCTTTCCTTTTGAACCACAAAATAATAACTAAAATAGAAAATGTTTACTTAATTGCGAAATTTTATTTATGATAAGTTTCTGATAATATTGGATATCATATAGTTGTAAATAAATATATGTGTGTAATCTAATCTAAGTAGATAGTGCATTAAGGCGGCGTGGGCTGTAATATGCAATCCCATTACTCCCCATGAACAGGCTCAATCAAACCGAGCCTGCAGTATTTTCATAATTGTCGAGTTCGGTGGCTTCCAAAGTTCCCTTTTCATCTCATTTAAAGAAAGAAAAAAAAAGATGTATTCAGAAAAAAATTATTAAGACCACCATTGGGACTGAGAAAAGTGGTCTTTAAAGTCACGTGGTCTACATAATAGGGTAGAAAACTGTTCAAAACTGAAAAAGCGATTTTAGGACAGTGGTCTTATTTGTTTTGGTCTAATATCGATTCTTACATAATATTAAAAGTATATTTGAAAGTATTGTGTTTTTTGCATTTCTTACAAGATTAACTTTATTTTAAATAGATCGTTCATTACAACCAAGGCACTGGATATGCATGCCACTAGTGATTTGTTATGTGCGAAACTGTGTATAACCTTCTTTATTTTTAAACAGTTATAATACTTTCGCATATAAGTGCGAATTTTTTAAAAATATTTTCATCTTGTTTGCTTGTATCATTATGCATTTAAAAATCACGTTATCTTAATATTTTAGACAATGAATACAATTAATACAATAAAAGTCAAAGTTTATATTTAAGGATCAACAGGGCTTTGGGTAATTCGCAAGTGTAAGCAATAATTTCAAATTAACTATTGAGGTATTCCAAGATGAAAATGTTCTCTTTTTCTTTAAATGTAAGTTGTGTCAAATTTTAAATTGACCATTTGATTAATATATACTTACTTTTCCTATTAAAGTTTCGGTTGCGTGGGAGTGTTTTCTGGACGTGGCAATTCCTGATATGAAATATCACTTTTTCGCACATTTAATAATATTAAGGCAATATAAGTTCCTCACTATCTGTAAGTTGATGGTTTTCCTAATTAAATGTTTAATTCAAATGCTAAATTTTGATGGGTGGTTTAGCATGAAAGTCATCATAGTAAATTACTGTTTTTATTATATATATATATTATTGCAAAGTATAACAAAGAAATCCCACGCACCAGTGCTAACTACAGAAAAATATGGCAAAAAAGGTGATTCTGTCTGTGTTTTTGGTGGCAATATTTACATGCCTAAATGTAAATACACATCTGCTGTTCATCACTTTATTAAAAAATCAAAACGCTTTTGATGAATTCTCAACACATTTATTAAAAAAAATTCGACAAGACATGTTCTTTTATCTCCTCTTTCCTTTTCCCTCACATGGACATGTTCTTTTATCTCCTCTTTCCTTTTTCCTCACATGCTACATGTATCTATAATTGTTTATCATTGTTAATACTCTTGGATTAAGATAAATTTTAATAATGTTTTCGTTTCGCGGTATTGATAAGCGACCGGTTCTGGTAGTATTGATGGATGCAATCGAATCTAGACTTTGTGTGTGATTTATAACTGGTTTGATTCCATGTTTAGAGAGAGACCATAATCATGCTAAGGTAATCATGTTATCACAGATAATAATTTTGCATATTATAACTGAAAAAAAAATCATATGTGCAATGCAGCATTTCTTTCCGTCCTCGTCCCGGAAATGCCTTCACATCAGTCCATTTTCATCTGTCATGTAAACCATTCGCTGCGTGGGTTTTAAAGGCAGCATTTGAACCATTTCCCATTGTGACTGATATTTTGATCTCTTGATTCTGGAAGAAAGAATATCGGAATCATAGAAAGATTGTCACGGTAACATCAAAATAAACAGGTGAAAATTGCGCACAAAAGACATAAATGAATTGATTTCGCTGGGTTTGATTTCACACATTTCTCTAGCGCGAAAGCCGCACCCCCCCCCCCCTTCCGCGAAATATAAAGACGTGGTTAAGGGCTTGTCACACTCCTCCCATCGGCAAAATTCCGTTCAATTAAACTTTGCACAAATGAATGTTACAGATGTATCTTTATTTTGCATTCAGTAAGACACGTTAGAATAGTAAAGAAAACAAGCTAGACCTTAAAATTCCTTAAAATTCTATTTACATAAATTCACAAAAAACTAAGCGATACAAAACATAATTTAAAAATCCCACGTGAGTGCAATGTTACAGAACAGTAAATGTTGTGTACTTTCACCTACTAAAAGAGAAATTAGTGATTTTCATCCGTTTACGCGACCAGGAAGCAACCAGAAAATTGAACGTCAACCACACTTTTACTAATATCTCGTGAAGTTTACATATATTACTCACGAGTTTTATATAGTAAACACAAAACATAAAAAGAACAAACATGATGGCATTAAATTGCTGTACAAGTAAATGAAAATAGCATTGCAGACACCAGGCAACAATCAAAAGTCATAAAATACTTTTTGCGTGGGTATCAATTCGCGCAATTATTTTTTTCTTTGCCTTTGCCATACAATCCGAGATTCAATTACTTGAATTTGCTGGGTTTCGATTTCACGCATTTCCCTAGCCGAAATACGCAACAAATTACCCTATCCGAGAAATATAATAAACGGTCATCACCTTGTGAAGATGTGATTAAGACATCACTAGTATTATCCACCTCGCTATTACGCTTATTTGTATCTGCAAAAGAACAGAAAGATAATTTGGTCAATTAAAATCTATGGTGTGACAATCTTAAAAAAATATGCTTATCATTTTAAACTTGTATAATTAAAAAACTGATATGAAATAATTCATACTCCTCTGATGGTATTTACTGATTTTATACTCACTTCAGAAATGTTCTTTTTACCTAGCAAACATAACATATAAAAATAACTAACAAAGTGGCAATGAATCGATATACACATAAAAACACTGCGGACATCAAGTAACAATCACAGTAATATATCAAAATGATGTCGGGTTTTAAGGACTTTAAGAACTTTCAGGAAAATTTTGTCTGTTCTTTCGTTTTCAAAATTTACCCAATTTAGTATGCAGGTATTAAGGACCTGTTCACTCCTTCTTGCAATTTCATCGATTAAAACGAAAATTATCAAAATATTAATAAAAGCAAAATGCCGTTCAATGAAACTTTGCACAAATGAATGTTACTGATGATAGATTAGACACGTTAGAAAAGTAGAGAAAAATAGAGAGATAAAAAAAATCCCATAACTTCTTTTTACATAAATACACAAAAACTAAACATCAGTAAACATCATGATTTTAAATGCCCACATGGGTAATATGATACTGACAACAATGTCTTGTGTCCTTGTGAATTAAATATGTAAAGTTTATGAGATATAGCTTACTTGTCGCGTAAACGGGTGACACACATAGATATCTCTTTCGTAGTTGAAAGTTCTTTACAAAGTACACAACATTTTCTTGTCAGTATCATTAAACTTAAGCGTGAATTTAAAATTATGTCTTGTAATGCTTAATAGTTTTTTTCTTTACTTTTCTAACATGTCTTACCGTATGCAAAATAAAGATACACTAGTAACCTTCATTTGTGCAAAGAAAAATTAAACGAAATTTTACCGTTACTGAGATTTTGATTATTTTCTTTTTATCGATGAACGTGAAGGGGAGGAGTGTACATGTAGTGGACCCTTAAGTTAACTATGTGATGACCGAAAATAAATATGACAGTAATAAAACTACTAGGTACTTGATCCTCAATCTCAATGAAAAGAAGATAAAATGAGTTGACAACTTATAACTTTATCAATGAAAATTTGATGTATCGATAAAACGTGTCCTTATAGTGCGTTTACGATACTTGACAGTCACGTGATAGACATGTTTATATAAAATATTGTTTTTCAGCTTATTGTTTGACAAATTTGATATTGTCGTGATTCTTTGGCGAGAACTACTCACTGGAAAAACATTCAACACCCAAATAGGCAACAAGATCATAATTGTTTTTTTTATAAACAAAATATCACGTGACTCGTCTTCTTCTCCACAATCAGTCATACGTAACCATAAATGCTGTCGTAAAACGTTACATTCGAGTTTAGCATCTCATTCTTCGACTGATCTGTATTGCCTGCAAAGAAAACTTATAAGCAGTAGTTCCAAGTAAGCGCATGTATAATTAAAGAAGTAAACACATTACATGTTTTTCATTAAAAAGACTTTTGTGATCAAGTGAGTAATTTTTGGAAGCCAAGAGTACTGTTCTGTGACCATCTTTCCAGCAAAACTTTTGCATGGGCAAATATGTTGTTATAACAGAATGATTAATAGTTATTGAAAATAAAAATTTCATAGCTACGAATTTCTGCAGCCGGTTTGCAAAATATAATAAGTTGCGGCTGCGAGGATTATCCTAAGTTTAATTTTCTGTTTCAATTATCAGATGTGTCATAGCCGAACTACACCATAAATTGAACGTGGCGCACGTGGGTTCGAAATCTACGCAAATCATCTCTTTTAAACTTATTTTAAATACGTTAGCAATATACATGAACAAGTAACTTTAAATCTTAGTTATTTTAAGCTTCGAACTCAGTATATAAATAAATAATTAATTGATGTGTGTCCCGTGTCCAAGATCTAACATGGTCTTAAATTTTAACAAGAGGGTCCATGGGACCCTGGGTCGCTCACCTGTCAACAACTGCTCAATGGTTGAAAGAGATGTGTGCAAGTTTGGTAAAGTCAAGTCAAAAATTAAAAAAAATTAAGCTACTATTGTGGAGAAAATGTAACTAGATGATGCTCTATACCAAATATCTAAGCTCTAGGCCTTACGGCTTCAGAGAAGAAGATTTTTAAAGATTTACTATATAACACTATGCAATAAAACTAGTGACCCCGGGGGCGGAGCCAGTTTCGACCACAGGAGAATAATTTGAAAAAAATTTTGTAGAGGACCACTACATGATGACACATACCGAATACCAAGGTTCTAGGCCTTGTGGTTTTAGAGAAGAAGATTTTTTAAAAGTTTTCCCTGTATAAGTCTATGTAAAACAAGTGACCCCTGGAACAGGGCCATTTTTGACCCCAGGGGGATAGTTTGAACAATTTTGGTAGAGGACCACTAGATAATGCTGTATATCAAATATTAAGGCTCCAGGCCTTGTGGTTTTAAAGAAAAAGATTTTCATGTTTTTCCTATATAACTATACATGTATGTAAACCAAGAGAACCCTAGGGCGTGGTCGATTTTGGCCCAGGGAACATAATTTGAACAAATTTAGTAGACATCCATTAGACAATGCTACTTACCAAATATCTATGCTGTACGCATTGTGGTTTGTGAGAAGAAGATTTTTAAAGATTTCCTATATAAGTCTATGTAAATTGAAGTGACCCCTGAGGCGGGGCCAATTTTGACCCCAGGGAAATAATTTGAACAATAGTTGTAGAGTTCCACTATAGGGTGCTAAATGCCAAATATCTAAGCTCTAGGCCTTGTTGTTTCAGACAAAAAGATTTTTGAAGTTTTTCCTTAAGGTTGCCATGGAAACCAGAGTTCTGCATGGAATTGATTTCTTTGAACAAATTTGGAAGAGCCTCATGCAAGGAACATCTGTGGCAAGTTTCATCAACTTTTGCCCAGGGGTTTAAGAGGAGATGTCGTTTAAAGTAAAAGTTTACGGACGACGGACGGACGCCGGACAAATTACGATCACAAAAGCTCACCTTGTCACTACGTGACAGCTGAGCTAAAACGTGGTTGCCTTTTGAAACAAGATTTCAACCCCATTTGTACAACAGGGTAGAGTTCTTATTAAATTATTATATTGTACATTTTAATTGTACATTATACATTATATATGTGTATTGTACATTTTACATCTAAAAGAAAAACAAAAGGTTTCGATACAACTCAAAATACAAATGAGCCAGATATGTTTGCATTATACATTCCCAAATGTAGACAAGATTGGTCGAATGGAGATAATTCACAAGGACAATTTTTATATTATACTTAATACACTCAGGCTGGTTATTTCGTCTGTCGGCCTCTGTCATGATTTTGACATGACTATTTGGACTTTTGGAGATATTTATAAAATTGCTTTAAAGTTCCCGTAATATGCTATTTCAAAACATGCTCGTATAAGATCCGCTAAGTATGTATACTTCACATATGGTAATTTATACTTACAATTTTCTGATAGGTCCTCGTAACGTCTTTTACCTTTTCTACATCGACACATTATGAGTAGCGCCAAAATTATAACAACGCAAAATCCTAATACGCCTGATATAATAATTGATGTTGGGAATGAGTAAGTTTTATCTGAAAAACAAAACAGAAACAGAAAATACTTATAACCATCTGAAATGTTTAACACCGAACGTAGTCCCGTGCTAGCCTCTAGACAATGCAAACTAATCTAAGATAATATTCAGGTCAAGCTTAAAGCAGTTTTAATATATGGGGCACGAGTCACTATCCTCCAAACAACTTAAATACACTTCATCCGGTAGAGACGATAAATTAATACTGTGTGTGCTGCCAGTTAAAATACAGAAGGTATACTTGTAAAGTTGCTGTTTTTATATTTCTTAAACATCACCCTTTTATTTTATACAATAATAATAATAATAATAATAGTAATAATAATAATAATAATAATAATAATAATAATAATAATAATAATAATTATTATTATTATTATTATTATGGTGATGGTGATGATAATGATGATTATAATAATCATAATAATCATAATAAAAATAATATATTGTCATGGTTGTGATTGTGGTTTTTACTAAATATGGAAGACGTATCGAATACCTTTGGTAACGAATTGAACAAACATGTCACTTTTAGCTTCACCATCCTTATTAACTGCCTTCAAAGTCATGTTGTACAGCGAGTTAGGGTTAAGATTACGTATCGTCCCATTAATTGTTTTCTGTCCACTATCGGTAGAGGGATCATCAAATGTTTCTATATCTATGTAAATAATACATAGTATTAGGCAATACAAAATGTCGTTGCATAATAAGCTAATGGTGTTGTTAAGCAAAAACATTTTGGAATTCATCGACCTTACCAAGACCTATCACTTTAAGTGAAATCAACAAGAACACGATGGCACGAATAAAAGAGCCTGATGGATTTTTTTCCTTTTAACAATATTACATTAGACACCTTCATTAACTCCTAAATCTTGATGTTCGATTAAAAGAGATACATGTAACGTGACACTGCTTCATAGCAGTATTGAAGCAAATCGGCAACAAACGTTGCACAATTAGTACCCAAAGAGATGCCTGTTGATTATTTATATTAAAAGATGCGAAACTAATAATAAACATTATCAAGTAAAAAGAGAGCGACACGATCAAGTCCTGACAACTCCACAAAGTATAATTATAATAGGAACCATTTATTCAAACTCTCTACGTTCTTTAAAAGCGACAAATGTTTTATTTTCTTTTACTAACTTTTTTTTTCAATGGGACTAGTGAACGTTTCTTTTATTTAAATAGGATGATTTAGGTGTACAATGTGAAAAGACATAAGTTGTTAAAGCCACAATAAACTTGCCAAACAGCATATTTTTTATTAACCAAAACATTTTAGATTTCACCTGTATGAATAATAACACAAAAAATAAACCTTACAATAAGAAAAGTGTATTATCTTATTGATTTACAGCATGTTTTGGGCGTTTTTCGGATCGTTTATTTTGTTTACAAAACAAACAGCGAATCTTTCCGAGCTGATTTTCGGCAACTCTCGGCAGGCGAAGGTCGCTAATTATACAGAATGACGTCACTTCGTTCTTACGGCCCACTTACGGAAAAAAACGATAACTTTTCGCCGAGTGATTGTAAACATTGGTTAGTAATTTTGTGGGCTACAAAAATACTATTCGGACCGGGTCTCAATGATTGGGGATTATTTGAGGACATAAATAGTTGGTCATTTATACTTTCTTTTGAAAAGGGTCAACGTGGTTAATTAATTTTCACAATGAAAAAAAAAAACGTTTTGGCAAGTTTATTGTGGCTTTTAAGAGAGGGTGTGATTTTTTGTTTAAGCCTCTTTAAAACGTCACACGATTTTTTAATAAACTATAATAGATTTTGCAACTTTTTCGCATTACCAAATAACATGTTATTTAATGTCTGTAAGACAAGATGTTAAGTTCGCGGAAAACTTAGTAGTTTTGCCAAGAACCGGACTCGGCTTTAAATCTTGCTTAATTTGGTTCTTTGTGCATTTAAGGCAACTATTTCATAGTTTGTACTTTACCTCTAAGGTTTGTTTAGATTATTTTATGAAATATTCTGTTAAGGATGTGTTGGTAGGAAAGTATTTGCTCTTTTAACTACAGTTTGTGTCCTTTTTTATTTGGATTAAGGGAAGGTAACGTGCGTTAATAAATACATTGTGACATTATTATGTATTATTATGATTCATATGAACTGTATTTATTTGTATATAACAGTTACTTTTTGTACTAAAACAATATGCAAGTATCCTCGCTGCCCAAGCAAAATAGTTTTTGGCATAAATCACTATTACCTATATGCTTAAACATCTTTTTAATGAACAATTTCCTTTAGTTTAATTGTTTAAACCAGATTTCGCTTAACTATTTCACACTGGCTTTATTGGTCAACTAACATGCAATTTCAAATTTTGATATCGTTTTTCGATGTCAGTAGCAACGAGTTTAATTGTATAGATTTCCATAGCAAATAAACGTCAGAATTTGAATATTAAAAAATAAAATAAGGAAATTATGACAGAGTTGACATTAAGTTTTAGCTGAAAACGAAAATCATTAAATCAGTGTCAGATTGTTTTATTAAAACGCGGTCAGTTTTTACGCAACTTTAAAATTTACGATAAATTATTTCCTACCTGTGATATTATCTCCGACAACATCCATAACCACAAATGTCTGTGAGTTATTGTAGTCATATCCCGGGATCCAGCTAAGTGTAACACTGTTTTCACTAGTGGATACTACTTTAAGATCTGTTGGTCGTTCCGGTGGACCTTAATTAAAATACGTTATGTCTGGTTTCTGTCCAAAAACTTTCTAATATTACGAGTTCAGATGAGTCAATTAAATCACAATGCTTTCTAATCATCAACATTTGATCGATCATTGGGGTATTTCAAATTACTATTTCATGCTGTTAAAACGTTTTTTTTGACGTTCTATGCTAGGGTTAGGTTGTAAAGACTCTTTCGTTATACAAAGGAACATACAAGTATATGCAGGTTCAAAGGAAAAATCTACATGTATCTGATTTATTAAAATTGACGAGATGTTGATATTTCCTATGTGTTGTGCCATGTAGTTCTACTTCATAGGGTAAAACCCTCTTTATTGATATCCCTTTTTACACAAGTAGTGCGTTTGCTTTTCTAGAAATTGTAAATCATAGCTCCATGCAAGATTGGTGATCAGCCTATACTCAGTTATTCGTTGACTTTGATAAAATGTTTCGGTTCCTGCCGGTTCTCTTGAAAAAAACAAACAAACCAGGTGTTCTTTCAATCTCTTGAAGTTCAGTCATTGTAATCATGTGACGTATTTCAAGGTGCTTTGCTTTGTTACTGACATTTAGTGACCGAAAAACGGTACAAACAACGTTTGGTATGTGTCTGTTTTATCATATAAACAACTTAAAAAAATAAGTCTTGAAACATATCATATCGAATTCAAACATACATGACTTTGTATATTCAATGATAAAAATCATACTATATAGGTGGCATAACGAATTTCAATATTTACACTCACAATTAATTTTGAGTCTTGTTAAACTGTATAATACCCTATCTGTAATAAAACAATTGTTTACCTGCGGGTATAAGATGATATTTAAAAAGGACACTGCCAACAGCATTCCGCATTTCAAGCTGATATTCTCCGAATTTCTCTATACTTGACACAGTTAGATTGACAGTACTTGTATAATTGCTGTCTTCATGTTTTATCTGTTTCGCGTCATGAGTCCATGTAAATGAAGGCATAGGATATCCTGCCGCTGACATAGTAAATATAGCAGATTCTCCCAGCCTGGGTCGAATGTCAAACCTTATATCTGCGTCTGGGTTTACATATGGTGGACCTTCAAAAAATCAATAGAATTTTACCTTCAAATGTAGAGTACAGAATCTTCCGAGCATTTAGATGCACATCCGAAGATTCCAATGACCCTCAATATGCAGATTTTGTAAACAAACATTGCTCCTTTTGATAAAATTTCACAAATGTACTGCAGACATCAGGACTAAAGGTTATTAAACGGAAAGTGGCGACAGAATCCGTAAACGTCTATTTGTCATTTCTGAAATTATTATATTTTAACCACTGCGAGACTGATGGGATTTAATATTGGCATCAATTCTCTATTTGAAAACCACTCGGCTATGCCTACGTGATCCGTAGAAGAGGATGCATGAGAATATAATGCATGTCTGTGTCCTATTATCACTCGCCTGACTGCGTCTCGGATAATATGACACTATAGACTGGCAATTTATCGTCAAGAATCCAAATCTGAGCCTTTCGTTTCAAACATCACTATGTCGAAGTATTCACAATGATAATTATTAAAGGAGTGTTTTACTATCTCCAGTTTACGTCGTTTTCAGCAACAATGCTGAAAAAACATCAATTTACACTTTAGTTATAAATACCGACACCATGGGACACTTAACTGCACTTTTTCACGGTGTTTAAGAGTGTTACGTTTTAAAGTAGTTGTGTATAAATGACGGATTTTAGTATTTTGTGCAAGGATGATAATAAATCAAAAATCATAAAACACAAAAAAATATTTAAAAAATTGGTATCAAATTTTATCACTTACTTACAGAGAACATAAAGGACTGTGCTCATTGTATCTGTGTTATATTTGTTGGAACAATGAAGTTGGTAAATTCCTGTGTCTTCACACTGTACTCGAGAAATTGTGAGATTTATTTTTCCTTCTCCATGTTTCGTTATTATTACTGTTTGTTGTTTAGTGGATATCAGATCAATGGTAGGCGCTGGATTGCCTTCTACGCCTGCGATGCTCACAAAGCTGTCATTTGCATGAAGTTCATTTCGTGTGTAATTCCAAAATAATATCTTCGCTGGATCTATAATAAAGAAAGAACTAAATGTGAATAAAATGTTACTGACATGAATTTTTTTTATGTTATATCGACGGTAAGATATAGGGGCTTAATGCACCTAGGAATTGGTAAAACAATCAGCAACATAACTGATAATGATGGCCGAACCTGTTACCCCCTTTTCTTTCGTTTCTTGTATAAGGTACATTCATATATACGTTTAAACAACACATCCTCATTTTCCATTTAATTTGCAGTGTGTGAATGTCATGGTTGATAAATGTCCGATATGTGCTATTTTAAATTCACATTTTATATAATTTCGCAAGCAAATTTTGAGGCAAAGTAAAAACGTGTTTGTACGTTTGTTTCAAACCACTGAAACAGGATCAAAAATACCAAAAAAGGGCATGTCAGGGAATTGAAGCCCCCCTATACAGCCAAAAAGAAGGCGTATTCATTGTTGTATGAAGTAAAAAACATTAACAGGAAGGTTAGCATATCAACTTTGAAATTACTTTTTATGAATTGTATATTTGCCGTTTATTTGCATTAGTAATATATTTTGGCGATGTAAAGGACACATGCATATACCTTTGAAATACCAAATATGTTTTATATGATACGCACAATGTACGTCAATGTCAAAGGATTCCAGCGAAATCGTTGTTGAATCGTTCCTGCCATAACATGTATAATTTCCACTCATATTCCGCGATATATTCATAATGTTCAGGTCCCTTCCTTCGCTGTGGAATGTCTTTGCTTCGTTCTCCCAGTACACTTTATCGGGAGTATATCCTGGACTTGGACATATTTCATGAAAATCTTCCCCTTCTAAAATTGTCCTTGGTTGTGGTTTACCTGCAATAAAACAAGAAACACGATATAAATGACCGTAAAAAGAGTAAATATATATTATTTTATTATACTATATTTTATAGTTTATTTATACTCAACAAAAAAAGAAACCTGACACTGTAAGTTTGAATAAGTATGAGGTGCATATTCAAAATCTATATATTTTTGCACCATCCAAAAGAAAATAACCACTAAATCACTTGTTTCATGCACCAAAAATATCAAAATGCATAATTAAGTTCAAAACATGCACAATTTTTATTACATACCACAATTCAATTAGATTTAAATCTGATTCCAGGAAAATACACCAAATATAAAGTGTCAGGTTTCTATTTTTGTTGAGTATATTATAGAGTCACTCTATTTAGAAGGCAAATCATTCGGGTTCATGAGACATCATTTCAAACGACCAAGATCCTTGATCGTTTATGCTTATAACAAAGGCTTTTGTGTCTGAAGTCTGGTAGTCTTTAACTCTCAACTCGTCCAATATATTAATTGTTGCTTTATACTGTTGTCATATAATGAGATTCACGTATTTTGTCCGCTCAACCTTTATTAAGGACGTCTCGGATACTAGTTTAATAAAATTCACCGGGCGCATCATCTACATATTAAAAGAATATCTAAACAAAATGGTAATGACGTGAAATTATAGTGTCGCAGTAAGAACAAAATCATGAAACTCAGCACATACCAAATACAATGTCCTTCAGCACATGAATGTTTTTCCTTGTCATCACGCATTTTACCAACAAAGATATAAAAACAAGCGAAAGCATCGATGTATTCATTATGCTTTGAAATTCTTTCGTTACTTTTTAACCACAAAATAGTAACACAATTACAATGTTAAAAACGTTTACTAAAATGTTCATTTTTATGTTGTGATAAGTTTCGGATATTATGTGTTATCATTTAACATATCATTGTAGTAAACATATCGTTATTAATATATATGTGTTATCTAATCTAAGTAGATACTGACTGTGGTATGTCGAGAGTCTTCTTGGAGAGAGGAATAAATAATGAATACTTTATTACTTGTTTTCGCTGTCGTTTTATTCGTTGTCGGCGAAACTTACTGTAAGTTTCTTTTTGTCTAATGATTTACTAAATATTTAAATTATTTAGGGTTTGTGTTGGTTTGCTTTTGCCTTTTTTTACAAGATTGTTGAAACAATTTGTTATAACCGAGGAACTGAACTTGCATGCAACTAAAGATTTGTTTTATCGCTCCATAGTTTAAAAATGTTCACGTTGTTTCTCGATGAAAGTATTGTTATACTTTCATCAAAGATAAGTATCGACAGAGGTAGAGTTAAACTCGATATACCTTTTAAAGGATCAGCAGCACTTAACAATGTGTATTTTCGAGTGTAAGGATCTGTTTCGAATTAAATATTGAGGTATTACGAGTAGCTTCTACTTAGTCTATGACGTTAGCTTATCATATTGGTTAAGTTAGGCAGTAATGCTTGAATAAATGCAAATACTGATTACTCTTTATCAACATTAGTAATTTTCACGTGTGCGAGTATTAAATGGAAAGCACGCCCACAGGTAACAGTTTATGGGAGTTAACTATGCTCTGATCTGAATCATATGTCTTACTTGTAATGGAAATGATTTTGAAAACAAATTGAATGTTTTTCGGCGTTAGCTGTCTAAGCTCACTTTTGACCTAGTTTTTCGACCAATGAAATGTTGTAAATAATACTCGTATTCTCTTATTATGCAGAGGGAAAATGAAATAAACTATTTCGATTGGTAGCTATTTACACCAGAGAGGCATCTAGCAGGCTGGAGAGGTATCTAGTGGGATTTTATTATTATGCAGATTAATTAGATAGGTTGTTAGTGGGTGTTGTATTGGAGGAAAAACATATTTACGATTTAAGTAACCAGTTAAGTCAATATTGATGGCTTAAATACAGTATTATATGGAATATTCTTGGGTGTCACTTGCATACAATACACAGTGAAAAACGAAAGAGAAGTGTAGATATTCCTAGTTCTTACTGGTTCCTTTCTAGTTCCTTTGATACTGATTGTTAATTTCAAGTTCGTAAGACAAGTTAATTGTAGTCTAGTGGCTAACACTCTCGCCTCTCAAGCGGAGGCCCCGGGTTCAATACTCAGGACGGACACTTTTTAAACTTAATATTCGTAAAAGTTGGTAGATTTCGATCTTGTAACAGGCTGTTATTATTTATATTTATTAAATTTCAAGGACATTTATTCATCTTGAATTCTCACGCTACATGAGGTATTTTATTGAAACTGAATATTTTGCTTCTTTAATCGACTTGTTATCACTGTATGAAATTATTGCAACAGCTTCAACATTTTTTAAAGACACTTTCAATAAACTTATGAGTTGTCATGATTCGGTCGTTTAATCTCTAAGTCATACTAAGAAGGCAGGGAGGGTTCGTCAACAGCTGTAACAAATAAAATAAAATAACTAAACTGTGTCTGCTTTGCCTCTCTGTATTTCTTTCTTTCTTATATACATGTATATATTAATCTTTTCCATCAACGCCGTTTATCTTTTTTAAAGATATTTCTTGTTATAACTGTCAAATAATGGAGAAGAAAGGTCACATAAACTATTTTAATCAATGAACTATAGAATTTATGACAACAGTATTGTAATATGAAGAATATGAATTACAGTCATGTGATGCAGGGAGAATATGCTGATGGTAACATAGCTAAAACCCAATATGGAATGTGCAGCGATGGTATCAAAAATCTACCCTATTATTATTTAAAAAGTTAACGTTTTACATTTTAAACAAACGTCACTAAGATATTGCTATCTACAATTTTGATAATATTAATTTGACATTAAAGTAAGTTATCAGAACATTAAAAGACACGAAAAACATGTGTTTATCGGTGATATTTTGACAGTTTTATTAAATTTTGCCTCTGAGTGGTTGTTCGTTGCTCTTTTTCATTATGTGTTTGTTTTTTATTAAGCGTCTTATTATTCTTGTTTTGCTTTAAATTGGAAACAGTTATTTCCTTATCAATCAATTGATCGATCAACTGTCGGTCATTTCAGCACAATTTTGGAGCTAATATTTGTTCGTTCAATTCTTCAGGTAGTGATATTATACAGATTTTAGAAGGCAAGAATTGTTCCTATCAATGTCAAGGTCAAGTAACACCGGAAACAACCATCTACTGGGAAAGCATATCTCTGGGTTTTTATCAAGATGGTGCTGGATTATGGATTTCTAACATTAGCCGAAATCGTACCGGTGAATATGACTGTATGGAAAAAAATAAGTCGACTAACAAGACGAAACAGCTGGACAGTGTCTTCATAGATGTTATTTGTAAGCTTTCTAAAATTATAATAGATGAAAATGGAACTTTGAAAGTCACCGAACACGACAAAGATGAAAATATTGCAGGCTCGGTAGGATTAAGCCTGTTCATGGATAATAATAGAAAAGCAATATATGCATATCAGGAATCGCCACACTCAAAAAACACAGCCTCCCCACGCAGCGAAAAAGAAGAGAGGAAGAGAGAGCGCGCATGTTTTATATAAGTATGTCAATTAAAATAGGACGCCACAAACAATTAACGAAGAAGAGAACCTTTGGGGATACCGCCTTGGAACGGTCAGTAGCAAAACAAATTGCCACTGGGGGTTTAAACCAGGTTCTAGGGTGCACCAACCTCACACTTGCCCCAACAGGTTCTCGTATCACAAAACAAGTACAAAGTGTCTTGGTGAAATAACTCCAACCCACCCATCAGCTCAACAATGTTGCATGCAAAAGCATACAAACATATAAACATAAGAATTTAATAGTATTGCAAAGAAATGCATATTAATGTCCAGCCGCCTAGGCAACCCTGGTTGAGCGCAACTCAGTATTTACACCAAAACGATAGTCTGCTTATGGCGGTGAACATGGAAACTTCAATGCGTTTTTTTCAGATTTAATACATTTCTATATAAATCAGAGAAGCTGAAAATGGTAATGTGGATGAACATCGCGAGTGCTTACAATAATCATGTTGAAAGCAGAAATGTTTTTAATGCAACATTGTTGAGGTGATATGTGTGTTGTAGTTGTTTCACCAAGACAACTTGTATTTGTTTTGTGATATGAGAACCTGTTGGGGCAAGTGTGAGGTTGGTGCACCCTAGAACCTGGTTTAAACCCCCAGTAGCAATTTGATTTGCCACTGACCATTCCAAGGCGGTAACCCCTCGGGTTCTCATTTCTGTTTTTTCTGAATGTGGCGATTCCTGATATGCATAGTTTACCTTTGAACAATTTGGTTAGGCATTTAGGATTTTCAGTGAATGATTTGCAGGAATTTAATACAATTTGCGATCTGAAATTATTTGGATAATATTTGAAAACTGATATAAAACAAATAATCTGGCAAAAGTTCAATGTTGTCGTGCCGCAAAGGAAGTTAACATAAATGGCGTCATGGATCGATTTCTTTGTTAGAATACCATTTCAGTAGCCTACAGTTTTAAATTCTTCTAGACTCCAGCACAGTTAAAAGGATTTAATTTTGATTACTTTTGCTTTCGCAAGTCAAGAACAAGGGAACGATTACATATAATTTTTGGGAATAGCTTTTGTATCACCTGATTTAATCGAATTACACATTTCGATTTCTCATTACTGTGCAACAGAAAGCAATAAAAATGACACTGTTAATGTAGCTGTGGTTAGCATTATTAAGTCAGTTTAAATTTCCAAATGTCTTGATGGATTTCTATAATTTGAAAATGAAATGCATACAAGTCTAAAATCTACAGTGCCACGACCTAAAACATAAACTATTATTCAAGTATGTTATAGTTTCTGAGGGAAATGCTAGTTATTTTAACACTGCATGAAATGGTTTCACATCATGGTCACATGATCATCATGACCAGTGGTTTAGCATCACAATGTATAATCATAGAAATACTTTGTTAGCAATTGGTTGACAAGTGTTGTGCTTTTGAAAAGAATTATATCTGTCGATTATTGTGTGTTTTACTTTTAGATCCAGCTAAAATACTCTCAACGAACATAACAAAGCAAAGGTTAAAAGAGAATGAAGCATTTTACATGACAGTAACAGTAGAAGGAAACCCGCCTCCAGTTACCTCATTGACACAGTTTACTAGCGGTAACACCAAGTTTAGCTCAAACGAGTCGGGCATCTTCATGATCACGTTCAACGCCAGTTGTGATGATAGAGACCTATACTTTCTAACCTGTAGTAATTCGATTGGCACAGACCAGCAATCATTTAATCTGACCGTGCTATGTATGTTCATTTACAATTGTTTTTTTTTTGTTCGTCAATTATTTTCTCTTATTTACGTGATTTTTCAAAAAAAAAATTCTACTGGTTTCTAGATAGAAAACATATTATCTGTTTGATCAGCAATATGTGCATTTTCTTGTTATGTCTCTGTAAATCTGTTAAATTATCATGAGACAAACGTTATTTTAAAATTTCTTTGCTTAACTGTGTCCAAGGTTATAAAACTGAGCATGGAAACCAGTCTCACATCTCAAGGATCTGATTGGCTGAAATGGCGACCAGTCGCTATTTCAGCCAATCAGATCCTTGAGATTTGAGACTGGTTTACAACATCAGTTTTATAACCTTCATCCCTGATATACAAAACAAGGTGTGCAACGAAGACTTTAATGACATTTACATGTAACTGTCTATTCTGTTGCCTTTACTGTTTTGATGTTAAATGTCGTCTTTCGTAAAAAAAAACCAAACATGTTAAATGCAAATTTGATTTTAAGAATTCAATATATAAAATTTCAAACATCTGTTTCAATTCAAAGGCGCCCCAGTTCCAGACCCGGCATTTCACAATAACCAGACAGTTACCCCTAGACTTGGAGAGACGATTTTATTGGAAGCTCATGTAAAAGGGTTTCCACCACCAACATTTCACTGGTGGCAAGCTGGCAAAGAACTCAACACGCATACGGATACTGAATACTCAAGTACATTGACTATATCACCAGTTCGTGTCGAAAACTACGGTGCTGTCATTTTAAATATATCGAATGAAGCAGGAGCGTCAATAATGCAATACAACGTCGTAGCAGAAGGTATAACCACAGTGTATAAGCGTACAGTTGCTCAAAACGGAAGTTGCTGATCTGTACGCCGATGATCACATAGTTGCTTACAGGAAAACCTGCGACATCGAATTATTTATTGGTAAATAAATCCAAATTTAATGTGCATTTGGAAAAAATATTTTTGTGGTAAGTACAACGTTAATTTTTAGTACTGCTGTGATCATATAGACTTAAAGGAAGGGTTAGTATTGTTATAATCCATCCATAGGAGCAAAACATTGAACAAAACGGGACGTTTTGGGTTCAAATTTCTATGTGTAAATAGATTTTGGACCATATTTATGTTGGTATGGGAGGAAATTTATTTATTCAACTTGTATACTTCGTTGTCCTGAGTTTAAACGACTTAGCAAAAAGAAATGATACTTTCTTTATGTCACTGTAAATGATAAGACTGTACACATAGTTGCAACTGTACGCGATCGTTAGTTGTTAACAAATGCCTAACATCTGTACGCATTGTTGTCAAACAGATCATTAACATTTTATGTTTCCAGTTAATGCTTTCTGATTATATAGACAGGTCATCATTTTAGCTTCAGTTAACCTTAATAATTCTTGCACGAGAACCTGAAAAATGCATATTTTTTTCAAAAGATTTGCTCATTCTTTTAATAATACAATTGTATAAACAAATATCTGATCTTGGCTTCTGTTTCAGTCAGATTTGTTTTTAAATCTCGTGTTAGCTCTTCATGAAACGAGGCGTAAAAAAAACACTAGTTCAACGGAGCTATAACAGTAGTAAGACCGTGTTAGATAAGTAGAGGCTCGCTGTGATGTTTTCATTTCTTCTCTGAAGTGCGAACAGTAGAAGCCATAATATAGCTGGACAAATACGCGTTGGAACTTCAACCATAGTTTCTAAAATGTTCATAGAATGCTTCAATCTGATTAACGTTCAACAATAGATCAGAGTAAAAAATTTATAGCCCAAAACTTGCTTGTCAGTTTTAAAATGTGATCATATAAGGTTTTATTTTTGATGAATAATACATTAGATTTGGTTGATTCCTTTGATTGATTCCTTTAACAAGTTCTTGCTTCATTGATGCTTTTTAGTTTATCAGTATATGATGCACTTATGATCGCAACTGTTCGTACAGTCTGACATTGAAATACTGCAACTCTGCGTACAGTCTTGTCGCTTTCGGTTGCTGCACAGAAATACCATTTTCTCGGTGCTAATTCATTCAACCACCGTTCAACACATTTTGTGAGCGTTGGAAATAATTTTTATTTCACGCGCAGTCAAATGTATACCTTTCAAATATATACATTATAAAATATGAGGCCACAAATGCAGATTTTCTCCACTCTTTTTCCCCATTTTGTACTGATCAAGTGTTAAAAGATTACTGATTGCAACTAAACTAGCCGTTAGTTCAAGACTTCAAGATCACAGTAAGACTATTAATCGACCATGTACTTATCATAAAAATAATTTCTGCAAAAAACACGTTTAATTTAAATATATATTACAAATAAAAAGCCGATGCCGCGTGTTTTTCTGTAAGCAACCATGTGATCATCGGCGTACAGATCAGCAACTTCCGTTTCGGTGAACTGTACGCTTAGACACTGTGATAACGGTACAATAATTGTTCACTTTAATAAACAAAATACTGTTTTTGTCTCTACAGCAGTCAAAAAAACGTGTTTAAAAATCATGTAAGGATAAGTAATTTAAGCAATAATAGCTATTTTAAATGAAAATCATGATTTGTTTATACTTCTTAATTAAGTACAGATGTATTTTCATTTTACCTTTAAAAGAGCCATTTAAAAATATTATTATCGTTGACAAAATTATTATTAAGTGTTTCCTTTTACTTGAGTTTAAACCAATTTATTGTGTGCACAAATCCGAAACTTAAAAATAACAAAAGCATCGTAATGATAATTTGCTTTTAGATCTTTGGATTTGCAACACCAACCAACCTGCATAATTTAACTAAACCACACCTAATGTTTTTAATAAATACACAATTAAATAGCCTCCTATCAACAAGTAAGCTTTGAACAATCGTTAAGTGCAGGGACAGACCTAGTGCCGTTAACAGTAATTCGGTTTGCTTGTGGCCTGTGGTCACGGGCCTTTCCTTTCAGATGGCTATGCATGTAACTTCCAATGAAAATTCAGCGCTTGTGGCGTAATGTTCGGGTCATAAGTGATTTTTGCAGTATCAAGTGGTCACACAACCTTATATCAAAAACGTAAATTATTGGATTGTTTAGACTTAATCTGATCTCTATTGCAGGTCCACCTGAACCAGTGACGGACTTTCAAGTAAAAAATGTTTCTTGTAATTCTGCTTTACTTACATGGACGACGGGGTTTGATTATAACTCTACACAAACTTTTGTTGTGTTGAATTTTGAAAATGGAAACGCATATGGTAATTTTTTTGTATACAAATACTTTGTTGAATAAGAATTATTTAAAAAAAATAGGTATGGCTATCAAACAGAGGTTCAGTGATTGTTCTTTATAAAACTTTAAGATCCCTTTTACATATAAGAAAACTTTATCAAGAGTTTTGTAAATTTGGTGATTTTTTTTTATTTGTAGAAATATTTTTTTTCTTATGAACATAAATTAATTGAAAATATGCTTATTGAGATTTCATTTCAGCGGCTTTTCGTCACCCCTCATATCAGTGCGCTAAACTGTATATATAACCAGCTGGGACATTTTTTCTGAGGATCTTTCCGACTTTTGCAGAACTCCAGTCATTCCCGGATAGACCAAATGACCCCGGAAACATAGCTAGAGAAGAAACACTTCCGAATCTTGAGTCTATAAAGGAATATAACATAACAATCATAGCAAGAAACAACTATGGAAACGCCTCGCATACACCCACGTCAACGGCTTTTGAAACATACGGTACTTTTTTAAGTCTAAATATAACAGGTAAAATGTTTTTATGATTTAAGATTATAGACAGAAACTGAAATATTTCAGCACCTGAAGTTTAGTGTTCATATTTATTTTTATATATTTTACTTATACTTAATTTTACTTTTCTCCTAATTTGAGACAGATCATATTTGTTAAAGGAAACGTCATTTTACCTGAAATTCTTTTACCCTAATATCTAGTCTGGTTTTACGACAGGTTCACCAAGGCCTTCTGTACCGCCGAAAGATACATTTTCACCTCGTCTTGGAGAAAATATAGAATTGCGAATATCGTCAATAAGCAACCCACCGCCCACATTTACCTGGACATTAAACGATCAATCAGTCGAACATGAGGATACCGAACAGTCATCTACCGTTTATTTAAATGGGATAAAGCCTGGAGATTTCGGGACCTACGTGCTGACTATGAATAATTTTTGTGGGGCGTACACCCAGCACTTTGCAGTTAAGTCAGAAGGTGATCATTACACATACTTAATACATTCACTAAATATTATTGTTTGGACAAAAAATAATACATACTATTACATACTAAGATTACAACAAGAGCCAGTCGGAAACGACTGCACGTTCGACTATTCGAATAGTCGACATGAACACATGAACAAATGTTTCTTGATCCAAGTTAAGAAATAAAAAAAAACACTTCATTTATTCCTTAAGGGTTTTTGGAGGGTTTACACAACCCAGCACATCCATCTATCCACTATCCCTGCCCATCTCCAACCCCACCCCCAACCCTTAACCACTCAACACCCAATTATCCTTTTTTGTCATTTGTTTATACTTCCTGCTATGGCTGTATAAATAATTTAAATGACAAATAAAAATAAGAGGGCCAAAAGGCCAAAACTCATTAACCTGATTCTTTGATACATGTATAGCGTATGGTATGTGGTGTTGTGATGTGGGAGGTCTGGTGGTGTGTTGTGTGGTCTGGTGTGGTATTGTATATCCGAAAATAGTATGCTATGGAGTGGTGTGGTATGGTACTGGTATAGTACATAACATTATGGTATGGTATGGTACGGTATAGTATAGTAAAGTATAGTATAGTATAGTATAGTATAGTATAGTATAGTATAGTATAGTATAGTAAAAAATAGTATAGAATAGTAAAGTATAGAATAGTATGGTATGGTATGGTATGGTATGGTATGGTATAGTATAGTATAGTATGTGAAATGGTATGGTATGTGGTGTGGTCTGGTATGGTAGAGTAGAGTATAGAAGAGTATGGTGTGTGATGTGTGATGAGGTGTTGTTTGGTTTAGTGTGGTATGGTGTGGTATGGTATGGTATAGTATGTGGAATGGTATGGTATGTAGTGTGGTGTAATGTGGTATGGTGTGGCATTGTTTGGTATGGTTTGGTATCATATCGTATGGTTTCTAATCGTATCGTACAGTGTAGTATCTTACAGTGTAGTATCGTGTAGTATCGTGAAGTGTAGTGTAGTACATACTTACTTACAGTATATAGTTTAGTATGCATAGTATGTTATATGGTATGGTATGTTGTGATATAGTATGGAATATGATGTGGATTGGTATGGTATGGTGTATGGTTTGGTATGGTACGTTACGGTACGGTACGGTACGGTACGGTACAGTACAGTACAGTACAGTACAGTACAGCACAGCACAGCACAGCACAGCACAGCTCAGCACAGCTTAGCATAGCATAGCATAGCATAGCATAGCATAGCATAGTATAGTATAGTATAGTATAGTATAGTATAGTATAGTATATTTTAGTATGGTATGGTATGGTATGGTATGGAACAGTATAGTATGTGGAATGGTATGGTATGTGGTGTGGTCTGGTATGGTAGAGTAGTGTATAGAAGAGTATGGTGTGTGATGTGTGATGTGGTGTTGTATGGTATGGTATGGTATGGTATGATTTGGTATGGTATGGTACAGAATTTCGAATGTTTACCTTAAAATTTAACATAGTATATGAAAAAGATATAATACAGTAACTTTTAATTTCATGATCTTATATGTTTTAGTATACACAGCATTTCTGAACTCAATATTCTATATATTTCAAAAATCCTAGTATACATTAGTATTATGCACTTATGGTTATAACTTAACCAAACATAAAATAAAAAAAAAATTCTACGTATGGACTTGAAGTATACTCATCAAATTTGAAACAATAATATGATGCACCAATTGTACGTCTTTTTTATGAAATTGCCATTAAATCCTTGTTTGCGTTCATAAACAAAAGCCATTTAATTGAGGTGAGGGTAAAACCAAGTCACACAATAGACAGGACTTTTTTACGTACCGTTTCTTAAGAGGGTATACTGACACTGACCAAAACTAGTTACAAATTTTCTTATACCGAGATTTCTTTCAACAAAAGACAGAGTGTGTGTAGGAATCATTTGTATATCGATCAGTACAATCATGTACCTCATTTATAAATCGAAAATCATGATCGTGACAAGAATTCACCAAAAACTACTGACCCCAAAATATTAAGCTACATGTTATGTTTTTGTCCGCCATTGTTTATAAGATCGACTCAGTACAGCAAGGAGGCAACACAGTAACAAATAAATGACAGTGGGTAAGCCTTAGCTATGATAGATAAAACTTAAACAAATGCAAATCAAATACTTCTACTGGATGAATTCTACAGTTTATGTAACTAATATGCGCGTTAGTTCTGACAATTTTTGTTTAAGGTAGAAAGATTTTACTGAACGTGGCTTTTCGCGAAACTTAAATTTATCTTGCTTTGGATGAGACAAATACTTTTTCTATTTGGTATTTAACTTGGCTGAAAATAAACATGTACAGTAGAGCAACGTTTTATGTTCTCAGCGTTAGATTTTCTATTTTTTTCTGCAGGTCCACCCGAACCAGTGACGAACTTTCAGGTTAAAAGTTTTAATACTAATTCTGCCATACTTGACTGGACGACCGGGTTTGATTACAATTCCACACAGACGTTTGTCGTTGTTAATTATGAAAACGGAGTTTCAAAAGGTAATTGCATATCATCATGTTGTTTTTTTTTTTAAAAAAAAGATTGTCTGGGTTCGTTAGGGTCAAAGGATCGAGGTCTTAAAAACATCTGATATTTAAACGGCAATTCAGTCAAACTAGTCAAAAGTTATTAAAGTGTTTGTTATAATTATAATCTCTTTCGGCCACAACGTTTATTCTCTAAAGTCATATCTGATTAATCACGACCTTTGGGTTGTTTTCCAGCACCCAAGAAATATCTGCACAATCATTTATTCCTCAAAATATGTATTTTTTCTGTATAGAAATCCAGTCATTCCCAGATACACAGAATGACCTTGGTGGAAATGAGAAAGAAGAAAACCTTTCGAACCTCACGCCAATAAACCAATATAACATAACAATTATAGCTAGAAACAGTCGCGGAGACGCCGTGTGTTCTACACCTAGAAACTTTGTTACCCTAGGTATCGTATTTTGATGCTGCTTATTCTTGCACTGAAGAAAAGAAACATTTAAGTTCAATATTATCTGTAAATAAAATGCCATCATATTCATATAGTTATGCCGTCATAAAACTTGCTGACGTGAATAACAAGGAAAAAAAGACTTGGTGTGATTATTTTGGTATTTGTAAATAAAAATCAAGGCTTATCAACAAGGCTATGACTACAGTATTTCTAATGTTGGCGTCAGGTCAACAAAATATTGACCAAACCCTAACCCTAACCTCTGTCAATTCGATTTTTTTTCTAATCTTAATTTAACATCACACAGGTTAACAATAATTATACTGTTTTTAACACAGTGACTATTTTCTTCTGATTTATGTTCACATTTTAATTCACATTCAGTTTAGGTACAACATAACTTGAAATGTATGTAAAGTCATAAAAATCATGTTTTATAATTTGACTTTAAACTTAAAACATTACACTTGTTTTGTAGGTGCACCGATGCCAGCTTCCCCACCACAAGACAAATTTTCTCCACGTATTGGTGATAACATAGTGTTGTCAATTTCATCTGTTGGGAATCCACCACCTACGTTTACTTGGACTTTAAACGACAGACAAATCGATCACAGTGATAAAGAACAATCATCCGTAGTTTATTTGAACGGTATAAAGCCCGAAGATTTCGGTAGCTACCTGCTGGATATGAAGAATTCAGTAGGGGAATATACACATCAGTTTGCAGTCAGTGCCGACGGTAATGAATAGGATAACATTCTAGTATTAGATACAATTTATTTAGAGTCGGCTCTTCTGAACATTTGGAGAGTAAGCGCGGCTGTGCTTTCTCAAACAGCAATGGGGAGCTATACTTAACGGATCTTTGAACAAGAAAAAAGCCTACATGTTTTGATTAATAATATAAGACATGGTATTATTAACCTCTATTGTGGCATTTATTCAAATCACGTTTGAATACACTTAAATTTGTTGATCCGATTGCCGTCATAATTATTTAGTTATTTTGATTTTCCATTTATGGCTACATGCTACATGTATCACACAAGCAAAGAAGTGGATGGTACAAGCGTGTAATAACTGCGATTTATTGTGTTTTTATTATTGGACACAAATATGTGAATTATTATGCTATGGTTTCAGGAAATGTCTAAGTATTCAAATCTGTTTCACTGCCTCTCTTTTAAAAGTAGAACGATGTGTCTTTTGTAAAGACGACATTCTTACACGCTGTTTGATTTCAACTGCTTTCTTAGCTTTTTGTCCCTATTTCTACAGTCTAAAAAGTAAGTTAGATTTGCATTTTCTGTTTCCATTTTCATACAATAGGTCCTCCGGATGTCGCAACTGATCTAAAAGTTGGAGAAGATGTCACGTTTTCCTCTGCCGAAATTTCTTGGTTTCCCGGCTTCGACTATGGAGACGTTCAAACGTTCACAGTAGTTAATGAAGAAGGAGGAGGTACAATTTATAATTTTTGTTACACCTGCATTGTCTACATGTAAACGAGTTATACTTTGAACGAAATGAAAGGTACGTATGAAAATCTGTTGAATTTCAGCTTAAAATGTTTCTTTACCACCAAAAAGCTGCGACTATAAACACTACGCAAAAAAAATCATCGAGTCCGTAAATAATATACAACATAAATGCATTAAAACATTAAATTTAATACAAAACATGTGTAAGCTTAATCTACTGTTTTATCTGTGGATGTTGATGCAATGCAAAGTTAATTTATCCCAGCATTTTCAGTAATCAAAACTGTACGTTGTGATTTCCTATGTCTTAAATCTGGAATCTATTTCTAATATGCTTTAGGACTAAATCGAGTCCCTTGTTCCAATTCATAATTTAAAGTGGAATTTGCGGCATATTCTAGTATAATTTCATTTTACTAGTAAATTCTCGACAATTTCAAAAGGACGGACAGAAAGGAAATCATAACCCGTTATTCTTAATTACATCCTATACTATATACTTAGTAAAAATGAAGACTTTCGAGTTTATAAATTAAAAAATTTAAATAAAAATGTTCAGTGATGCTACATTTTATCCTTCATTCAACTTGTGGTATTTGAACATATCTGGACATTTGATTAAGCGTGAAGATCTTGTCATTTTTTCACAGAGGTCAAGGTAATCTCCTCTTTACTAAATAATGATAATGATCGATAATTTTTAAGAAAAAGCCTCAAACAGATTATTTGATGTTGAATTTAGAACTTTATGGTATATTAAGAAGGAACAACACAATCTTTAAAGACCAGTGATGCAAAGAAATAAAGATGCGATTGCTTAAATTTGCTTTTTAGAAAATTACCTATATTTTAATTAAAGACAGAATAAAATCAAACGCATAATTTTCCACAAGCACATAATTTTTTCTTTGTTTCTTTGTTCAAACCGATAGATACTGAACCGACAACTTCCAAGATAAACGTATGTGTGATCAAATTTTTCCAGATGTTTGCATTGGCTTGCATCCTAATTATAAACTACAATGTAGGATTGTTCCCCTTTATTTTTGTAAAAGTTTTAATCTGGCTCAGTATATTAATTTTAATGTATAATCAAAATCAAAATCTTTAAAAATGACTTTTTAAAATTAGATACACATAAAAATACTTCCATGTTATTTGCTTTTGTTATTTAGCTTTACCATTCGAATGCTTTGCACGATGGTAGGACTAAATTCTTTTATTGTAATTGCACGTTAATCATTTTGTAGGATTTTCATCGCACCTTAATCAAGACGAAGGTTATAATAGTAGCTAAACTGTGTCGTATTCATTATTTTGTGTAACAGGAAATCATTTTAATCAACGCATTTTATCTATTTTTATTCCCCCATAAAGTGGGAGGCATATAGAGTTGCACTCTTCTGTACGTCCGAACGTACGTCCCCCAAATCTTGTGGCATTAACTCTTCATCTATCGGGCGGATTTCTTTCATACTGGCACAGATGATCAAGCAGGATGTGAAGATGATCGTAAAGAGAAGATTGTTTTCCTGCGACCATTTTTACCAGAGTTATAGCCCTTTGTAACTAATGTTGTTGTTGGGGCATCAGTGTCTAAGGACACATTCTAGTTAACATATTTCTTGTTACGAACCAAAATTAGATTTCTTCAAGAGTTGTATGGTAAAACCATGAAAAGAGTGAACTGTTTTATTTACAGTTCTTGGGACAGTGACAGGTAAATTAGATGACATGGAGAAAGTGAATTACACAATACTGGAGCTTAACCCTGGAACAGATTATTCTGTGCAGATAGAATCTTCAAACAGTAGAGGCAATGCTGCAACTCGCTCAAATGCTGTAAAGTTTACTACAGGTAAGTCGACATTAGACTACTTAAATAATGCTTTTTAATTAAGTATTTAGTCGTTCTAAATAGAAATTTACGTTGTAAAGAAATATGAACATACATTGAACTAGCGGGTTTCAATTTCATTTCACTTATAATATGAAAAAACTCTTCTGAAACAGTTCACAGTTCACATTTGGCAACCTTTTTGGGTGTTGTACCGGCCAGCTCAATAGGTAGCGTAATTGGCATTGCATGGCGAGGCGCTGTCGCCTTGCCGTACGGGTTCGCTCCCTAGTAGGGGCATTTTCCTATTTTTAACCATTCAAATATCTCTTTAAAATGTCCGTAATCCTATTTTTATTCATGTTATTATAGTTTGTCCTCTTTTAATATATTTACTTTTCAAATCATCAATGGTCTATTGTTTTTGTTTAGGTGTTCGCAACACAGCTCCAAGATCTACAAGAACTGGAAACTGCTGGGGGATATTCGTTCTGCTTCTCGTGTTGTCATTTACAAAAAGTGTATTTCTTTGTTAAATGGAAATACAGTTATAACGTTATTACTGAGTAGCAAGGCGCTGCAAAATTATATTTTGAAGCCGTTGTTAAAATGAAAATAGGGATCTTGCAAACACTGAGATTAAATGGGGCGCGCCGCGGGAAATGTGTCATTGGTCATGTCATAAGTTTTGACATTTTCTTCGTTCCTATCTTTGGTACAAAGATGAAAGATCTTACAATTATCGATGATTTTATCATAGCGATTTTGGGATTTTACTTAACATTTTGACAGCGCAATGTAATTTTTACCGCGAAATGCGTAATGAGTAATGTCTTCTGCTCTTGAACTGCATGACGTCATTTTAAGGATTGACGTCAAATTGCCAAAATATTCATTTTCCCATGACGCGCCAAAATTATTATAAACATAATTATTGTACCTCATAGAATGTTGATAAAAATATTGTTATAAATGCGGTATAATATAATTATGAACATGTAGTATTTATTATATTTATTGTTAACCGTAAACAAAGACACAATAGATCAGACATTGCGTGTTGACATTATAAATAAAACATTTTTACAATGTAGACACGTTAAGGAGACAAGTATATTTAGTACAAACACAGGCAAGATATAATTACGATATAATTACACACTTATTTTGAGCATCTGCCGAAAGAGAAAGTTAAATATGGTATAGCAACACAAGTCATAATCCACTATTAGATTAATATCCATATATAGAGCAGTTAAATTATAATATTACAAATTGAATAATTTATTAAGTTTTGCACAGGATGTATTGCAAGATATTTTAACATTATTTTCTTTTAATTTATTTTCCTAATAGCATCTTAAAGCGCTGCAAATAAAGTCGCCACCTCCTGGCTGCTACTAATTAAATACGATCAACAAGATTGTTAATTCCAAAAATATACTTAATGATAGGAACACTTTGATTTCAACATATGGCTTTGCATTTTAATTGTACAATCAAATAAAGCTTATTGGTAATTAATCAAAAATAAAGCCATTATTCGACATTTTAATTTCTGATTGGATCCATGTATTTAGTTGAAATGAAGTAATGTCCCAAAATGTATAAGCTTTTGTCCAATATGTCGCGAATAGGTGAGGTTGTTTCTAACATTCAATAAGGGGGTTCTTTAAACACGAAGTAAAAATGAAACAGTCACCATTTATGAGCATTTCATTAAAAAATGTCCCATTTTTTCAATTATAAATTTACTTTTTAACACAGACAGGTACGTGTTAAAACTGTTTAGCAGTACATACCTAATACTTATTTTCAGCAACATTTTAAGCAAAACATATTCCCTTATGTAAAAGGCTCAAGTTGTTCACAAATAAACCTTATATTAAGTAGTTTCAAGTTAAAATCATATAAAACTATTTATTTGAATAACAAAAAAGCAACATATGCATATCAGGAATCGCCACACTCAAAAAACACAGCCTCCCCACGCAGCGAAAAAGAAGAGAGGAAGATAGAGAGAGCGCATGTTTTATATATGTATGTCAATTCAAATAGGACGCCACAAACAATTAATAAACAAGAGAACCTTTGGGGATACCGCCTTGGAACGGTCAGTGGCAAAACAAATTGCCACTGGGGGTTTAAACCAGGTTCTAGGGTGCACCAACCTCACACTTGCCCCAACAGGTTCTCTTATCACAAAACAAGTACAAATTGTCTTGGTGAAATAACTCCAACCCACCCATCAGCTCAACAATGTTGCATGCAAAAGCATACAAACATATAAACATAAGAATTTAATAGCATTGCAAAGCCAAAGGGCGGGTACTCAATGATCTTTCCGAGACCAGAGCACCTGGAGTAAAATCAGCAAGAACACGATGACAGGGATAAAAGAAACAAATCGAGCTTTTAGGTTCTTTTTAGAAAAGATTTCCCCATAAACTTTCATAAACTCTTAGACCCCTGCCACCGTCGTGCAACCAAAGAGGTAAGCATAATGATCAACTGTAGATGGGTTAATCACCAGGCCTGCAGAGCGCTGTAAAATATCATGTTGGTAACCTTTCTTTTTAAATTTACAGATGGTTTTTACGAATAACCGGGAGAAATTAACATCGCCTTTTATCTTCTTAAGTTTATAAATTAAATCTCCATAAAAAACTGGCTGTGAAATTCCTTGTTGCAATAGTGATTTTAAACTGCAGCTGTATTTATGAATTAGATCTGGATATCGGCGATAAAACTTGCAAAAGGTTTTCCTTAATTTGTGATACCGATAACCTTGTTTTAAAAGTTTTTCTGTAATGCAAAGATTACGTTCATTGAAATCATTCACATCGTTGCAAGCTCTTGAAAAGCGAACAAGCTGTGAGATATAAACCCCGTAAGAAGTTGCACGAGGAACATCGCCGTCTAGAAACGGAAAATTTACTATATTAAAATTAAAATCATCTCTTTTATCATAAATTTTAGTAGTGACGTAACCATTTTCGATGGATAGATTTAAATCAAGGAAGTTTGCTTGCTTTTCTGAAGTGTTCGCTTTGTTAAGCTGTAGTTCTTTAGGATAAATCTTATTAACCAGTGATGGAAAATGGTTATTATCTATATTTAATAAATCATCAAGGTACCTCGAGGTGTTGTTAAAAGCTGTAATAATATCATCTTGATGTTCGGTAGAAAGAGATAACATGAAATCTCTTTCATAACAGTATAAAAACAGATCAGCAACAAGGGGTGCACAATTAGTACCCATTGGAATGCCTATTACTTGTTTATAAATAGAGGTACCAAATCTCAAATAAATATTATCCAATAAAAATGTGAGCGCCTGGATAAGGTCTTGACAGGTCCATGAAGTATAATTATCATAAGAACCATCTGTAAAGAATGCCCTATGTTCATTACAAGCAATAAATGTTTTACTTTCTCTAGCAAAAGTTTTTTCAATGAAAAAATAAAAAAGTTTTGTTGAAGAAAAATGATTGAACATATCGACAGTTCTAAAGATCAAATTGTCAAACTTATTTCCAACGATTGAGGGGGATAAAGAGAAATTGTAAGATAAATTGTAACACATAGTGTACACAAACTAAATAAGTTTATAAATTGAATCTCCATAACAAATTGGCTGTGAAATACACATGTACCACGTTGAAATAGTTAATTAATCAAGAAATAATTTTAAATTAATTATATCTTGATAAATAAGCGCAACATATACAATAAGATCAATTCTATGGTTAATCATAAATAAAAAGTTTAGTAATATTTCATATTAACTGTTGCATATTAAATGAAGGTATCTGGTGTAATTCTAAGTAATCGTAAAAGGACTTTGCTACGATGTACATCGCGTGGAGGATGGCTGCTGGCCGCTCAAACTCTTTCCGATCAGTCTTTCGGTTGTTGGGCAAACTTGTCTCTTCCGGTAACTGTTGACGTCATCAAATATAATAAATAAAAGAAATGAGATTGTGAAAATTTGTTAAAAAATAAAACTTTTCCAACAGTTTCACAAATAAAAAAACCCACAGCTAAATATAAACATTTAAAGATCATATTAAGGTAAGATCGTTAGCTGTACCTCTTTCTCATCGGATATTATTCCACGATAATATTGAACAAAACAACAACAATAACAACAAAACCACACAACTAACAACCGTGCATGTTTTTCTATGGCGTTTTGAGCTGACAAAAGTTTGTTCGAAAAATAACACGACTTCGTAAGAAAATGCAATATTAACGATTTATTCAAAGGTTCAAACCGTATTGTTACTTCAAACGGATGCATGTAGTATTCCAATTCCAAGGTTTCGTGGCGTTTAAGTTCTGTTTTTGCTTTCGTTTGGTTGATAAAGAGTTGAATATGTAATGCTGTTTATTAATGAAAATTTTGAAAATTATTTATTTTTAAATTATCAAGTTATGGTATTGTTTTTCAAAACATTTTTTTAAAATGACAATGCCAGTTTGAGGTGGGAGCTCTCAGGCACTTGCTTATATGTTTTACATGAGCGTTCTAAATCAGCTACCATTCGTGCTACATAACTGCTGACTAGCTGTGCGATATACTTCTTGTTCACATTAAAAACTATCAACAACAAATTAAAAAAAGAAAGATATCAAAATTCATTATTAATTATGTTTAACGTCGGTAAGATCATTGAGTACCTACCTTTTTGCTTTGCAATGCTATAAGCGTCTTATGTTTTTTATGTTTGTGTGCTTTTGCATGCAACATTGTTGAGCCGATGGGTGGGTTGGAGTTATTTCACCAAGACAACTTGTACTTGTTTTGTGATACGAGAACCTGTTGGGGGCAAGTGTGAGGTTGGTGCACCCTAGAATCTGGTTTAAATCCCCAGTGGAAATTGTTTTGCCACTTACCGTTCCAAGGCGGTATTCCCAAAGGTTTTCTTCTTCGCTAATTGTTTGTGGCGTCCTATTTGAATTGACAAACTTATAAAAAAGCTCTCTCTCTCTCTCTCTCTCTCTCTCTCTTCCTCTCTTTTTTCGCTGCGTGAGGAAGCTGTGTTTTGTGAGTGTGGCGATTCCTGATATGCATATTTTACTTTTCAAATATATGGCTTAATACTTAGATCCTACTATTGATAGCCATTACAATGGAAGTAATTAGTGGATACAAGGTGTATTTAAATATCATGTTGGCAGCATGGACCTTCCATGGCACAAATGCACCATATATAATACCAAAGTATCTCAATGAACTGAGGATCCAACGTAACTCGAACCATTCTTTTATCCTTGGCATATAAGCCCCTGATCATGGAATGGCATGAATGTAAAATACCGCCAGGAATGATTCATGATAACCGTCATATGTACAGGATTAAACTATGTACTGTTAGTTGTGTAAATATTGAGCAGTGCTCAATTCTTTGAAGTAATATACATAAAATATGTTTTTACATAGTATTACCTGCAATGTGTTCATATTTGTTGTTTTTTAATACTATTGAAGTTCCATTTGAAAGTTTTTGAATATCAGTATCTATTCAAAATTTTGATAACTGCAGCATGTTAATAAATGTTTGTCAGAATTCATATACCCTTATAATGAGTATTCAGAAGGCAAATACTCTTGTTAATTAATATACTACAATTCCAATATTTATTTCTCTTTGACTTAAGATATTATATTACTTATCGACTATGAGTGTGTGGCGTGTTAGTTTGAAAATGTTGTTTTGTTTCTTACGGAAGTTCATCATTTATTTGTTAGATCCTTATAAGAAAAAGCAAATGACTGGTTTGCTTCTGATTGCTACTTGTAAATTTTGTTGTCATACTGTCCGCTTGAATTCTTTACCTATTACTAAGTCTTTGTTGTTAAATACGAATGATTATAAACTTAATGGTTAGATCAACTTATTTGTTTCTTTGCATTGTGCTCATGCAAGTCTATAATAGCGATTTCTTCTACTTCTATCTGTTTCATTTATTCGTTGTCACAATCAATGACAAACAGTTTGGTATGGATAGGAAAGAACCACAAATTGTTTAATTTGAGTACACGTATTTTGATAGCGTCTGGTAGCGTTTTTGGAATATCTGAAAAGAAAATATTTTGTTGCACGGTATTGAAAATGTCAGACATTCTTGTTGCAAATATTGCTAGAAATTCGAAGAAAGTAAACCTCTATTAAATGATTTAAATCATTGAAATGAAAATCCAATATACACAGCCTAGCTTACAATGATTTGCGTCTCTGTAGCGATTGAAGTCTCCGATAACGACAAAACATAATGCAACAAAACGATGTTTGTAGGTTCTCAGACATATTTTGAACATAAAAAGCTGAATTTCCAAGACAAACGAACTGTTTTAGGCAAATTTATGATACACGTTATATGCTATAAGGTAACAGACTGACTGGTGCGCAGCTGCAAAATTAATAACGTTACTGGGAATCTAATATTCTGTTCCAAAAATATCGTTGTCGTTTATGAATGTGCTGAATGGGAAACAGTCTCTTTCTAAGTCGGAAATTGAAAGGGCAAGTTAAAGCGCTTAGACTAAGCGTCAAGGGTGCGTTATGGGCAAGTTAAATGAAAAAAGAAATTTATATATGTTTTATTTCTGAACGTATTGATACGACTGTCAATAGAAATACATAATACTGTTTGCGTATATCGAGTTTGTGCGGGTCAAAGCTTTTATGAAATTTATGTTCATGTAGCTGGGTGCTGTACCATTATCCGCGTTATTTTTTTGCGAAATCATCTGTTTAAATTGTGCCTTCGCCTGTTTATCATTTTTATTTAAAATACGTTTTAGGGCCCAAGATCCCAAGATAATAAAACTAAGAGTGTAAACCAAGCTTCTGATTTGAGACGGGTCTACAATTAAAGTTTTATGATATTGGTCATAGATAGATGAGTATACTTATATAGGTCGTACGTTAAAAACATACAGTGAATACACATACACAAATTCATGATAGACGGTCAATGAATGCACTTTCTAAGTAAAGGAAAACGTATGGGTATACTGTGCGTAATAAAATTATCTGGCTAACGAGATTCAAAATTTCACATTAAGGCTAAAGATCACTAATTCAAATCTCTTAGACTTTCATTATAGCATTTAGTCAAATTCTGAGTTTACTATAGGTCTAGCACTTTGAAATCTTACATGTCTGAATAGAACCAACAAACAGACACATTAAAATCTCACATCCATCATAGCATCATCGATAACCTTTTTCGTCATTTTAGCTAGAACTTTATCATCACTGTCTTTGCGGATTTTTTATTAAAATTTTGTCAAAAATGCTTGCTATTTTTTAAACGCAGAAAAATGAGAAAATAAGCAACCAGTTGCATTTGTTTTCGGGTTTCTACTCAGACTGTGTATTTGTTTTTCAAAATCATTTTCTTTTTAATAAAATTTCAATTTTCATTTTCTACCAATCAATTCTGACTTCCTGTTTAAAGCTCACAAATTCAATATCAAAATGTAAACAGTAGTAGCAGCAAAGCCTGAATTAAGGACATCAAAAAGAAAAAAAAGGCACAATTGTTTTACCAAATGATACTGTCACAAGTTATATTCGATAATTATTTGTTTCTAAGAAAAGCCACATTAAACATCTAGAACATTGATATGTTATAATTGATGTCAACTGACATTTTATTTTGGAACGATGTTTGAAAAATGCAAAAATAAATACTAGTTCTTTGCAGATTTGATTGATTGATATCTATGGTTATGTACACTTTGCGGGATTCCTTGTATAATATTCTTCATCGAGCAACGCAAACACAGCAAATTTGTTACTCAGCTATATGAAAGTAAAAAGAAAATGTTCACTTTTCAAACTGAACAATTCTCAGACGAATTTAATATAGCTTCTTAAAAGTTTACGAAAATATTCAAACCATGGAATTGTGGGAAATCCTGATACGCATTATGTTTAAAAATAATTTAAAGCAGCTTGACCTTACTGTACATTGTAATATAAGTATGAGTTATTAAAAAACAAGGAGCTCTTGAACACAGAATCTCTAAGAAAACACTTCTTCTGACTAAATACAAAGTTTAATCGAAGAGGTAGACAAGAATATATTAATTAGTAATAATTGACTTTCTGAAACTCAACCAAAACTGATTTTGTGTTCGGTTCACTTGTTGCCGAGATATTGTCAGTTCAATACCGATCCTTATATATGCTGCCGGCAGATGACCAGTGGCATCATCGATATATTTTTTGATGTGCAAATATTATTTTCATTATAATTTTTATAACGGAATGAAAAGTGTAAAAGAAATTCACAGTAAATAAATATCATCACATTTAGAATGAACATGCATACACTCTAAAAAAAGTGAAATATGCATATCAGGAATGGCCACATCCAGCAGACACAGCCTCTCCACACAGCCAAAAAGTAGAGAGGAAAAGAGAGCATGATATTACAATAATCAGTTTAAAAATGGAAGCCACAAACAATTAACGAAAGTGAAATCCGAGGGGTTACCGACTTGGAACGGTCAGTGGCAAAACAATTTGTCACTGGGGGTTTAAACCAGGTTCTAGGGTGCACCAACCTCACACTTGCCCAAACAGGTTCTCAAATCACAAGACAAGTACAAGTTGTCTTGGTGAAATAACTCCAACCCACCCATCGGCTCAACAAAGTTGCATACAAAAGCACACAAACATATGAAACATAAGAAGCTAATAGCATTGCAAAGACAAAGGGCGGGTACTCAATGATCTTACCGAGACCAGAGCACCTGGATTAAAATCAGCAGGAACGCGATGAGAAAAGTTAATTTGATAATTTCTTCATCACATTTCTTTAAAAATGGCTGCATTCAAGAGCATTAACAATAAGCAATTTCAGACAGCCATAGTTAAGTTATCTATGGTCAGAATTTTATAATTCTTTCACTGATGTAAATCAGTAGATCATTGCAATCATATAACATATATTTCAAATTTTCAGGTTTTCACTGTTAACCATTCAAATTGCACAACACATATTATGCGATTTTTGAAATACAAAAACGTATATAAAGTAATAACTAAAACATCAATATAGTCTTCATATTATTTCCCTGTTTAAAGCAAGTCTTAACACGAAATTCTAGCAAAACTTAGCATTTCCGTGATGGGGTAGCACTTCTACACTAACTGCTGAGGCACAATACTATAATTAGCCTCTATAGTTACATGTAGTGCAGAGCTACATGCGTTGCTTTGTGTAATTTGACATAGAGCAGCGCATTAGTTTGCCAAGTCAGAAAACCGTAAAGGTTTCTCGAAATGGAAGAAACCTTTTAACTGTAACAGTTCTGAAATGACATCGAAAGTGTTCTGACATTTCACTGCTTAACAATCCAAACATTTACCATTTTAATTGTATTATGAAGCTTGCAATTTTTTACATTTGCTCCGTCATAAAAAACCAATTTAATAATTTGATTTCAATTACATTAATCTTTCTGTGCATTAGATTAGCCAAATGTTCTTCAAATGTATGTAGTGCCGTTGTACAATATCAGCCTAGTGGTATTTTAATTTCACTATTTTCAGCATTTATGGGAACCAACTAGTAGTCAAGCGATGTGTAAGCCTGATATCGGCCCAATCCATTTGTCATTTGTGTAGTAGTCCTGAGCACCAGCTTCTCAAAACCTATTCGCAGGTCTTTCGTACATGTACAGTACTCAGACGATATTCTGTAGGTCAAACTCTCGGTATTTTCAATCACTAATGATAATCTTGTTTAATTTTTAGCGTTTGCTTCTATGCTTGGATCCAAATGTACAGTCAACGTTTTCCTTGCGCGTTTTCGTTAGGCCAAACAATTTCTTATCTTAAATTTTTCTAGATTTCTAGATGTGGAATCTCGAAAATTATCATATTCATAATTTGGAGGTGGAAAAAGGTGTAAATAAATGTAACCTGGCTAGGCGATGCAGGCATAAATGTGCATATTAAGCCCAATTAAACCGAGGCTACAATATTCGTAGTTTTCACCGACAATCGATGTTATACTAAGCCCAATTAAACCGAGCCTACAATATTCGTACTTTTCACTGACAATCGATGTTATTTGTTATCTTTTATACAATGTTTTAAAATTTTAATTTGAGTTTATCATAATTAGATAAACACTAACAATAATGATAATTAATATATAAATTATATCGCTTATTATTAGGTTAAATTATAACATGTGTTAATAGATATCCTCATAACGTGATGATCTGATCTATTACACAACAAAGGTTAATTTTTACTTTATACAGTCCAGTCTGTGTATGCTGCGAAATCATGTTGTATTTCAACAAGAACCGCACTTACAGTTGATCTGTGACGAAACTTCATGTTTTCAATTCTTAAAAACAAAAGGCTTATACATGTGTACAATGTAAAGAGATACAGAGAAACTGATATATGAAAACAAATGTTTGTCTGCTTTCTCAAAGCAAAACAGAGCAGAACATAACTTGGCCGCCGAGAAGTCTTCTGTCGAAAGATGAAAAATAAAACCTACTAAAGAATGTCTGACGCAATTTATGCTTGACCGGCTCGTGCATAGCGTGCATATCTAATTATGATATTTAATTTGTATAAAAAAAATCAGCAAAATTTATTGTTTGAATAGAGCTGGCAGAACCGTACGATTCTCCATAAGAAAAAATTCTCAACTAGATTCTGATTCAAAATTGTTTATTGAACATACTTTGAAGGTAAGACAATAAAAAATGTAAAATACTGTCATAAACGATTAAATTATTATTAAAGTTAATAAACAAAGATGTACTAGATTAAAAAAGGGCTCGAACCTTAATGCGATATTTTAATAAGAAATCGTCAGTTATTTTGTTTTTGTAAGTGTGGGAGGTTAATATACTCAAAGCAAATGTGTTTTGTTTTAGTATATGTGGATATCCCACCTAAACTAAAACAAAATTACTGATCATTTCTTCACATTTTCGAAGACTTTTCTGTAGCTGTACTTGGTGAGTTCCAAACATTTACACACCTGTACGATGGAAGTGCCGTTTTGAAAACACTGACCATCTTTAAACACGAGTCATTCATTAAATAAAACAGATCAAGGCTTGGAATTTGAACTGGTTGTTTTAGGAAGACAGGACTATATGATACCGTATCAAAAATGAATAAATTTGCAGTATTTACTGAGTGTTTTAAGTTTTATTTTGACATTTGACATTTTTGAGTCAAACTTTCGCGTTTAACTCGGCGTAGTTTGTTTATTTCAAGATGAAATGTTGTGACACTTGCAGAACATAGTCATTATTTATTCACCAGAGCGCTGATATGTTTCACTTGTTAGAAGATTTTGAATTTCCGGAGATATAAACGAAATACTTATACCACCTCTCCTCTAAAATTATTTACCGTGAGCTGTATGTGGGAGTGACACCTGTACTTGGGAGAGCCGGTACCAGGGTGTGAGTCAAGTAATCTGTGTGCATTATCTCTTTTGGTACATTGTAAACCACATAACTGTAACGTGATTGTAACATGTATTCATAGTTAAATGTTAAAATAAACGTTAAAACTAGAATCTTTACGATCGATTCATTTATAAGATGTGAACGATGTGTGCATTTACGAATTTTTTTATTTTACTCTGTGTGTTCAGTGCCGTTGTGACGTGTAAGTATCTTTTTTATATCCTTCTGCAAATAAGAAAAGAAAGTTTTCGTAATTTAAAAGGATAGTTTTATAATGGACATTTGTAGCATCGTTATGTGAAATACATAACAAAACAATGATCAAAATTGAGGGTGAAAGTTCACAAAAATTAAGGTTTGATTCTCGTGCTCTCTGTAATGTTTTATTTCTTTAGACATCATTTCAAATAATGTGTTAATATACGATTGTGAGCAGTCAGTTGTCTGTCATTTTGAAAAATATTTTACTTATAAATCAGTAAGTATTTTTTGCATGTTTTATTGAAAGTGTATACTTAGAAAAGTTGTTCAGTGTATTTCTTTATCTGTAAATAAAAAAAAAATGAGGAATTTGTTTTCTGTCTATTTGATTTAAAATACAAACATCTGCTTTCGGTTTTGAGTAGAGGATGAAGTCACAAGATATGTTCTATTTGCGATAAATTTAGGAACACTTTTGTTGTACGCAATATTTCATTAAACCGACTGATAAAAAAATTCGTCGTTAATTGTTTAATAAGATTGGTTCTAAAAGCCATTTTGAGAGTTTATATTATAATTATCATTCTTAAACATGAAATATACATATCAGGAATCGCCACACCGAGATAAGACAATTTCCACACGCAGAAAAAAAGTAGAATGATACAGAGGTCCATGGATAAAAATGATCATTTTCAAGGAAAACAAATTATTAACGAAAAGGATAACCATACGGGTGCGTCTTTGAACGGTCATTGACAAAACACATACCTCACACTTGGCCAAAATATTCTTATATGAACAAGCATTGTCTTGGTAAATCGTAGCCCCAACCCACCCGTAAACTTGATACACAAAATATGCTGCATGCAAAAGCACAAACATGTATTAAGCATAATAAGATAATAGCATTGTCAAACAAAAAGGTAGGTCTTAAATGACCTAACCGAGACAAGAGCCACTGAAGTATAATCAGAACTTCAGGAAATATAAGCAATTTTTTTTCGCTGGTCAATTCATAAATGCCCGTCCCATTAATTACAGTTTGATTAAAAATAGGCTTAACTATTGATTTATACATTTTTAAAAATAAAGTTTAAATTTGTGTTTTCTTATTCTATATGATTCTAAAATTAATAAAAATAAAAACAGCCGAATTATGTCCGAGATATGTTGCGTAGTGTAAAACGCAACCGTTGGAGCCATACTCTGCTGGTAATGGTGTATGAAAAAAACGCATTGATGGTTTCTTGTTTCGAAGTTCCCTTTTTATCTATTTTAATTTATTTTGTAAATCTAACCTATCATCTATTTGACAATTTCGCAAGGAAAAGCACAAATAATCAAATCTTAATTAGAAACTGATACCATTATCATTGTATTTCATTATTGACATTGCTGCACCAGATATCTGGAGTGGTTTCAGCAAAAAAATAAGGTTAAATTTGACAATCGGATAGGGGAAAAAGCGGACATGATATAGGTACGTAGATGGTATCGATTTGGAAATGGCGAGGATTAATGTTTTATTTTGTGAAACATTCTGTTTTATCCGAACGATGTGTTTACTCATGCATTTTTGTGTATTGCTGTGATCAATTTATGACAAATTTAGTCAATAGAAGTAGATTTTAATTTTCACGCCATAGAACCTGGTTTGAATCTCAAGTGTAAAAATGCGTTGCAACTGATAGTTTCGATGCGTTTACGGTTTTAGAGTTCACTCTTTTTTTCATTCGTAATGTAATGTGTTATTGAATTTTATCATGATATCAGCTGTATGTAATCATTTCCTCTATATGTTGGCTGTTTGGGTAGGATGTATTTTCAAAATGTACTTTTTCTAACAAATTATTATGATACCGCAAAGTAACGTAAATGACTGTAATTGGTGTTATTAAAAATAATTCGATAACATAAAGTCTCTTCAGTCTGTATCAGTATAGGTACAGATCCGCGACAAGGGTTATTCAAATACATGTATACCATATATTTTTTTTTTAATAAACAGATGGACCTCATATAACATGGATATTATTGCTTAAGAAATCGAGTAATTTACGTATGGTCTGGCGAGTTCATAATGTGTTATTATGATAACTTTATTATTTGGGCCAATTATCAGTCAACATCATCTAAAAATGGTTGAACAATTTATGCCATTCACTTAAAGACACTATAAAACTGTATCAGACCCAATTAAGTGAAACATCAAATTTCTTCTTTTACTGTAAGTCCCGATACTTGATCAAAGTTTAAAAAAATTCAAAGGCAGAGCCGATCATACTTAAATTAACTAAAAAGTTACCAGTTTTGTTTTTATTCGCGTTTACTTTACAGGTTATAAAAACACGAAAGAAGTTCTAGAAGGAGGTAATGTCTTGGTGGTATGTAAGGTCGATATCTCCGACAAATATAGCTTTCATTGGCAGGGTAGAAACTCAAGCTACTATAAAAGTGGTCCGGTGCTGGCAATTAACAACATAACTCGGAATTTTACCGGCGAATATGTCTGCATCCACTATGATAAAAACACCAAACAACTGAATGAAGTATTAAGTGTTTATATCAATGTAAGGTGTAAGTACACTTATAATGTATTTATAATGACTTGGTAATCCATTTCATAATAAGTTAGATAACACCATTTTGACCGCCAATATGAATGCGTAGAATTGTGTGCATATTAAGCAATTTGGCAATGGTGGGTTAGTGGCGGGGTGGTGGATTGTGTGCTGAGGACAAACATTGCCAAACACGAAAACTGGATAAAATTTCAAAAATTAATTTTAGGAACATGCTAATTGCAAGCTTTATTTTAATGAATGGATACATTTAAATTTGATGTCCTAACGTTCGGTCGAAATACACTCAACCAAAGTTCTAATTGGTCACTAATTGTATATGTTTACAATGTATGCTAATTCCGTTTCTTCCCTGCGCCACGAGAGGTTATGGAAAGAACTGTTTTGTCTTGAAATCAGTTTTCTAATATCTTTTTACTCTTTATTGATTGTTTTCTTAAAAGAACCCAATACCATTTACTTACACAGCATGGTCAACATTAGAACAGTCTTAAATTGAAAGGGAGGTAATTTTAAAATTGGATACTTTGGAGGGGGTTTATTTAAACAAATGTGCTGTTGATAAATAGGATTTTATGTTTTTCCTACTAATAAGGGGTCCTTTTAAAACAAAACAAGAAATTAAGAGCAAATGTCTTTTTGCTTGACCTTTTTATGCAAGAAATGCATTTCTTTAGCAAAATTAAGGATAACTCTCGCCAAACTGTTCCAAAGTCAATTATTACAAGATAAAAGCTTAAGTTGAAGACTGTTGTTGGCATATTATCATAAATAAAGAGTGAATTCGATGTCTTTCTAATAAAAATACGGACAAAAAGTGACCAATTAGAACTTTGTTTGAGTGTATTGCTTTGTTTACCAGGCACATATAAAAACGTGTTCCCGTGATATCTTTATTGATTTTTCTAGAGGTATTCAAGTTCAACGTTCTGAATCAAAAGGTACTTCCTGTTTGTGTGGGTTTGTTCTTTGTTAACTGGACTGGAACACATTGTTATTAAAAGGATTGGTGAATTAAATAGTTCCTCTAAATGTCTTTTTGAAATGCAAGGATACATGTAAATAATTAATGTAGTTTCTTGCAAACGTAAAACTTATTGCCACATGAAGCATTTACTACGACAAGTTCATCGAATCCTGGTTCGTATAAAAAAATTGTTCATAACCGATAATAGTGGATGCACAAACATATATAACACATATTTTAATGTAAATGAGGGTAACAACTTAAACAAGCAATTTGACTTGATGGTCTGACCGAGGTACTTGTATTAGCACATGATGTAAAACAAAATGAAAGAGTCATATTAGGAACAGCAATATTCTGAAATCACAGCCTGCTTGCACAGAAAATTAAATAGTGTGAGAATGCATTTATCAATAACAAAAGGCATCGATTCATCAAAAGGTAAGATATTTAATACTTAAAAACTATTAAATTCCTTCAATTCACATTATAGTGTATAGTTAATACGGTAGTATAAATTACAATTTGAAATTGATTAAAAGGATTTAATCCTTTTTGACTGTTTCATATAAATTTATGTTTACATGTAAAAATATGCCTGTAGAAAGAAAAGTTTTTTTCGCACAAACATTAGTGCAAACATTTATTTGATTTGTTTTGATTCATATTTTTACAGTTTTTACAGTTCATTGGTGTTAAAATATTATTATAAATAACAAACTCGTAAACTATTCAACGTTTTTTATTTAGAATATGAAAAATAAATGGAACTACAGCTTATACAAAAAGTAGCAACTGTTGCTGTTACTAATTTAAAAAAGGTGATGAACAATATAATTCTTTTTATTGCTTATGAAATGGGGTCCGAAAGCGATAAAAGCATGAATATCTTTGTATTGAATAATGCATTTCATATATAATGAATTTGTATTTATTTGTTAAGATAAACCGATTTTAACAGTTACCCATTGTCTTTCTATCCAATTACATTGTCAAACATGCCAACGTCTTTGAAAATTACTTGCATATTTGTTTTAACAAAACATGAGAAAAGGATAAAGATAAAAATCGTCTTTAAATATTCCTAATTCTACCACAATGTATCGAAGAATTTGCTGTATATCACATTTTTCAAATGGCAGTTAGGCCTACACCCCAGTTACACAGAGTCATCGGTGATTGATCGGTGGTTTCTAAGCCAAATTATGGAGTGAACCAATGACAAGGGATTTAACACCGATATCAACTACTGGTCACCTGTTTTCCACCTATTAACTGCTGTTAGGGGAAAGATGAGTTTCATCGGTGAAAAACTACCGATTGGGATTTTAAGACATGTGTCGAGAAGACAATAAATGAGAAATAGGCTGCGAACTTTCTGACTGTTTACTTTACGGAAGTATAAACAAGTGACGTCGCAGACGTAAAAACATGGTAACATATATTGCGCGTTTCTTAACGTGACGCAGATAATGGCGCTCCTTCATAGTCCGTGTAACTTTACGTGACAACGTGTTTACAAATAACTGATTGACAACCTGTCTACAACCGATCATTACCGATCGACAACTTGTCTGCAACCGATATCACCGATCGACAACCTGTCTACAATCGATATCACCGATCGACAACCTGTCTACAACCGATATCTCCGAATGGTCACCGATCAACGACCGATCAAGTAATAGTGATCACCAACAAAGATGAGAATTAAAGTGTACCAGCAACAGCTGAAATATTTGTTGAATACCTGTCAATCACCGACGGCTGTTTACACAGAAAACCAGAAATAAAAAAAACGCATGATAACCGATCAAAACAGCGAGTAACGTAAAATAAAACAACCGATTGGTCACCGACCGTCTGTGTAACTGGAGCCATAGAACAGTCACAACGAAGACAGAGCAAATGACACAGTGGTTAAACGTGCGCATTTGCCGAAAATAAATGCACGTTCCAATAAATGGCGGGCAGGTATTAATGCAGCAAAGTTCCGGCAAAAGTTTTTCAATCACAAAATGATATCAGTAAAAAGGAAGACTGTCATCGTAGCAAATAGCAAGATGAGTGTAAAATATTGAAATTTTGCAAGGCATGGGATAAAATTAAATTGGAGAGGTAGCCATTAATTCTTAACAATTCCTTTTTTCTTTAGGTTATTTATTTTAATAATCTATTTTAGATCCAGCCAAAATAATATCAATGGATATAGATAAAACAACACTAGCAGACAATGAATCAGTTAGCATGACGGTGGCAGTGGAGGGAAGTCCGGCTCCAGAAACAAAAATTGTTCAGTTGATTACAGGGAAAACATTGTTTAAAACAAACGATGTAGGAGTATTGCAAATCAACTTTACCCCGCGATGTACCGGCTGGGATATCTACATGATAAATTGCAAGAATCAATTTGAAAGCAAGGAGATGCTATTTAATTTGACAGTATTATGTACGTTTTACAAAGCTTTTTATTTTAAAGGGGCACTTTAATGAGGCAAGGACAGGATAACAATAACACATTCTTATACTTCAAAGCAAACCATGATATTGGGTTTGTAAAAAAGTGAAATATGCATATCAGGAGTTGCCAAACACAGAAAACACAGCCTCCCCACACAGCGAAAAAGAAGAGAAGAGAGAGCACAGTTTATAAAATGATCAATTTCAAAACAGACACCACAAACAATTTATAAAGATGAGAACCAGAGGTTAACCGCCTTAGAACGGTATAAAACAGATCAGCTACAAGGGATAAACAGTAGGTACCCATTGTGATGCCTATTTCTTGTTTATAAAAAAGGTACCAAATCTTACTTTTGAATCCAAAAAAAAAAAGTGAGAGCCTCGATAAGGACTTGACTGGTCCGTAAAGTATAATTATCATAGGAAAATTCTGTAAAAATGCACTATGCTCAATTACAAGTGATAACATGATAAAGGCAATATTTTCTTTAGCGAACGTTTTAACAATGAGACTAGTTAGCTTTTCTCTTATTATATAATGAAGAAGTGAAATAAACAAAGTGGCAAAAATCATAAGCAGACAAACAGAACGCCTGAAAATTATTTTATTTAAGCTTCTTTTAAATGTCACTTGAATTTTTTATAAGACCAAATAACTTTGTGCCAGTGGTTTCAAAAACATTACCTTATTACATGGAAGGGTGTATGTTAAAAGCATTATCAGTTGAATAGAGGCTTTTAATGCAAGTAATTTCGTCTAGAAATTTTGTATAGAAATTTTGCGATTCGTGACATTGGTTTTCTGATGATACAACATACTGGTTTGTCAGCAGATAAGCTAACATTTTAATCATGCTGAACTAAAATAACTTTGATAAAGGCAGCCATTTAGAAAGTGTTTTTTTTCAAACATAAGTTCCAACTGTTATTGACAAATTAAAGAAACACCGAACTAGATCCAAAGAAACTCATCAATGAAACGTGGGCATTATCCGAGTATATTAGTCCAGTATAGTTGAACATGTAACAAATAGAAGAAATGGGAACTTTGAAAGCCACCGAAAACGACAATATGAAACAGAAGAAAAAGGAACATTGAAGACCCTCGACTACGACAAATGAAAATATTGCAGGCTCGGTTTGATTGAGCTTGTTCATGGGCAGTAATGGAAATGCTTATTACTGCCCACGCCGCCTAGCCCCGCGTTGAGCGCAACTCAATATTTACACCAATGAACAGTACAATTATGATCCATCCCAAACGATGGTATGCATATGGCGGTGAACATGGAACCTTCAATGCGGTATTTTCAGATTAATACTTTTCCATGTTCAGCAGCGTATGGTCCCCAGATAAAAGAATGGGTTTGCAAAACAATGGGCGGAACTAAACAGAAAAGAATTTTGAGAGGGGATCTTAAAAAATAAATCCTGCATATCACAGACAACGCCAAAGGCAAAATTTAAAAAGCAGGAAGTATATACTTGGGGGGATTGAACATTATCCAAATTTATATTGGCTGGGATATTGAAACCACCCATTTTCAAACAGGCCGAAATATTAAAAACAAAAAGTATATTTAGAAGTACTATTAACAAAGTACATAAATATCGTGCTCGGCGACTTTCAAAGGACGTAACTGATAACAGCACTGATTAAATGTACGGGGAGACTTTTTACAGCCGCCACAGGGCACAAACAACGCTACTGTGATATTGAAATAGGTGAAAAGGGAACTTTGAAGACTCTCGACCACGACAAATATGAATTTATTGCAGGCTCGGTTTGATTGAGCCTGTTCATGGGCAGTAATGGAAATGCTTATTTTACTGCCCACGCCGCCTAGCCCCGGGTTGAGCGCAACCCAATATTTACACCAATGAACAGTAGTACAATTTTGATCCATCCCAAACGATGGTATGCATATGGCGGTGAACATGGAACCTTCAATGTGGTATTTTCAGATTAATACCATTCCATGTTCAGCAGCGTATGGTCCCCAGATAAAAGAATAGGTTTGCTCTAAACGAGAAAACAATGGGCGGAACTAAACAGAATAGAATTTTGACAGGGGATCTTTGAATATAAATCCTGCATATCGCAGATAACGCCAAAGGCAAAACTTTAAAATAATGAGGTATATCTTTGTGGTGATTGAACCATTTTGATTCTATTTTGGCTGGGATATTGAAACCACCCATCTATAAACTGGCCGAAATATTTACACAAAAGTATTTTTATAAGTATTGTTAACATAGTACATAAGTATCGTGTTCAACGACCTTTAAAGGACGTAACTGATAACAACACAGATTGAATGTACGGGGAGACTTTTTACAGCCACCACACGGCACAAACAACACTACTGGCTAAGGCGGTGAACATGGAACCTTCAATGCGGTATTTTCAGATAACGTGATTGTATTTAACGGTTCTGTATGTACGAAACAAATATTAAATCTGTTAAGTCAAAGAGGATGCGATGTTTAAAGTTAGCAAACTTAAAAAAGAAGTATATAATATACCGGGTATTTGTCTATATAAAAAAGAATTCTAGAAGGCTGACGTTCATCAAACGTAATGCATTATCACTCGTTTTCGTGGAGCGGAGTAGATGATCCCTTTCATAGATTAACTTTACGAATAAATTCATTTTATATTAATTGATAGATATTACAGACATTTTCCCTAAACTAAATTCTAACTAGTAGCTGGTAACTAAATTCTTATGGGCAAAGTTATTAGATAACATTAACCAGACAATGCCTTTGAAATTATATAAGCGAGCAAAGAAGGGGAAAGTGGTATCTGTGAAATATCACATGTTCCGTGAGGCCCTACACCCTAATTAAAACAAACGATAAACCTTAATTTGTTTTTTTTCTTGATTTTATAATTGACTTATTTGGTCATTTTTGTTTAAGTTACTGTAGTGTTAAAAGTTTTCGTTCTTTTTAAGTTTGTAGACTGCCTGGATTTCGTTCCCGTATAAAAGTAATTTGCGAAATGCATTTTCTAAAACTTTGTAACTATTACATGTATAAAAGCATTGCTAAAATGGTAGAAAAGCTCAACGATTTAACAGGAACAGTCAACAGAACATGTGTAGCATATTTCGTTTGTTTATGCTATTTTTCAACTTATCGCAGGTGCACCTAAACCTTCTATACCTCCAACTGACCGTCTGATGCCTCGTCTTGGTGATCATATCATTCTGGAAATACATTCTGTCGGGTACCCGCCACCAACATATAGTTGGCAATTCAATGGTGCCCCAGTCTTACACGACGATGATGACCAGCATTCTACTGTCCATATTAATGGTGTAAAAGTCGATGATTATGGAATTTACACGATGAAAATGAACAACTCACAGGGAGAATATACACACATATATCACGTCTATGCTGATGGTACAATTCGACTCCTACTATCTGTTTAGGTGTTAATTAAAAACCATTCATTAACATTATATATAAAATCTTTCCGGTAAACTATAATACTTAAAGAGACATTGAAAGAGATACACTCACATAACAATATAATGAAAATTTGGTCAAAGGGTAGTGGTTTTTCGTTTTAAATAACAATACGTATATTAATATACACTTTTAATGTACCTTTATTTTATATAACCTAAAGAAGAAAAAAGTAGAACAGTAAAGAAAATCAACTATATATAGACAGTCTCTAAATCTTTTCAAATTCAAACACAAGAACAAAACAACACAAAACATTATTTTGCTCACATTTTGCCGTTAGAGAGATGTTGACATTTTTCTTTATCGATGAAGTTGCAATGAAGACTGTAGACGGCCCAAAATCAGTCCGGAGTAAGACATTGAAAAACATTTTTTTCCAACAAAAGTTTATACCTGGAAAGTTCAACAAATAAAACACAGCATCTTACATAACCATTATTGAGAAGAGAAATCATACGTTTTATAATACTCTCAACAAAAACAACGAAAGAAAGATATCTTTCTGTTTACATTTGACACGGTCAGTGTCAACACCTTTCTGGAGTACTTTTAAATGACACATGTGTACTTTTAACGATTTTAGACGGCAGGATTATTTCCATTGAAAAATGTGTGAAAATGTACTTTGTTAATTTTGAAATTTTTTAAGGCCCTCCAGACCCGGCAACTCATCTGCAAGCTGGAAATATATCGTTTAATTCTGCCGAATTGTGTTGGCTTCCGGGCTTCGATTATGGAAATAATCAGACATTCACACTTTTAAACGAGCAAGGAGAAACACATACAGGTATTATTACTTGCTTCGGTTTTCAAGTTTCTGTCGTTATTTTAATTGTTTTGGAAACGACACATAATGGATTAATTCGTTCATTTGCATATCTATATTTTGCCCGTTATATGTCTCAGTTTTGTTGTAATAAGGATGATGTTGTGCATTATCTTCAGTTAAACTTTATTTTACAGAATTAGCCTCAATTCAAGGTAGACTGGGTGAAATGATTAAAGTGACTTACACAATACATAACTTGATCCCCGAGAAAGAGTATACTCTGAGTTTAAAATCTAACAATTGTCGAGGGGATGCTATTCTTCTATCAAACAAGGTTCATTTTACTACAGGTGAGACTGATTTATAAAAGAAACTGTTATTTGGTTGCGTAGCTGTCAGAATAAGAACAAATCGGTAGTTGTTTTTTTTCTGAGTAATTTTGTTTTTGTTATTTTATGACAGGTGTTGAGTTAATTAACTTAGCAACTTCGATATTTGGTTTTAAAAATATCGTGTTCGTAAACTTTATCTTTAGGAGAAATCAACACTCGTACGTTTTCAGAAAATAGAAATCTAAAACCACTAAAGAATGAAAATTATTTTCTGGAAAACAATCACAAGCAATGTTCTGATTTAAGTCCCCGTCCAGGGCCGAAGACTTCAAGCTCAATGTCAGCCCTCACGTCTTTGATCTGGTTTGGCTGTCGGCTTGTGAATACTTCTTTAATTCTTTAAAATATCTTAACGCCATTTCTTATAAAGAGCGATAATTCTAAATGGTTCTATGTTGGCCGTCGCGAAAGCATCAAATTCGACAGCTTATACAAATGAGTAACTATATAAAATTATAAAAAGACATTAAGTATGTGCAGTATTGCTTCTTAATATATATCACGCTAATAATACTCTATAACATGCTATTTACAGCTACAGATGCAGATCATCTCGACACGGCCGTTATTATAATAGTAGTTATTCTAGGGGTTACTGTCGTTGGATATTTTGTATTTATATACATGAAGAGGAGAAGAACGAAATTAGAAGGTAAGTAATGTTCCGTTGCTTTTTAATTAAGAATCGCCTACAGTCAACGCAGTTCCAGACCTAACCGTCTATTATAATTGCGGATGCTATAACGGCAGATGGTGAGCTTGTCCAGGTTTGCTTTCGTAGGTTCTGCGCGGAACGGTTCAGTACACGGGACACGTAAAGCCGGACACCTTATTGGATATCCGTTTGATTAATGGCTGCTGTGCACCCTTTCTATACTAAAGAAGTAGATCGAAGTTTTAAATATTTAAAATATTTTGATCTTTTGACAGTATAAATGATTTTCATAAAATCTTGACGAACATGTCTTTTAAATTTATGTTCTAATTATTTGTTTATTTAATATGAAACATGAAGTAATAGAATGTTATAAAGTCTTGAATAATATGTTTATTGTAGTAAATTTGAATTCCTCGATTTTTTTTGTTTTCCCGTAGAAAGGAGACCATTCATTGATCAATGTACAGACCGCGACTGCTCAGAAGTAAAACAATACGCCACAACAAACGAAGGTACTGGATTCTCAAAAAGTCAAAAATTACAATGAAAGGCATATTTTAACTATAGAACTATTCTCCTTCCGCTTAAAGTTCTTTGTAAGCTATTTGTGGTGCAAGTTAGTTTGGGATTTAATAAGTAATGCTCTTTTACCCTGTCCATTTAGTAAAAAGGTGAAATAATCATATCAGGATTCGACACATTCAGAATAACAGCCTCCCAACACAGTCAACAAGATGAGAGAGGGAAAGAGGATGGTTAATAAAATGATCAGTTTCAAAAAAGTCACCACAAACATTTAACAAAAATGAGAACCCGGGGGGAAATAAATATTGCTAATTAAGTAAGAAATAAATATTGCCGATCAGCAAATGCAAATATTTGTTACGTGTTTCGACTATCCTTGAGCAAATAAACTTGAATATTTCATATTACACCTCAAACGCTAGAAAGAACATTAATGTAGTAGCTATATTGTGTAACTGAAACTATTTATCGCTTGTTTGTTTTGCAGTTTTAACGTCAACGTCAGGATTAAGAAGTTCAGCAAACAACAAAGTTTCGTGCTATGACGCACGCCTTTAATTTGACCAGGAAGTGTTAAAGTGAAAACATTACAAAATGATTGTCATCGGTTAGATTCCACTTACTTTCAAAGACTTTTATTTGTAAATTTGTAGTTTTTTTCGTTTTCATTTCTGCCTTGCTGTAATTTCAATCAGGATTTCGTCTCTTTATATCTTCATAATTGATATATTGTAAACACGCGCTGTTATCACATACAAAGATCTAAAATTATTTAATTATTAATGGAACTTAATGCAAAAGCTGTAAAGATTGCGCTTTGAAAAAAAAATTAAATTGTGTATCTTTTTCTAACATGTCATTTTGATCACGATTTTATTCGTTTGTACATGATAGCTGCAATGTATACAAAAGTCCATTAATAAAATTCCACACTTGACCGCATATTGGGTATTTCAGGACATCTGTGCAATAAGTAGGTAACTTAAAACCAGTAAAGGTTTCGCATTGATTTCGCATTGATTTCTTAACTGAATGCACAAATTATAAACATGTGTTTTGATTTTTTTGTTTTGTTTTATTTTACTATTCTGAAATTATCGTTCGCATTTATCTTATAATTGTATCTGATGTGATTTTCAACTTACTTCTTTAATTAATTTTATTTTTTCTTCTTTGATTTCATTTTCATGTTTAACACTAAATGTTATGTGAGATTTATTATTAACATCATGTATTAATATCTGCTATTGCACTAATAATAAATAACCCATTTTCTCATATTACAAATTGTTTGTTTGTATTTAACGTTTATCGTTATCAGCATCTATTAAGGTTATGAATGTTATCGTTGCCGGTAAAACAGTCCTTACGTGATTTTTATGCTATGACTTAAACTTCCTTGTTGAGTTTCTTGAGTTTCGTGAATAATGTGAACAGGGGTTGGCGGAGAACGCTGTGGCGCACAGCACACGGTTGTTTCCATTCATCAGGGATGCTTGAAGCATTATCTGTGGTACAGTTGTTGTTGGTTGACCATTACCTTTCCTAGTCTTTCAAGACTTTCTAGAAATGGTAGCTTGCATAGTCATGTCATGTCGGTTATAGGTTTTGTAGAGGGTCTGATTTCAGTGACTTGCCGGGGCGTGACTTCATTGACGATTCGTCTTCCGATATCTTCTATCACATTTAGATTCTGCTTCTGATTCATGTAAGTAACTGTTTACCGAATAAAATTTTCAATTTAAATTTCCGAAAGAAAAAAGGACAATTGTCATGTTTTATGAAGTAAAGTATTCAAAATAATTTTTATATAATCAAAACATTGTTTTTGTAATGTACACAAACATAAAACAATAAAAGTGCAGATATGTGATTTTTGTGTACAAATACTTATCTTAGGTAAGTTTAACCTACGTTATATACAGTTGTAAGAATGATTAATTTTAATCATATTTGGCAACGATTTCAATGGCGAATTGTAATATGTTCCAATCAAGTGAATCTTAATTTTCAAATTAACCATGATGTCGGTTTCGTTACGAGATTAATTAGGCTGTCAATAAAAATATACATATCTGATTGATTAATATAGTGTTTATAGTGTTTTCTACACGCCTGCTGTATGATTAATGTACACAGAGGAGCTTTGAAATTGATAAATCGGCTAAATTTCATATCTAGTCATCTTTTTTGTATGACGATCGAATCAATAAAAAATCATCAATTTGTTCAAAAATTTTATTTAAACACTTTTTAACAGATCGTGTCTTTACCAATTTTAACATGTTTGAGAAAGAATTCTTTTAACACTTAAAATTATATTGGCCACGCATATTTCTCCAATTTATTTGTAAGAATTACCCGTAATTCAAAAGGAAATACCAGGTAATGAAGCGCTTTGCATGCTTTGTGATCATCAGCTTGAGAGGTCATTTTGCTCAGCTCTTTGGTTTAAAATGGCAGCTGGAATTTAGAGTTTATAACGTTTTGTATGGAAATCTTGAAAAAAAAATTCTTCTACATTTTTAAATTCCGCTCTTGTTGATGTTTCAGAATGGTCGTACACCTATTTAGCTTGATAGTGTCATAGACTGCATATTTTGAAGTGTTTTCGGGCTCTTGCTCGGAACATTGTCAAGGATTAAATTGGGTTAAGGCAACCTTCAAACAAGTGTTTGTTTTAGAGAATGTTGGGTTGTTCTTTTGATTTTTACGCAAAAGGTGACTCGAAGACACCCATTTTATATATATTTAATATTTCGAAAATTTAAACATCTGGTAATGACGTGTAAAAATAACGATAGTTCTACGTTTGATTTCGTGCTTATACGAGGGTCGCCCATTAACGAATGATACTTTTTATTGAATCAAAACTAATTAAGTATATTTTCACATTCCTTCAATGTAACATCTGTGCTTCTCTATTACTGACTTCCACTGTTTTGGAAGATCTCTAACCCCCTTGGCTAGGCTAGGCAACCAGTCAGTAGTCGGACCTGCTTGATCACCTCAGCTTCTAGCTCTTCTAGATCGTCGAAACGAATTCCACAAAGAGGAAAGAGGTCGAAGTCTTGCGGACTCTTATCCAGAGACCGGATGCGGTAACATGTCCCACTCATATGACTTTAGCGATGATATCACCTCATGGAACGAAACGTTGTCATGTAAATAATATTTTGGCTTCTAATAGTGTTATGCGTTTCTTTCTGATACTGGACGTAATTTTGTTATCAGAAAGTCTCTGTACACTTCTTTATTAACTGTTTTGCCCAACGGTATACGCTCTGCAGCTAATACACCAACACAATCGTACGCAAAAATTTTCATCATTTTTAAATGACTGTCCTTGTTTTCGCCCAAATTTGATTGGTCTTGGTGTGGCCGGTGTATGCCACTCAGATGATTCCCGCATTAATTTTTGGCTCGCAACTGCGAATCCATGTCTCGTCAATCGCAAATATCAAGAAAACTTTCACCGTCCTTTTCATAACTTTTTAACAGAGTTTAAGCTATGTCCACGAGGTCCGTCTTTTGGTTGTCCGATACCGTATAGCGGGTTATTTCTGCGGGCATAAATTTCTTCGTTTTGTCCACAAAATTGGATGCAAAAAATTCTGTGCTTTTTATTTCTGCGTTTTCCGTTCCCATGAAGGAAAAATTGATGCGGTTCATATTGGGTAAGGTTAGAATAACTATTATATAGTCAACACTTAGTACATACTGTATATAACTCAATATTACATGGCGACTACGATTATTTGAATTTGAAAGTGAGATAATATTTTGAGATTTAAATTTTTGCTGGATTTTTTTTTTCTGCTGGATATATTTCTGCGATTTCATCCGAAGACCACAGAAACGCAGAAATATTGCACATGCAGAAATAACCCGCTATACGGTAAGCAGTGAGGTACCCAACGCACGGATATGGGTCTCGTGTTCGCAAGTAGTCACAAGTGTATGCGCCGATTAACGGCTCACACGTACTTCCCTAGCAACTTCCTCGCAATGTCATTTTTCTGTCAGTTTTCAAAAGCTCCTCTATTTTTAACGTTTCTGGCCAGGTGGCCTCCACCGGTTGTCCGGGGCTACATTTGTATACTTAAGATCAGCATCATTTCTCCCCTACTAAAATACGTCAATCTATTGGTAAACCTTCAAAGATTTTACTAAAATTATATTGTACTTGTACCGGTGCACTTCAAAGCAAATTTTGTGTCGTATCAGAATCAAATACGAAGTATATTCACTCAGTTTAGAAAAAATGCGATCCCCACATATTATTCTTACCAAATTGAGGATATTTAATTTTCATGTTAAAATTTGGTGAGCAACGTATCCATCTTCCGTAAAACTATGTTTATGCTAATATCATTTATCAAGTTAATGATAAATCAAAGTTTACGACCTTTAATACAATTATATTTAAAACTAAAAATTCATCAGAATAACAAATACATATTAATTTAATTTGCAATGAATGGTAAACAGTACTATTTATATTATTTATGAGAGAATGGAATATGCGCAAACAAGAAACGAAATATTCATTATGACAAAATAAAATAATCTGTAGAGAATATACAATATATTCTGGATGTAACTAAAAAGTACCATAAATGGGATTCGAACCCATGGCTAAGAAAAATACGTTCGTGGCAGTCTTGCTATATACACACTGATGACACTTGCTATAATAATTTGAGAAGTAAACGTAATATTCGTTTTTGTTTTTTCAAATCACTTTAAGTTTTGTTACCATTCTATTAACATACAAAACATCGCAGATTTAGCTTTGTTCACCAATTATATTATTCTCAATAAACGTCCACACTTGCAATGTATCAATAACAGCGAACATTAGTTTTCAATTCAATAAGAGACAAATTGTCAAATGGAATGCATGATTTATCTTGCATCAGCCTTGTTTTGCAACTCAATAAAACAAGTATTACAGCAAACAATTACATATTACAAGCAAATCAATTACTTTTACGATATGCAATTTCAATAATGTTGATAATAAAAGCCTGATGTAATGTTTCCGCAGTGATTACCATTAAGGCTTAAGGGGTGAATTGAAATAAGCAAAGGGTAAAATGCTTGTTTTGCTTGAATGATTTAACTAAATGTCAGAAGCAACGATGGTTTTTCTTATAAATAGTTTGTTTCGATGTTTCTTCTCAATTTATTAAACATGCATATAAAGAATTGCAAGACCGACATAATACAACATGTTACTAAGATGGAAAAAAGGTTTGGTTTGATGCATGACACAAAGTGATTTGTGTGCTCATTAGAGCCATGTTTAAAACCCCATTGCATCTCATGTTATTTAGCACTTAAACTGTTCTTTCTATTTCATGGTGGACGAATATTTTGCAATTAGGCCAGAATACAACATGTTATATCCCTTATCTTTCTTCCCTCTTAATTGTGTTGAATATGTGTATTTTCTGGCTGTGGTTGTTTCTGACATGCAACTTTTACTTTCATGTTGTATTGTTGACAAATGATCTATCTGAAAAAGGTTAATTCTAATCCCGAATCACAATCTGGCTTACACTGGCATTTTAAATTGCTCTGTGTACGTTTTGATTTATATTCATATTCATTAACAAATGCAATTTAAAGTAATTTCATTTCAATGCATTTAATGCAAATGCTGGAGTAAGCAGCAATTCTTTTATATACCTAAAAGGCACACAAGAACTAACACAAAATATTTGTTATCAGCTCATATGATTTCTTGAGTAGGTTCATCGTGTTTTTTGTTTTCACGATGTGCCTGCAATTGCCCGTGTGCATCTTTATTTCTATAACAAATCCTGGATTAGGATACAGAAAAATACAGATTTCTTTTGTATTAGTTTGAGATAGAGAGCACACATTTTTTGTATTAGTATTTTTTAAACATTTATCAAAAACGAAAAGTAATTTGTTACAACTCTATAACAGTTTATTTAAAAATATTTATTTTTGCAACTATGGGTTTGAACCAGACTCTATGGTAAATCAAACATACTTGCCTCATTAAAAGTGCAGGAAGTCTATGAAACAAGGAGAGAAAATGTGAGAAAGATAATGGGATATTATTTTTGTCTTGTTACTAGTCATAGGCTTAGCAGGAAGAGAAACAATTCATTTTCGTTACGAAACAAATGTATCTTCATAAATCATTTTATAACATCATCTATTTTCATTACCACTTTGTTCTAGTTTCATTAACCTATTTCATGACCCACAAGCCTATAAATCTACTAAAGTATTTAGAAACGAGATCTTCCCTTGTTAAAGATAACAGAACGTTTTATGATATTTATGAAATTTGATAATCCTATAAGAATAGTTGTTTTGTTTGCGATATTAGCTTAAATTAGTACATTTAACTTAACTCCGTCCAAATGGCATGTAAGATAATTCCTTTATCCATTTCAAGGAAATTTACTGCTACATTATAAACTTCTACAGTTTGACTAAATGTAACGCTATTAAAACGTTAATATTCAGCGTCACCGTGTGAAGTATGTTGTTGCCTGTTCGATGCTTGGACAAATGCATTATTGAAGGACGTTGAAAACGATACACACAAGTATTTATGTAAATATTTAGATCAACCCGGGCTTGGCGGCGAAGAAAGTATACAGCCCATGAACAGCATCAACCAAACTAGGGAACAAGTTTTTCGATTTTTTTTTATCGTTTCTGGTGGCTTTCACGGTTCCTTTGATCTATTTCAATATCAAAATACCGTGTCGCCGATCACTTTACAATGTTAGACTTCTTGAAGACAAAAATGATAATTAAACCATAGAATTAAAGGCAAAAGCATCATACAATTATGGAATTGATTATACTGCAAAAACTACATTACCATTTTTTTTTCTTTTTCCTCTTGATCAATAGCTACATTGATTCATTTAAAGGCTTCATCTCACTAGCTCATTTAAACGACACATCTAAATAACAAAAATAGAAATAAAAAGCAGTTATATTTTAATTACTGTCATAGATGTATGTTCACGTATTTCAAGTTAATTGATAAATACAAGTATTAATTAAGGTTAGAAACAATATATCATTTAGAAAACATGATTTGATACAAAGTGAGACACTTATTTTACTACTCTAAATGAAGTATTACAATAATAAAGTGAGGTTGGTATTGCTTGATAATAGAAAATTAATTCTTCTATCATGAAAAGAATTCAATGATAAGGGCAGTACATGTAACATCATCTGAATAAATGTCACAGCAGTGATTATCTCTCGATCTTCGCATGTGGAATTAAAAAAGATTGAAATGACATGAGAAAAGTACAATGTCTTCGTTAGTGTCTTTTTATGATTACATGTATACAACGTTTGTGATTAATATATTTATTTTATTTACTTTGTATAATTGGACACAAGTGAACATAACCAAATTGAACATACACAACGATGCTGTGTATGACGGTGATCATGGAACACTCAAAGGCGAATGGTCCACAGATAAAAAATGGATTTGCTTCGAACGAGAACATAATCAGCGAAACTGAACAGTGTGAAACTCTGTCATGACAGGGAATCTGAGAAAAAACTTGCTTTTATCAGAGGACGCCAAATGCAAAGATGAACAAGACGGAGGAAAATTTTCGGAGTGATCGAATATTATGCAAAACTGTACTAGCTGGGATATTGAAACCACCCATCAAAAGAGGCCGAAATATTGAAAAAAAGTATTTTAGGATTACTATTAGCCATAACATTCTGCCCAACAACAATTGTTTTGTAATTTTAAATAAATGATGTATGCGATGGTGGGAAGGTGGATGTGAATATTTTCAGACAATCGATTTCTTGGAGAAATTAATGGAATTTATAGTGTCCAAAACTTACGAAATACTTAGACCCTTCACAGACAGACATCTAAGCTGGAGGTTATAAAACTGAGATTGTAAACCAGTCTCAAATCTCAAGCATCTGATTATCTGAAATGGCGACTTGTCTCCATTTCAGCCAATCAGATGCTTGAGATTTGAGACTGGTTTCCATGCTCAGTTTTATAACCTTTGGCACTAAGCTGTACTTGTAAGTAATGTTTTATGAAGACTCGAAATCCATATTACCTACAAAATAGAGATTTATTCCATTACGCAAGAAAGGATTGGAATGAAAAATTGCGAGATAGTGTGAACAATATCCCTTAGTAAACATGCTACGTCTGCAAAATTAATCAGGAAATGTCCATTTGTTGTTATATATGCTTTGTGGTAATAAATGATGTCCCTATCGCAGAACAGATAAAGGAAATTTACAAAATATCACATGATGTGGAATCTACACTCAAACTGTTTAATAGCGCTATGCATATCGATATGATGTCCGTTTCTTTTAGTTTATGCAAAAATGCAAATTATGCCTCGTTTATATGAAATCCTGTTGGAGAAACGTGATTTGGTGCACCATAGAACCTGGTTTAAACCCCAAGTGGCAATTACGTTTTGCCAATGAGCTTTCCAGTGCTTTAACGGCCCGCACGTTCTCTTGTCTCCTTTATTGGTTGTGATGTCTTATTTGAAATTTATTATTTTCTAAACCCGTGCCCATTTTTTCTCTTTGCTTTTTTGCTAAGTGGGTGTGCTGTTTTTCCGATTGTGGTTTTTTTATATGCATGTTTCACCTTTTAGGTCTATTGTGTTCATTTATTTTTATATTTGTCATTTATTATTTTCCTAAGAAAATAATGTGTTATTTTAAGACTAAGTTAAGCTAAGAATTCTACTTTATTGAGTGTAATTATTCTAGTGATCTGCTAAACATTTCCAAAACTTTCCTGTTACATGCACCTGAACTGTCTCATCGGAAGCTTGATGATAAACAATGCTCTGAAACTAATGGTATGACGTATTTAATTGCTTAAAAATATCTCCCGCAACCGTTAGTATTAAATTAAACTACAACTAATGGTTAGCCAGGCGTAAATATTAAAAAACATGTTTATTTAATTGCTTGAAATATCATCTAAGCTTTCGCCTTTTGTAGAATCACAATTAGATCGTTAAAAGCAATTTGTATGAGTGCTGAGAATTCGTTCAAGTTTTCTGTCATAGCATTTTTTTAATCGTGCATGATTTTTTGTGATGGCTTATTGAACTCACCGATTTTAATTTTGCCATTCATTAGTTTTTCGTGCAATTCAAAATAAGTCTTCCTTAATCATTATAGCTTCTTGAAGCAATTCATTTTGTGATTGCATAGAGTCTGTTTATGTTTAGGACATAACAAATACTGAACAAAAATAAGCATATTAAGTTAAAAGGATATGATTACCGTTCAGAATTCAGAAAACTGAATTCTTTGTTAGTTTTAACTTAAAAGGTGTCATATTCTATGGTTTTAAAAATTCTCTTTTTCATTTATACTGTAAATATACTAAATCTCTAACTACAAGCCGGTATTTTCCTGGAAACTTTAAATGTTATAATAATTTAATTTCAAAAGATAAGTAAAATAGTTCATGATTTTATCATTAAACGTGATGACATGTATTATCCTTGCCATCTTCAGTTTCTAAGTTTATCTTTTTATTAAATAACATATTATCATATTTAACTGAAGATTGTTCACTTAAGGCTTGAAATTCTGCACATTTTACAACGAGAATCATTGGAGTAAGAGACATGTTAAAGGCAATTATTTTAATGGAAGAATGCACTTAAATAAAAGAGACTTGTTACTTGTAGTGTTTGACCTCCTGTGACTGTGATGTGTTTATTGTAATTTATTTACGCTTTAACAAATGCACTCCACTTTAAAATTCGTCCAAGTATCTTGAAGGCTGCATTAAGCTGTAGTTGTAAGCACGCTATCCTTTAGCATAAGCTACGACCTGCAATCCACGGTCAATCCAAAAGGCAATTGTTTTGCTTAATTACGCCTTTCATTCTCAAAAGTAAACAAATAATAAAAATCACAGAGTAAAAACGCTTTTGATGGAACTAATGAAAAACACTTGCATTATAAAAAAGATATGGGGTGCAAGTATATTTTAACATCGAAAATAGCAAAGAAACTGATAGAACATAATCGCAAAGACCGGCGAGCAGTGGTGATTATGAAACAATATACTTCGGTTATAAAACAAAACACCTTGCATCAGAGACCGTAACCTAATGCGGGTAAAAAGCAACAGAGCCGACCCAAAAAGTTCTTGAGCAATGGACATTCTCTCTTAAGAAATTTTGAAAAGTGACAAAACGTTTTGTCCCAATACATCGTGCTATTGTACTACAGATCGGTATTTCGACGTTGGAAAGGACGAGTCACTAACTGTTACTTTTTCTGGATCGGAAGACTATCTTTCGAAATTTATTCCGTGATCAGCAATTTAATAGCACTACCATATAATAACGTACGTTTTCTAAATGTGGCAAACATGATTTAATTTATATCGTATATCGTATAAAATATGTAGCATCACTACTCATCCTATTTTTAAATTCTTCTTTAAGGAAACGGTGATGAAGTCTAAAACATATTCAAATATTAAAATGTTTAACTGTATTAGAGGATAATATTATATATAAACGCTGAAGTTGCTGAGGGTTTTGTTCGAAAATAGGCGAAATATGTTATGTCGTATAAATAACTAATTTGCTTCTGCTTTTATAAAAAATAATAACGTGCAGAACCTTGATATTTTTATTATCTAAGCGATGTGAATCTTCGCCCTTTACTTATAAATAAGTTTTCAAAAAATCATATTTTCACATTTTAAAATGATAGAACAATATTAAACGTAATTTATTACATAGCAAAACATTTAGAAAATAAAAAATTATTCACGTTATACTCTTATTTTTGTTGTATTTATTGCTGTTAAATGTTACATTATTATCTGAAGTATTGTGTAATTATTGAAATGTAAAAACATTTCATTCTTGTGGAATGACAATTTAACTGTGCTACGATTTTAATGCTTGACTTTCATCTGACCATTTCATAAGCAGTTAAGCGCCAAAACGCTAAAATTTCATTATCTGGCTGATGTGTGGGAGTATGTACTTTCGTAAGATTATTTTAGCACAAATTTAGAAAGCTTTCAGGCAATGTATCACCAAAGCGACGAAACTTTTCCTTTTAAGCTTATTTTATTTCTCTTGTGTCATCGAAATGCGACAATGCAATTATCGATTAAATATGTTAAATCCTTTTCTAAGAAAATGATTATTATTATATATAATAATTATTATTTACTTTGCGGGACGTCGTGTACGACGTCGGCGCGGAATTATGAAAATATAATTGGAATTTGGCGCCACGTCGTATGCCGACGTCCTGCAGACGTCTGACGTCGTTTCCGCCCTGCCGGCATTCAGTTGTTTATGTCTGTTTTGTTGTAGCGGCTTCCCGTTTGAACAGGTCTTTCTAAGCACATTTTAGGATTTCACTTTTAGACATCATAGTCGGTAATATAATTATTTTCTTTCACATATACACTCGTAATGCACACATAAAATATTAATAATATTCAGCTCGAATCTTTGGTTTTAATTTTTATAGAAATTAAAAACTTAATTGTTAAATATTAAAGTTTCCTTTATCATTGTGTCTTGTTTAAAAGTTAAGATTGTGAATGTAATGTAGATTTCTATTGATAAATTGTATTTGTAATGTATTATGTTTGTATTTGTTTATATTGCTTTTTTTAAACAATATTTATGTATGTTTCAGAGAATCGCTTTGAACGCTTTGAAAAATAAAGGTATAAAGAGCGCATACTCGTACAGTCTTTTCTGAAATCCTGAACAAAAGATGTTTTTCGGCATGCCTATGGGCATGTAAATGATATATAACAAAGTCTCAATATATTGCTGTGTTCGGTTTTCTATTCTTAATGCAAAATAATTGATCTCACTGACAAGAAACGAATAACGAAACACAAAGGGTAAACAATACTGTCTTTTAGTGGTTAATGGAGAAGACATATTGACATAATATACTGAGCTAAATGAAAACTTGACAACATAAAAAAAGGGAAACTCCTATTAGATTAATGAAGCAAGTGAATGAAAATTTCTGGAGGAATTTGATCGCCAGTATCTTGATAGTTGTCTAAAAAAGAAAACAATAAAACATATTGAATTTGGTTTTGGCAAATTGAGAGTTGGATTTGTTTCTTTTTATTTGCCAGATAAGATTCAACCAGACTCTTACTTTAACTTTAACTAAAATAACACCTGTTAAATTTAAGGTTTTATGGTCATACATAACGAAAATGCAAGTTATTTTGGAACCTAGTAAGCAAACAAATAGAAAATCAGATTAATGACACACATGTAATGACTGCGTCATTGATAAGATCTATAATAAAGGAATTTAAATGTATTTACGATATCATTGGAAATGTCATATTAACACAGACGGCATAACTAGTGATTGAATAAATTACACAAAGATTGCATTAAGTATAAAATGGCTACTTTGCATAATTTTCTTCATATTTGAATGTTTTCTGTAATAACAGGAAGGCATATCTTGCATTGTTAATTGTTTTTGCATCAGTTTTCAATTATTTATTTAAAAGCCAACATACGATTGCAATTAGGTATCAAGAAGTTTTAACTTCAAAAAAAGGCAAGACAAATTCCCAATGTTGCTGGATGATTGAAATGTTAAAACCTTCAACAATACTAAGGTTATTACATGTCCAAGTCAAACACAAGATTGTGTTCCATGTACTTTTAAAGATGTTGACATTGTATAGTTCTATATCATTGTCCATTTAATATAAAGGCTTGATTTTAAATGTTCCCCCAAATTCTTGACTGTGTATGTCTTTACTAAATGCACAAGACACAAGACTATTTCAAGGACAAACATTAATAAGAGAGGCATTTATATCAGAACAGTTGTTATATTGTTATTACAATAATTATAGATCCATTTCCACGAAATGTATTAGTTACTTTCGGAAAAATCAAGATTTAACTCCGATAAAAGACAATATCGCATATGGAAATCTTGATTTACTACAAATTGCGCCCATTATTTGGTGTCCATAATAATTGAAGTATGAAATTTGTTAAGACATGTAAGATGAAAATTGAAATTCTGAATTGAAAGAAAACTCTACATTACAATGTTAACATCGTCGAATAATTTCGATACATACTAAGGCGAGGACTATTACATAATTGAGAAAAGACTTTTTATCTGTGAATGAGTTTTCCATCTTGTATTCATTGTTGAAATAAATAGCAAAAGCTTCATCTCTCAAATGGGAATAATGTGATGGCACTATGTTGGAAACTGATTAGTCACTAAATGATCTTCACCAGAGCACAGAGTTAAATCAGCGAGATCGAAACTGAATGAGCTTCTAAGTTTTCCTAGACGCATTCATTAACTACAAAATTAACCGTTATGAACGGAAGTGGTTCTAATATTCATTTTTCCGTTAGATAGATTTTGATAACTTTCTTTTTTATCGGTAAAAATGTGAAATATGCATATCAGAAAACGCCACATTCAGAAAAAACCGTCTTCCCAGACAGTCAAGAAGAAGAGAGGGAGAGAGCATGGTTAATAAAATGATAAGTCTCAAAAGAGACACCACTTACAATTAACAAAAATGAGAACCCGAGAGGGTTACCACCTTGGAACGGTCAGTGGCAAATCAAATTGCCACTGGGGGTTTAAACCAGGTTCTAATGTGCACCAACCTCACACTTGCCCCAACAGGTTCTCAAATCACAAAACAAACACAAGTTGTCTTTGTGAAACCACTCCAACCCACTTATCGGCTCAACAATGTTGCATGCAAAAGCACACAAACATATAAAACATAAGAATCTAATAGCATTGCAAAGCCAAAGGGCGGGTACTCGATGATCTTACCGAGACCAGAGCTCCTGGTGTAAAATCAGCAAGAACACGATGACAAGGATAACAGAAACAAATCGAGCTTTTAGGTTCTTTTAAGAAAAGATTTCCCCATAAACCTTCATAAACTCTTAAACCCCTGCCACCGTAGTGCAACCAAAGAGGTAAGCATAATGATCAACAGTAGAAGGGTTAATCACTAGGCATGCAGAGCGCTGTAAAATATCATGTTGGTAACCATTCTTATTAAATTTACAGATGGTTTTTACGAATAACCGGGAGAAATTAACATTGCCCTTTTTCTTCTTAAGTTTGTTAATTAAATCTCCATAAAAAAACTGGCTGTGAATTACCTTGTTGCAATAGTGATTTTAAACTGCACCTGTATTAATGAATTAGATCTGGGTATCGGCGATAAAACTTGCAAAATGTTTTCAATAATGACTATAGACAGCCCTTAACCCTATATCTCTTTCCCTGAATATGTCAAATGACTTTGACAACTTGACAAGTAAAAAACAAAGAAAACAAAAACCACAAGGCTAATTACTGACCTTTGCGGAATACTATGCTTGTAGTACAGACTAGTTCTTTTCTCTATAAATTTTTTTGCCACTGACCTTTCCAACGCGGTATCCCCAAAGGTTCTCTTCTTCGTAAATTGTTTGTGGCGTCCTATTTGAATTGACATACTTATAAAAACATGCTCTCTCTCTTCCTCTCTTCTTTTTCGCTGCGTGGGGAGGCTGTGTTTTGTGAGTGTGGCGATTCCTGATATGAAAATATTACATTTTTTCTCTAAAAATGTTTTTGCCACTGACCTTTCCAAGGGGTATCTCATCTGGTTCTAACTTTCGTTAATTGTTTGTGGTGACTATTTTGAAACTGATCATCTCATATACATGCTCTCTTCTGTGGCCATTCCTTATATCCTCCTGATAGTCCATGTTTATTTCACTTTTAATATTGGCTGACATATTTAGAGATGGATTATTTTGTTTATCAGTGTTTTTGGAACACAAAGGTTAAAAACAACCTTGGTGAATCATACTCATTCTGCATCGGAGATAAGAGTAAAGTAGAAATAATTTCAGCCATTATGATGTAGTTAATTACAGGTGCTACGTGTATATATACTCAGCAAAAAAAGTTCTGCACACTTGGACATTTTATAAAATATCTTTTTAATTTCACCATACACAACAAAATAATACATACCAGATAAATCAGCAATTCAAGGTAAACAATGTAAAAAAGTCAGAAATATAATGCGATCAATACTTTATAAGCAATTCATTGTTAAAGCCACTGGGGGTTACTACACAAAAGTTGCAACAATCGCTTGTCTTATACTGAGTGTAAATTCACCACGATGAATCCGGCATTCTTTCAAGCGGCTTCGCACGGAATTTAACAGCCGACGAAATTTCAATTGTGGAATTAGGTTCCATTTGTGAAGCAGAAAATCGGTTAGATCAACTAGCTTGAAAAACTTCACGTGTTCTGTCTTTTTTAGACAGAAAAAGACGTAGGTGGCCGGTGTGGTCCGACATTAGCCATGACGGTCAAATTAACGAACACCTTCCTTGTTGACCATGAGAAATAAATTAATTGTAAAAAACAATGCAGATGTGTTTTTCTCAAATAAGATTAGGCGTTGATTGCATTGGATGGTTGCTTTTATACACTATAGACCGGATGCTTTGATTCATTAATACAGAATGGAAACTGTTCGAATCATCACTAAACTGTTTTGTCATACCTTTAGGTCAATGAGTGAGACAATGTGATACTTAAATTAATAAAAATTTAAGTTTGAGCGTAATTCTGGAAATGGTTTGGTATCAAATTTTGATTACTATCTGTTACAAGCATCACAGTGCATGCTCATAATTGCTGAAAACAGACACTGGTGAAATATTGAGTGATTTCATAAATTTCACACTTCTACCTTGATACGCAAATTGTGCAACTTTTGACTGTTGAACCCTATCATACTCAAAATGACATATCTCGCTTATTTACCAACCAATTTTAATTTCGTTTTTGTCTTTAACTCCGCAAACAACTAATCTTGATATACATATAAGCATTTTTACCAGTTATTTGCTATATTATTCAATTAACGCAAAAGAACACTTGTTTGCAGAACTTCTTTTGTTGGGTATATGTACTACACTACACTATTTACAACTTAACCGAAACTTATTTAACTGTTCACTTTTGTCCTTTTTCATTTCATTCAAATTTGTGTTTCACATATGAGGTTTTTTATTAATTTTGTCCACGTTTTGTCTCTGAATTCATCTTCATCTTGGTTCTCCGTCCTGCACGCTGTTCTGGTCGGGTCATCTTGTCATTGGATTAGTCCTTGGTGATCATTGGTCCTTCACGTCTGATCGGTGTTTGGTTTGACTTTGCTAATGTGAGACCGGTATCAGCAGCAATGGAGTTGTGTGTTCAGTTGTTCATGAAAGAGAAAAAACACAGTTAGCATATGTTATGAAGATATAGGCGAATCAGATACATTGAAAATGTGTTTGCAAGATTATACAGTAATCATAATGAGTTATTTACAATATTTAATAGAACAGTAAAAGTTTAAGTTATGACAACATAAAGCGTATATATAAAACTGGTCATTAAACCTACTTATTTTCATATTGGTCCTTTAACCTATTTATTGTGTCCTGCCTACTTGGGCAGTCGCAAGAACTTATGGTTCAAGGATTTACACACTCTAATTTGTAATGTGCTGCCAACGTGCTGTACGGCACATCGCAAGGACATAAGGTCCAAGGATATACACATAAAACATGCGTCTTTTTAACGTTTAATAATTATTCACCTACACAATTTGGCGCTGACACAGCCAGGGCCTGATCCTAATGATCAGTCCTATACCGAACACGACATTTATAGGTTTTACGTACATACTTTATACATCATTTACTTCGCATCATATTTAGTTCACAACATTGCCAGTGTGTTTCCAACTTTGGCAAGATCATAGTACTGTGACTATCACACTATGTTTGAACATAAAACTAGTTAGTTCTACTATTGAAGAATCACTTAAACTAAGACAAAACTGGTCTATTACGGTACTTCCAATAAATACTAATGACTTATTCGTCTCTAATTTGTAATTAGTTGTCAATCAGTAAAACTGTCATACCTCTTACACGAAAAACACTGGCAGAATATGTGCAAATCACAATAAATACAGATCGTTGACAATGATCAGTTGCCAACTTAGCACTAAATTTCATAAGCGAACGTATTACTTAAATTTTGTATCATTGCAATTGTGACACATAATTCCTATCATTATGAGGTTTGAGCTTTCGGACAGCTCTCACACTCCATATCATTGGCTATTCTTCTTTTACATTAACTTTCTTTTCTGTTCTACCAATACAAACATAATCTGAGACAAGCATTACATATGGAATATACCTTACAGAACTTGCTTACTTTATACTGCTATGATTAACTAACATGTACTTAATCTGCTTAAGCATGTAAAAACTTTCTTCTTTTTCTTTTACCCTTCCAATTGAATTTTGCCTGGTAGTCGTCAGTAATGACCTTAGGAAGGAGGGACTTTGGTTCCCAGGTGTCTTTCCATTTTACCTTATACTGAGTACCTTGTCTAGTTTGCCTTACACCTATTATCCTATCTATGTCATATTCAGTTTCAGAAACTTTTCCTGGGACATTCGGCTGAGCTTGAACATTTCTTGCAACATCATTGTTTTCCTGTGCCTTATTGTTGGGAACTTGATTTACTTGCCTACTATAATTACGCTGTGCAGGATCATGGTAAAGTTTGAGGCGATTTGCATTTATAAGTGCTCGAACAAACCTGCCGTCAGATCTGCGTAACTTATAAGTGTGATTTGGACCTAACTCTTCAATTTGATAAGGACCTATATATTTATCTGTTTCTTAGACTGACCTATGTTAACCTTCTCATTGCTTAGCATTACTTTATCACTTACATTGAATTTGGGTTCCTGAGCATTCCTATCATATAGCTTCTTTTGCCTTGCCTGGGCAACTAACCTCTTTGTGGTGACCAAAGCATTTGTGAGTTTTAGTTTTTCAACCAAATTCTTTAAGTATTCCTTTACAGACATGGGAAGTGTTTCCTTAGGAATCAATGCTGTATCTATGGGCATTCTCATTTCCCTACCAAACAGTAACTCGTAAGGAGTGTAACCTGTAGAAGAACTTTTCATATTCCTAAGAGCTAACATTATTGAAGGTACATATTTGTCCCAATCATCTTGACATTCATTACAAAAGGATCTAAGTGCCTGACCTAATGTTGCATTAACTCTTTCTACTACTGAATTTGTTTGTGGATGAAACGAAAACGTGTGATGTCTCTTTATCTAGAATAACTCACAAACACTTGCAACTAATTTTGACAGAAAGTTGCTACCCCTATCGCTAATAATTACATCAGGAACACCATATCTGCAAACTCTTCATATAGCACTTTAGCGCATTCACTAGCTTCCTGCGTTCTTATGCAAAAGCCTTCAGTCCAACCCGAGTGTGCATCAACAAATAAAAGGATGTACTTAAATTTGTTACTTGTTTCTGGTAATGGACCTAAAATATCCATGTGAAGGCGAGAGAAAGGCCTCTCAGCTATAGGCATTGGCTGAAGTGGTGCTTTGTGATTTGCAAAGTTGCGTTTTGCGTTTTGGCATGTTGTACATGTCTGTACATGAATATCAACATCCCGATACATCCGAGGCCAAAAATATTTTGTACGTATTGCATCATATGTCGTGTCAAAACCTAAATGAGCATTTGAATCATGATAACTTGTAATGACATCTTCTCTTAAAATCTTGGGAACTACTAACTAAGTGAATTGTTCATCATGCCTTAGCTTTTTCCTATTTCTAGTGTCAATGAAATGATACAGAAGATTATCCTTAATTATGTATTGTTCTGACATAATAATTATCTTCTTTTTCTGATCATCATTTTCAGGTAACACATCATTTACCATGTATTCAAGAATTGGCTTTAATTCTTCACATTCCCACTGTAATTTTGAAATTTCAGACTCTGTTGACTTATCAATATTTGGTTCTTTTCCAGCAATTACTTGTTCATTTGCATCATCATCAGCTATATTTACTGAACATAGAAAATCAATCAAATCATCATCAGTGCCAATTTTCTTATCATTTTCATTTTGTTCCTCATAAATTCCTCTTGAAAGAGCATCAGCATTCTGATTTCTTACTCCAGGCTTATGTACAATATCAAAAGCATAACCTTGTAACATAAGTTACCATCTTCCTACTCTACCATTGTCATTCTTGATTGACTGAATAAATGTGGAGCTTAAACTATCAGTATAAACTGTAAAGGGTCTTGAAGCTAAGTATGGATGAAATTGTTTTACACTTTCTACAAGAGCTAAACATTCTTTTTCATATAGTGGAAATTTAAGTTCATTGCCTCTTAAAGCTCTTTCTCCAAAAGCTATGACATGCTCATTACCATTGTTGTCAAGCTGTGACAAAATATACCCAATAGCATGACCCGATGCATAAGTTGCTAATATAAATGGTTTAATCATACCTGGAAATGCAAGTACAGGTGCTGAAGTTTTTCTTTTAACACTTCAAAGCACTTTGTACAATCATCTGTCCATTTAAATGTGATCTCTTTCTTGAGTAAATTGTTAAGTGGTTTAGCAATCTGAGCGAAATCCTTAACAAATTTCCTGTAATAGTTACAGAGTCCTAAGAATTCTCTTACTTTCTTCTGAGTATTAGGCATTGGAAAATTTTTCACTTTTTCTACATTCGCAGGATTGACCTCTATTCCTTTTTTTGAAAAATAGTGACCTAAATATTCTACACGCTTAGCTACAAATCTACATTTCTTGGGCTGTAGTTTTAAATTGGCTTCTCTTAACCTATCACAGACTATCTGAAGATGATCTAGTTGCTCATCAATGTTTGCAGAATGAATTAAAGGGAAGTCTTTTGAAATTAAAGCATCCTTTGTGCGTTACGAATGTTGTTTTATCTTTTGTTTCTGGATCTAGCGGAATCTGATGAAATCCAGCTTTTAAATCTAGTACTGAAAATATTTAAGACTTGTTTTCACCTACTGAATCAACTACATCTTCAAATCTTGGCAATGGATAATTAATAGGTGTGGTGACCGCATTTAAACGCCTAAAATCAACTATAATCAACTGCAAACCTTAAAGTGCCATCCTTTTTCTTACACATTACTACAGGTGCGGCCCAATACGAGTCTGATGGTTCAATAATATCTTTCTTTAACATGTCATTTACTTGTTTTTCTATTGCTACTTTAAATTGAGGAGAAACTCTATATGGATGTTGTCTTTGAGGTAGACTATCACCAGTTTCAATCCTATGTGTATGTAAATTTGTACAACCTAGCTCGGAAGTATCTTTAGCAAAAATGTCCAACTTTTTGAGTTTGATCTTTTGTTTTTCATCAATTTCAGAATCATCTAAATTTATGCCTAGTTCTTTTATTATTTCTTCAACTTTGCTTTCATTCATGCTGCAAATATGTGGCTTTCTTTTTTTATCTTCATCATCATCATCATCATCATCATCATCATCATCATCATCATCATCATCATCATCATCATCATCATCATCATCATCATCATCATCATCATCATCATCATCATCACTATCAAATTCTCTTACAGATGTTTCATCAATAGGCAACAGTTTGCCAACAACTAAGCCTTTTTCTAACGTAACAGAATGTGAAAATGGGTTCATAAGCCTGCATGTTGACTTTCCTTTTTGTGATTTAACAAGCACTTTGCAAAAGCAACAGATTTAGAAGACAAAGTATTTACAGGTTCTAAAATGGCTGTGCAATTATCTGGAACCTTTGATAATCTTATCTGCACACACGTTTCTGAACAAGGTTCTAGGGTAACTTCGCTTGTTAACCTAGCTAGGCCTATCTTAAATGATGAAATCAGATTTATCATCGGCTGGCCTATGTTTGACTCCAAAATCATCTTGTCATAATTTATCCTGCATTTATTTGCTTTCAAGAAATCTAGACCTAATATTAATGCATGATGCAAGTGATCAAAAAATGTGACATCAAGTGTTTTCCCACTTACACCTACAACTTGCATGAATTCTGAAAAGCCAAAATCAGAACAAACGAAAAGATCTATTTTGTTTAGCAAACTTTTAGTTATGCAACATAAGCTACTTCCACTGTCAACTAGAGCACTTGCCTTAATGTTTCCTATTTGCATGATGATAAAACTGTTTTCCATATTTGTTTCAAATGAAGCAATAGATGGTATTTTGTGTTTTTGACTTGATTTTGAGCCACTATTTATATTTTTATTGTTTCTTTCTTGTTTATCTGCATTTTCATTTCGAACATTGTTCTTACGCTGATCTTTTTCTTTTGAAGTTTGAGAACTTTTTTGTGACTTACTTTTCTCATTTGTCTCAATTTTATTACTCCTTGTATGCTCATAATTTGAAATTTGTTTCATATCATTAAGTTGTTTTTCTTTGCAAATTTTGCCCTACACATCTTTGATTTGTGACCAACTTGTTTGCACTTGAAGCAAGATTTTGACTTAAACCAACAATTTTTGTATTTGTGATTACTGTATCCACAGCCCTTATATTGATTTTGATCTTTCTTAGCATTTACCTCAATAAGGCCTACATTTGTCTTAATATTTTTAAATTTTGACTTTCTTGAATGATTTACATTTGAATTTTGAATGTGTATTTCTGATACTGAATTTACAGCTGACTGAACATTGTTTTGTGCTTGGTTAAAACTACTTAATAATTCATCCTGGATTTCTTTTCGAACAGTTTTTGACAAGATATTTACTTTTTCTTGTAACAAAGTTAATGTCTGTGCATTTTCAAATTCATATGCATTTTCAATATTTTCAGCATATTCTTTCAAATCAATCAAATTTTTAGGGTTGCACCTAATTATGTCTGCCTTAATATGACTTAGAAAACCATTGTACAATGCTGCAAAAACAATTTCATCGTATACTTGATTTATCATAGCCTGTTTTTGAATTCTAGCAAAATAACTTTTTCATTTGAATTTTGCTTAAGTTCAAATAGGTTTGCATTAGCTTCAGCTGGATTGTTAAACAAAGGTGAAAATTCCTTTGAAAACTGTGCTTTAAAAGTTTTGAAGTCAGCCTTGTATTCATTTCTAAGCAAAACAAACCAATCAATTGCTTTTCCTGTCAGTAACATTCTTAAATTGCTAAACATTGCCTCATTTGTACAGTTGTTAGCCTGACTAAGAGCTTCAAAATTTTCAATGAAAATAAAGGCGTCATCATGACAAGGATCAAGTGTTACATTCCATTCCATGATGTCTCACAGGTCATTTAATCAGAACAGATATTCTCAAAATAACCCAGGGAAAACCAAAAGAAGAAAAAGAGTAGCACCTCAGGAACTTCACAATATTTATTTAAAAGTATCTCTTAAATGCATTTCAGGTGAATTTAGCATCCTGGAAGAAAGAATGAAGTATTTATTTGTTGATTTAATTATTCATAAACAAGTTTAGATGATCTTTGGTTCTGATCAGACCCGTATCAACCAAGTTTGACATAATACCCCATTTGAAGCGGTATAGAACTGTTTGACATCACTCAGTGAAGTGGACAACAAAAGTGAAGGTAGAAAAAATGTTTGAGTTAAATCCACAATGACTGTTTAGGAGATGTAATTAATGTAAACAGTATATTTTAGTTTCTTTGTAATGCTTGAGCTGCCATAACGCTGTGTTAACATTGCAATTGGTAAATTCTTGTAACATGTTAGTGGGTGGGGTACAAATCCGTTGCATTGGGAAAAGGTAATATTTTTTTCGGATCTGGATATTTTCTGATGGAAATTCAGGTTCTTGTAGTCTCATAAATAATCAGTGTTCATTTATATTGACATGTAGCCAGACTGGTTTAGGTTTGGCGACTACTACCCACAAGGTTCATGCTCTGGGCCCAAAAATACAGTATCAATTGACAAAAAGCAATTTAATGTTGTTTATTCTATGTTCTGTTTCAACAGTGCAACCGTAATTACTATGCTGATACGATATTGTAAATGAATCACTTCATAAATTATAAATTTTCTACAGAACAATTTTAATTATTACTACAAATACCTAATATTTACACTTAAACTTCGTCCTCTACGATGAAGTCTTATTAATTTAAGGAATCATAATTTCCAATGGTAAACAGTGTTACGTAATAATTTAAAAGGCGTGGCTATAGTAGAACCGATCACAATTTATTGGACGTTGCACAATGTTTTGACGTGTGACGTCGCCGAGCATGCACGTTTTGCCACGAGTTGCTCCGAAAATGCGTGTCGTCATTCACTTTGTCGTCAATGTTGCTGTTCCAACAGCCATTCAGAAAAAGCCGTAATATCTCAAATTCTTTTAATAATTTCTGTATTAAAGAGAGCATTTTAGTGTGTAAATATAAGGATTAAATCGATATTTGATGGTTTTCATTTGGGTATGAAAAACAGTTAGATTGTTTAAAGTATGTGTGAAGCCCTTCGGGCTTCACACACTTTAAACAACCCAACTGTTTTCCATACCCAAATGAAAACCATCAAATATCGATTCAATCCTTAAATGCAAATAATGTAAATTCAGTATTGGACAGTTTGATCTCATAGGGCATTAAAATAAAGTTTAAAACTTTCCCCAAATCTGTTATCCGTACTGAATGGGTGAGATTTGTAACCATATACAAATATCTTACCGGGATTTCCACAAAAGAAACATTTACATCACCCATTTTATGTATAACTCAAATTAAGATTCGGATAGGGGCCTCAAAAAAGGATAGGGCCTCAAAAAAATTAAGTTTCATAGTGTTAAATTAAGTCTTATTAATAGTAGAACAAAGTAACAATAAATTATGAAATGAAAACCAAAGATATAAGTTTTGTTCACTACAAACATGTGCCAAATTATAAAAATAAACATAATATTCAGTCTATCACATAAATTTTTCCAGTGATGGATAGCAAAGAAACTGTGCATGTAAGGAAACACATACCGGTAATAACTTCTCTGGCAATGATGCAACAATATGGATACTTAATCCAGTTGATCAATATAACTTTATGAAATATTCTTGAATGGCTGTTGTAACAGGCATATTAACTACAAAACAAATGACAGCACTCTTTTTCACAGCAACTAGCAAGTTAAACGTCGGGCATGCTTGTTGATGTCACAAGGAAAAATCTTTTGCACAGTCGAAAAGATTGTGTGTGGTTTTTTGTAGACACACCTCAGACTGAATGAATTCCAATGCAGAATAGAAACAATCTGAAGAAAGACCGTTATAGCAAAGTACAAAATGAGAGTAAATTAATATTGTTATGATAACTCACTTAAAAAATAAAATCAGTTATTATAAAGAATATTAAATTTTGTAATTTGAGCAAAGATCAAAATAATTGTTTTAATTTTGTTTTTGTTAAATATGTATATCAGTGATATAATCAAATGAAAGAAATGTGACATCTCTGGTTCAAAAAACATGAAATTGGAAGAGGAGAGGAAGAAGGCTAATGGTATATTTAATTTTACTAATTGACTGTTAACAGGGCTCTCATCAGACTTGCAAATCAGGGAGAGGTTTTGTCATAATTTACTGAATTATGGAGAAGTTTGCAGTCATCAGCATTCTTTCCCTATATATTAAATACAAAATGACTTCTCCCAAAGCTCAACAAAGAGAGAAGTCTGGTCACTTTTGATGGGACTACTTCCGTCAAGTCTCTCTAGTGAGAGCCCTATTTAATATACAGTACAGGTATTGCATACTTTGCCCGTTTTTACATGACTGCAATGTAGCAAAATCTCGAGGCATGTCATCACCTGACCTGAACATGCTATATTCCTGGCAGACACTACATTGTACACCACATTAATACTTAACTATTTTATAATTGCCCAGCAATTCTCATATTGGCCCAGAACAACTATATTGGCCCAGTTCAGTCTTCATATGAATTTGATGTTTTTATTCTGTTAATTAATAAAATTATCAGTCAAGTGTATTCACATTGACCATGTTATTTGGCCTCGGGCTGTCATATTTACCCTCGGCCTTCTGCCTCAGGTATATATAACTATGCTTGGCCCAATAACAAGGCCAACATGAATTCACTTGATTGATAACATTATAAAATATTCATCTGTGGGCCACCTTGCACAAACACGATGGATTCTTGTGGTTGCTTATTCGTTTATTTATTACGGTAATCTCAAAGGAATGTGTCTCAAAAATCCAATGCTGTTTCCGTTTTCACGGTTAATAACTTGAACATTTACTCCATTTACACGCCATTTTACCACATGGACAACCAGTGTAAATCCAGATCAGATAGAGATAGCACATATGTATCTCCAGATCAGCTTGCACATCAGGCATTTTTGTTGTCTGATCTGTATCTACTCTGTTCATTAGATACATTTAAAGCTCTTTTTAACAGGAAGCAGATGTGTCCGCATCTAGATCTACAATAGTTGCTCATTTGTTAAAAGGTGTATCCTTCGAGTAAAATGAAGTATCAAAATGCAGGTGTGTTATTGTAATAATTAACCCTTTACTACATATACATGTATACACATTTTCAGGCCTGTGCAACCAGTGTAGAGATACAGATCAGATGGCAGATCTGATCCGGATCTGCACTGGTCATATTGTGGTCAGAAATAACCTATTGAATAAAAAAGCTAACAGTTTAGATCCTAATCAGGCAGTATGGATGTGTCGGCTGATCTAGATGTACACTGATCACCCATGCCATAAAGGCATATACATGGAGGAAAAGGTTAAATGGGAAAAATTGTGAAGGAACCAATAGCAATTGAAGATGGCATGAAGCACACATCAGAAAAACCTCTTTTGTGTGATATTTATAAAAAAAAATACCTTAAAAATGAATTATGACAACAGTGTAATCTGTAAACGGTTAACCTGCAACAGCAATTTATGTACATCTTTATAAGCAACAAAAAGTACAGTGAAATGGGGTCCTACCGATATACAGAGTTATCTCAATATTCTGTCTTAAGTTACCTCCCTTTATGACGCGCACCTGTCACTGGGTAGTTCCGGTCTCAGATTGACAATTAAAGTAGGCATACAGTAATCATCCGTGGTCCTTTCAAATTCGTTTAAATATGGTCTTGTTGGTCAGAGATCAGCACGACGCAAAAAAAACTTTTGTTTATTATCATTGAATGGAAAAATAGATAGTTTTTATAGTGCAGCGCGTAATATTTAAATATTCTCTTCTAACCATGTTCAATGAATACGTTGGAGAGGTTTTGTTTAAATCGTTACGTTCAACCCCTTCGGTAACTAATAAAGAGTAAAAAGTACGCATTTCCTACGCTAAAAATGACAGATTTGAGGAAAAGAAAATATAGAAAACATTTAAAAAAGGTAGAAAAATTTACAACACATGATGTAAAATAAGGTTTGACGTCCGCCGATGAAACACTCGTTTACTTTTATACATAACTGAACGTTTTCCTACAAATTGAATGCACACCATTCGGTTCATAGATTTGTGCCATGTTCGTATTGACGTATTTTTCAATATACTGCCCCTATTTCTCCTATTTCTCCAAAAAGTTTTTTATTCGTATATAATTTAGAACATACTCAAACATTGTTTCATAATGTTTTCACGTTTTTCACTATATTTCTGAATTTTTTTAAGTTCATTTAGTTTTACAATCAATTGTAATTCAATATATGTTTGGGTAAAACTTTCCCGATGGCTATTTTATTTAAATAAGTTTGGAGCTCTTTTAGTTTCCAATATCAAATAATCTATGTCTCGTGTCTCAAACAACATTGTGACAGTTAATTAGAATATTTAATCTCTAGTCAGTTTCCTAAAACAACACGTTTACCCCTAACAAGCAACATTTTCAACCTCTTTCAAATCTACAACTTAACTTCAAAAGGCCTTTATCACGGCCCGGCTGGTAAAAACCAGTCTTGCTTATTAGATTACGTAACATAGTCATAAAACACCAGGCCCTTTTCTTAAGAAGCAATGTTTGCATGACTTAACGGTGATTGGCTGAATACTTAAGTGAATGTTGTTTTATTTTTAAATATAATTTCCATGCCAGCCAATAAATAAATTTTCATAAAGGATAAGGGCAGTTACGTAAATAGGTAAAGTTGCATTTAGTTATTAACTTAAAATCAATCAACAAAGATGATGGTTATTCTTTATATGCCTGTTTCACCTTTTTAGTTAATTCGACAATGCATTTTAACTTCAAAAGCACTTTGAGACTTTTTATCTACACTTTTAACGCTACGCTACGGTAGGCCCCCATTGAATTGGGTTATTTGTTATGATTTATAATACAACATTTATTTTCAGCCTTGTGTATCATCAGTCTAGTGAAAGCTGTGGACTCGAAACGTCTGCAGAATTGGTAGAAAACTAGGGAGCAGAACATGATTGATACTGTAAAAAATGGAGACAGGGTTTGCATTTTTATTTCCATGTATTAGAGCTGCATGAGTGTATGATAGAGAGACACTAAATCTATCTGTATATCTTGGTATTTGTATCTTGTAACAAGAAACATAAAATTGTGTTTGTATGTATGTGAAGACTTTTAAGACATCAGTTCTCAAGAAAATTCATCATCATATATAAAGGTTACCGTGTTGTTTTTGACCCTTTCTCCCATGAATACATGACATGAGTGACCAGTGTATATCCAGATCAGCAGGCATATCTGTGCAGTCTTATCAGGATCTACAAGGTTCATAATAAGATTCATGAGGCTATTTTGTTTTACAAATATGCAAACAGTATAGATTCCGATCAGATCCAGATCAGACACCAAAAGTTGTTCTTTCTGGTATTGATCTATTGTTTTCCAGGTTTCCACTAGCTGCTGAATCTCAAGGGTCATTTTGTGTCGCTCTTTCGAAGAAAAGGCGATACATAGGGATCGCTTTGTCTGTCCGTCCATCTGTCCGTCCATCCCGAAAACTTAATGTTGGTTATAACTGCCATTTCTTAATATTTCTTCATAAAATTTGCAAATTATATTGTTTGTGACAACATGCTTGAGCTGATATAAATTTTCAGGTCAAGGTCACATTTGATGGACTTAATCCCTTTTTGTACTTTTCTTTTAACAGAAACACTTTCTGTTGACTATAACTTTGCGTATTCTTTATATTTCTACATCAAACTTTCAACTTTCACACTCATCATGACTCCAAGTTCTTTATGTCAAGATGGGGTTATTCCACTTCTTGTTCTTGCATTTTTAACCTGACATAGCTCCCAGGGCGACACAAGTGAACACCAATCTAGTGTCTAACTTTTTGGTGGATTCTGGCAATTAATAACCAAAATTACCCTTAATTTAAGGAAAACAAAGACACTTCAGCTAAAACCGTTGGGGTAAGAATGAGTTTTTTAATTTTTTTTTAATTTTCAAAAGTCAGAAGGTTATTTCCTGGGTCAAATGGAACCCATGGTTGTATATATGATAAAAGACGTCTCCAAGGAGTGAAGTTTCATCATAAAAAATGAGAAAAATATTTTTTCTCTTGAAATGTGAAATATTCAGATCGGGAATTGCAACATTCAGAAGACACAGCCTCACCACACAGCCAAGAAGAAGAGAAAGAGAGAGCATGGTATGATTTCTTCATATCGTTAAGTAAAGAACGGAGGCCAATTAGTTAGGTATAAGCTTTTTGCAGAAGGAACGTTGAAACTTTTTTCTTTGCTCTCAAAACTCAAATACTTTGCGGGAAATAACAATTATTTAACTTAACTATTTTCAATAACGATATATTTCAATTCGTAGTCAAAACCGTCTATTAAGGAAACATTATGCACAAAAGATGTATGTTTACAAAACATCTTTGAAATTCATATATCTACTTTCTTAAGAACCCACAATTCCTCTTTGGCCGGAATAGAAAATATAAATTAATATTATATTAATAATCATTAAACCAATATTAGTTTACCTTTAATATAGTGTATGAACCAAAATTCGTCTAGAATAAGCAATTGATTAAATATCAGCTTTTAATTTTGCTTAAACGTGCTATATACGAGCTTCTGAATTTTTTAATCAGCTCTTTGGGGAACTGACGAGCGCATGATTGAGATTGATGAATCCCAGAACCTGGCTCAAATCTAGGCTGTAATAATGTTTCGCCGCAACCTGTTCAAAGAAAGTATCAGCGTGGTTCCAATTTTCCTTCTTCGAATATAGTGTTCGCTCTCTCTCTTAATATGGTTGTTTCCCTATGAATGCCACTTTACAGTGTTGTTTGTTTCATACGGAAGTTCATCATTTATTTGTTGGTTCCTTATAAAAAAAGCGAATGACTGGTTTGCTCCTGATTGATAGTTGTAAATTGTGCTGTTATACTGTCCGCTTGAATTCTTTACGTAGTACTAAGTCTTTGTCGTTTAATACGAATGATTATAAAGTTATAACAATGCTTAGATCAACTTAGTTTGCTCATGCAAGTCTATAAGGCGATTCCTTCTACTTCTACCTTTTTCATTTATTCATTGTCACAATCAAGGATAAACAGTTTGGTATGGTTAGGAAAGAACCACAAATGGTTTAATTTTAGTACACTTATTGGGATAGTGTCTGGCATCCTTTTTGGAATATCTAATAAAAATTTTTTGTTGCACTGTATTGCAAATATTAATCATTCTTGTTGCAAATATTGCTAGAAATTCGAAGAAAGTATTCTTTTAAATGATTTAAATCATTGAAATGAAAATCCAAACACAGCCTAGCTTACAAAGATTTGCGTCTCTGTAGCGATTGAAGTCTCCGATAACAACAAAACCTAATGCAACAAAACGATGTTTGTAGGTTCTCAGACATATTTTGAACATAAAAAGCTGAATTTACGAGACAAACGAACTGTTTTAGGCAAATTTATTATACACGATATATGCTATAAGGTAACAGATGACTGGTGCGCAGCTGCAAAATTAATAACGTTACTGGGAATCTAATATTCAGTTCCAAAAATATCGTTGTCGTTTATGAATGTGTTTATAGCTGGGAAACAGTCTCATTCTAAGTTAAATATGGAAGGGGCAAGCTAAAGCGCGTAGGCGATGCGTCAAGGGTGCGTTTGGGCAAGTTAAATGAACAGATACATGTAAAAGTATAATGGCTATACATTTATTTCTGAACGTATTGATTCGACTGTCAATAAAAGTACATAATACTATTTGCGGATATCGGGCTTGTACTGGTCAAAGCTTGCCCAAATGTTTGTTCATGTAGCTGGGTGCTCTAGCCTTATAATATTATGCGTTTTTTTTGCGAAATCATCTGTTTCAATTGTGTGTTTGATTATTGATCAGTTTTATTTAAAATACGTTATTAGGACCCAAGATTATAAAACTGATATTGTATACCAGACTCTACTCTCAAGATTCTGATTGGCGGTCTTTATTTCAGCCACTAAGATGCTTGAGATTTGAGAATGGTCTACAGTTAAAGTTTTATGATATTGGGCATAGAAAGATGAGTGTATTTGTCCAGGTCGTGCGTTAAAACATACAGTAAGTATACATACACTAATTCATGGTAGACGGTCAGTGCACTATCCAAGTACTAAAAGAAACCGTATGGGTTTACTGTTCGTAATAAAATTATCTGGTGAACGAGATTTAAAACTTCACATTTAGGATCAAGACCACTAATTCAAATCTCTTAGACTTTCATTATAGCATTTCATCAAATTCTGGGTTTACTATTGGATTTAGCACTTGAAATCTTACATGTCTGAATAGAACCAACTTACAGACACATTAAAATCTCACATCCATCATAGCCTCATCGATAACCTTTTTCTTCATTTTAGCTAGAACTGTATCGTCACTGTCTCTGCGGATCTTTTATTTAAATTTTGTTAAAAATACTTGCTATTTTTAAAACGCAGATAATTGAGAAAATAAGCAACCAGTTGCATTTGTTTTCGGGTTTCTACTCAGACTCTATATTTTTTCAAAATCATTTTCATTTTAATAATATTTCAATTTTCATTTTCCACCAATCAGTTACGACTTCCTGTTATAGGCTCACAAATTCCCTGCACAAAATTGTTTACATGCTGGATCAACATTAATTAGTAGTCTGTAACCTGAAGTTGGACAATACAGCAATATCAAAATGTAAACAGTAGTACATGTAGCAGCAAAAGCTCCATTAAAGAAATCAACATGAAAAATGACACAATTATTTTACGAAATTCTTACAATGTTACTGTCCCAAGTTATATTCGATAATGATTTGTTTCTTAGGAAATCTACATTTAGCATATGGAATATTGACAAATTATTATTTAAAGGAACTGACATTATATGTTGGCACGATGCTTGATAAATGTAAAAATAATTATTTGCAGATTTGACTGATAAATTTCTATGGTTGTATACACTTTGTGGGATGACTTGTCAAATATTAATCATCGAGCAACGCAAACAAATTTGTTGCAATGCAGCTATATTGGTGAATTTCTGATATCTGGCAATTCCTGAAAGGCATTAAAAAATTATATGCAGCTTACTGCCAAAATGACTTAAAGGATGCACCATGTAATAAAAATATGAACTACAAACAAAAACTTTAAAACTTCAAAATGAACTTCATGATCACCGCCATGTGCATACCATCGTTTGGGATGGATCAAATGTGAACTATTTACTGGTGTAAATATTGAGTTGTGCTGATCCCGGGGCTAGAAGGCGTGGGCAGTAATATGCCTTTCAATTACTGCCCATTTACAGGCTCAATCAAACCGAGCCTGCAATATTTTCATATTTGTCGTGTTCGGTGGCTTTTAAAGTTCACTTTTCATCTATAACAATTTAATTACATACACTCTTAAAATTATGTGGAAAATGTCTTCATTTAGAATTTACATTTCTGCACAAGTATTGATGATGTCATGGGTCACGTTTCAAAATAGCTGCCATTAATAGCATTAAATATAGGTAAATTAAAGTAATTCAGGTGGCTCGGGAACCAGTCAATTTTGTCCAGGGACCATTAGATAAAGTAACTCGGTGATTGGATGAAAAAAATAAAAGCAGAAAAAAAAATTGTATAGTTATGTAAAAATGCACAGTGTATAGAAGAATTTTAAACAAAACATTTGCATTTATATTTTGAGGGTATAAAAATGGGTAATATTTTGGACAAGTGAGACTGAAAGTGGCGCGTATCTCACGGTGGTGGTATTCCAGTGCATGTCGCGAAAACGTTTACTGGTAACGCTTATTTTTGTTGTGCTTTAATGATGTCTCCAGGTTAGTTTTATTAGCAAAAGGAAGATTTTAAAGCCTAGACCCAATAGCTAATTCAGGATAGATGAAGATATACTGGGAGTCTATGGGAAATAAATTACTGTAGTCTTACCTATAAGCAACTTCAGACAACCATAAATTAGTTATCTTTGGTCAGAATTTTATCATTCTTTCACTGATGTTAAGAAGGGTACGCTGTTAGATCTTTGCAATCACATGTACACTCATATTTTTAATTGTCCGGAAAAAACCTTTAATAATTCGAATGGTACAATACAAATTATGTGAGGTACAAACATTTATTTAGCCTCAAAGTTTTTTTGCGTTGCCAATTGTACTTTGCTATAGAGCAGAGCATAAGTTTGCCTTCATGAAACTGGGAAAGGTTTCTCTAAATGGCAGAAATCTTTTTCTGTTCTGAAATGACATCGAAATCGTTCTGGCCTTTCAATGCTTAACAATCCAATAATTTACCAAAATTTAAAAGGTTTCATGTACACCGTCGTTTGTGATGGATCGAAATAGAATTGTTTTACTGATATTAATATTAAAAAAAGTGTAATATGCATATAAGGAATGGCCACATCCAGGAGACACAGCCTCCACACATAGCCAAAAAGTAGAGAGGAAAAGAGCGCATTGTATTACAATAATCTGTTTCAAAATAGACGCCAAAAACAATTAACGAAAGAGAGAACCCGAGGGTTACCGCCTTGGAACGGTCAGTGGCAAAACAAATTGCCACTTGGGGTTTAAACCAGGTTCTAGGGTGCACCAACCTCACACCTCCCCCAACAGGTTCTCAATCACAAAACAAGTACAAGTTGTCTTGGTGAAATAACTCTAACCCACAGATCGGCTCAACAAAGTTGCATGCAAAAGCACACACACATATAAAACATAAGAAGCTAATAGCATTGCAAAGCCAACGGGCGGGTACTCAATGATCTTACCGAGACCAGAGCACCTGGAGTAAAATCAGCAAGAACACGATGACAGGGATAAAAGAAACATTTCGAGCTTCTTCTAGGTTCTTTAAAGAAAAGATTTCCCCATAAACCTTCATAAACTCTTAAACCCCCTCCACCGTCGTGCCGTGCAACCAAAGAGGTAAGCATAATGATGCTTTTGGATTAAGTTGCGCTCAATCCGGGCCTAGGCTGCGTGGGCAGAAACATAAATTTCCATTTCTGCCTATGAACAGGCCCAATAAACCGATTATGCAATATTTTCATAGTTGTAAAGTTCGGTGGCTTTGAAAGTCAGTTTCTTTTTCATTCATTTCATGAACTAAAGTGTATGGTACTGTAACATTAAGTTGAAGTGTTACTGATCTTAATTTTTCAGTTACATCGACAGTTTACTGCTATAAATGTTTTATTTCGCTCAAAGTGAGTCGGTAAGAAGCTTACACTTTATTACTTTACCGTTTATTTGCTCTTAATAATCCCAAATCATTATAACGAAATCGTATTTCTTGGAGCTTTTATATGTAATATTTGACAATGACTTGTGATGGTGTTCTCTTTCTTTGAAATAAATAAAATATCATGGACTGTCACTTTAACAAGTAAATAATTTAATTAAAATAACCTGTGAATCCTCTGCGCTATAACATTTTCTTGACGTCGTGTTCTTCAAAGGTATTAAGTATCTGCATTAAAATATCATCGTACTCGTTAATCTATTTCACCTAATTTCTACTAGTCAACGGCGTGTAAGCCTGATATCGGCCTAGTACATTAGCCTATCTGAATACACGAGCTTCTTGAAGCCCATGCGCTAATCTTTCGTCACAGTACCCGGTCAATATTCTACACGTTAAGCTCTCGGTATTTTCAACTTATTTTGAGCGTTTGACTTTTTGTTTTAACTTTTATTGTTTTCCTTTATTCTTGGATGTCTGTCAAAAAGATTTGATTCGGTCAACAGTAATTTTCTTTCGTCAGGCAAAACAATTTTTATCATTAATTCTTATGCTAGAAGTTAAATCTCAAATATTGCCATATGCATAATATAATTTGAGGAGAATCAAAATTTGACTAAATCTTTACGCACATGTACATGTATTTGTATTTTACACTTATTCTTGGATTAGTCGATACATGCAGTTATACATGTATGCATTCTTAAGCTCAATCAAGCTGAGCATGTAGTATAATTATTGTTGTTTTCAGTGACATTTAAATTAGATTATTAACTAGTTCACATGACTTAACACTTTTGAATTTGTGTTTATCTAATAATTACAGCATAGCTACATAATTAGATAAACTTCATTCATGGTCAAAGTAGAGTTTGTTATCGCAAATTATCATGTCTTTGTGTAACCGAGATTTGAGTGAATCAAAATACGATAAATTCATCAATATTATTATATTTTAACAATGAATAAATTAGCTTTTTTGTATAGTTTACTCTTTGTGCTGAGTGCCGGAATGACGTGTAAGTATCTCTATTTCTATATGTCTGAAAATAAATAGTTAATTCTCGTAACTTTAAGCGATAACGTTAGAATAAAAACAAGTAGCCTGATTGTGTGTAATGCATCACCATGAGAAGACGAAATATCAGTGATACTACTGTATACTACTTTAATATGAGAAATAGATGATATCATTACAAGCACAAAAAGAACTATTTGTTGCATATAGTGAAAATAACACATAACACATAACTATAAAGACAACAAATGGGAATTTTACAGGTAAAAGCGTATGCATTAATTCACAATAATTTGCATCTTTTAAGAAAAAGTAACATGTGCAAAAGCTGATATAAATGGCCATCTTAAAGAAATTTGAGAGAGCCTCTCACCATAAATACTACCGGGATATATTGATAAGATTTTGCACCTGTTACTTTTGCTTATTTAATCTTCAGTATTGTGAATGATGCAAATTTATTTACCTTAAACTTCAATGGTGTTTATTTTGTGAGCGGTAGGATATTTTTATTATTTGGAACTTATTATTTAGAATATTATTATTATGAAATAGTCTAGTGTTCATGTTAAAAATAACTCAACTTCTTTAGAAAACTGTTTAATGTTACTAGTACTTCTAAAATTACCTTTGTTTTAATATTTCGGCCAGTTTTGAGATGGGTGGTTTCAATTTGCCAGACCAGTTCAAATAGAAGTTTAGGGAATTTTTAGATCTCGCTATTTTTCTTTACTGTTCTAACGTGTCTTACCACCATGAGAAGTTATGATCCTTTTTTCAATGTAAGGATCAATAAAATGTGCCTGATTTCCTGAATTGTTTGTTTTCTTAAGCTTGAGTTCGTCATTATATATTCTGTTGACCCACGATGAAAATATTTATTATCTTGATTTAACATATCGTCAAGGTACCTGAGCTGTCGTTTAAGGTTATATTAATCAAATCTTGATTTTAATAGAGATAACATAAAGTCCCTTTCAAAGTAGTATAGAGACAAATGAGCAACAGGAGATGCAAAATTATTTAACATAGGGATTCCTTTTACTTGTTTATAAATAGAGGTACAAAGAAGTAAAGAAGTGAGAGACGCGATCAGGTATTAAATCCATAAAGTATAACTGTCATCAGAGGCATCTGTAAAAATTCTCTTTGTCCATTACAAGACATATAGCTTTTATTCTCTCTTGCAACGGTTATTATTTTCCTTTTACTTGTTTATAAATAGAGGTACAAAGAAGTAAAGAAGTGAGAGACGCGATCAGGTATTAAATCCATAAAGTATAACTGTCATCAGAGGCATCTGTAAAAATTCTCTTTGTCCATTACAAGACATATAGCTTTTATTCTCTCTTGCAACGGTTATTATTTTCAATGACACTTGTAAGCCTTGTAAGCTAATTTGTTATAAAAGTATGAGAATGAGAAGTGTAAAATGTGGTGAAATGATATTGTGGCAAAGACAAGAGCCAGTCGGAAACGACTGCACGCTCGACTATTCGAAATGTCAGACATATTTAAGCACATTTAAAACTGGGCTTCGATTAAACTGGGGAGTGATTCAGGAGTTTATGACGCCCCCAACACATACACATGGACAAAAGTTTCTTGATCCATGTTAAGAAATCAATAAATTACACTTAATTTATTTTTGTAGGTTTTTGGAGGGTTTACACAACCCTGCCCATTCATCCCTGATCCCACACCCATCTACCAACTATCACTGCCCACCTCAAACTCCCATCTACTTAACCACTCAATGCCAAGTTATCCAATTTTTGTCATTTGTTTATACTTCTTGCTATGGCTGTATAAATAATAAGAACAAAACATAATGTATGGTATGTGTTGGTGTGGTGCTGTGTTTTGCGAGGTCTGGTGGTGTGTTGTGTGGTATGGTCTATTATAGAATAGTATGGTATGGTGTGGTATGGTACAGTATGATATGGTATGGAATGGTGTAGTGCAGTGTAGTGAAGTGTAGTGTAGTGTAGTGTAGTGTGTAGTGTAGTGAAGTGTAGTGTAGTGTAGTGTAGTGTAGTGTAGTGTAGTGTATGCTATGGCATGGCATGGCATGGCATGGCATGGTATGGTATGGTACGGTATGGTATCGTACAGTACAGTACAGTACAGTACAGTACCGTACCGTATAGTAGTATAGTATAGTATAGTATAGTATAGTATAGTATAGTATAGTATAGTATAGTATAGTATAGTATAGTATAGTATAGCACGCAAACTTTAACCTGAGATTCTAAGTCGAAAAAGGGCCATAACTTGAACAAAATGGAAGTTAGAGTTATGGTTCATGGCATACACACTCGGGATATGATAATGAACAAGTGTTGAAAGTTTCAAAGCTGAAGAATAAGTAGTATGGAAGTTACGGGTTTGTATACTAGCTTGCATGCTTACTTTAACCTGAAATTAACCTGAAATTCTGTCGAAAAAGGGCCATAATTTGATCAAAATGAAAGTTAGAGTTATGGTTCTTGGCATACACACTTTGGATATGATGATGAACAAGTATGATTGAAGTTATGAGTTTGTACAGTAGCTTGCACGGAAACTTTAACCTGAAATTATAAGTCGAAAAAGGGCCATAATTTGATCAAAATGAAAGTTAGAGTTATGGTTCTTGGCATTCACACTTGGGACATGATGATGAACAAGTATGCCAAGTTTGAAAGCTGTAGCTATATAAAATTATTCACGATTTACATGTTACGATTGCTGTGTGGATAGTCTATAGTGCGCATAGATATCTGATCCGGTTTATCCTGTTATGATCATAGTTTCCCGCCTCTCGTTTTTCTCGTGTTGCCTAGTATATAAAGGCTGCTTGTGAATTAAAATATCACTCGAGGTTTTATATTTGACAGCGTCACTTATTTAGTTTGTGTACAGTTTTCTTCACGGAGGACTACTTGACTCTCGGACAAAACGTTGATTTGACCGGTGTGTAAAAGAAGGTAAAGCAAATTTAAAGCATACTTTTGAAAATTTTGTGTAAAAATAAATAGAATTAACTGGTAAAATTGAAATGTTTTAAATGACATTGGTAGGGCGTGCTCATGGCAGTGGCAGATTTTGCTTAGCTTACACTTCGATGGCGACCTAATACGAAAAGAATGATGCAAAGTTATTTTATTTTTTAAGCGACAGTTAACTTATGAGTGATGTTGAGTAATTGTTTAGAAGATCCTTTTTATTATGAATTCTTTATTATTGATTAAAGTCAGTAGTAGGTTAAAATTTAATACTGATTGAGTCGCTTACTTGAACGATTCAAGTAAAATGTCTGTACATAAATTAACTACTTTATAACTAAATTATGTACTTTATTTTGAATGTTTCAGCCATAGCGTCTTTGGTCAAATGATATTGATGGTATTGACCAATCTTCATAAGCTGGGTGCTTTGCGGTTGTTTATAATCAGCTTAATATTGCATTGTGTTGGTGAGGATGATGTCTGAGTATGTGTGGTTCTATCAAGCCTGACATTCTTAGCAGGCTTTGAATGCAAATAGGCCGTGCCTAGTTTGCGTACACGGCTGTTCGTTATATTTTCATTATATCTTTTGGTTTTCTATTGAGAAATTTTATAGAAATAATCGCATAATAGTTTACTCTTATTAACGTTTTTATCAAATAATAATATTAAAAATACATAAATTTATATTGTGTCGACTGAATTAAGTAGTAAAGTGTTGTCGTCCAGATCTTATTGGTAACGTCATTTTTATTGTGATGTTGATCATGGTTGATTGAAACTTGTTTTGTGACTTTGATCTTACGGAGACATCCTTGTGTCTGTCCCTTTTGCTTTTGTCTCGTGGTCAAAGATGTACCAATCAACAAACACATGTTTGTTTTAGAACTACATGTACTAATTCAGACGTTATGAAAACGGAGGACAGACAAACTTGGCACCACGTCCTAAAATCTTTAACATGGCAAGCGGAAAACTAAAATCTTTTCCAGAAGTTTTAAAGGAAGTCGTTTCGAGATGGTAAAGAATACTCGAAAGGAGCATTTTGAATCATTGGATAAGCACCTTGTTTGTCTTACTGTACACGTCTAATTGTTTATAATTTTATCATACTTTAAGAAACCGTTTACTTAAAGGAATGGCCGGGTTGGTTTTGGTTTTGATTATAATCGAAAAGTTTTCATGCTTTTTAGACACTATTATATTGTATAATTTGCTCTGAAATTTGTTGATTGAATGTAAAATTATTGTAATTGTCGTGGCGTTTTTTGATGTAACATTCTAGAGGGACTGCAAAATGCAAAATTTTGAATATATTGATTGGCTTAATGAAATTGATTGATTGAATTAACTTCATTGAATTGATTGGATTGACTTAATTCAACTGATTGCAATATTTGACTTAATTGAATTGACTTGATTTATTGACTTATTTATTTTATTGATTTGATTTGATTGTAGATTCATGCCATGCTGTGGCGTTGACCATAATCGATTGAAAGGTCGTGCCGTTTTGTGGCGTTGACCATGATTGATTGAAAAGGCCGTTGAGTGGCACTTGATTATGATTGCTTGAACAAGGTTGTGCAGTTTTTTGGCGTTGACCTTTCAGAGACAGACTGTGCTGTTTTGTGGCGTTGGCTAATGTCTCTTTTTGATTCTGTTACAGAGATTTTACATATTGTGTTTCATTTCAGAAAATAACATGGGAAACAGACAACTAAAGGTTTTTCAGAAGTTGTTAAAACCGCGATGATAGTCTACGAGACGATAAAGAGTGTTCGAAAGAGATTTAGCGTCATTGGATAAGAATAAGTACTGTGTCTTTTTATTTTACATAGTCTCTTATTGCTTATATTTTTAACATAACTTAAGAAACTGAGTATTTAATAGAACAAGTTCGTGCTGTTTTGGGTTTGATTATAATCACGTTATTCACAGACAAGATGATATTGAATAATTTGTTCTGAAATATTGTTGATGGAATTGTAAAAGTCATGTCGTTTTTGATTTAACTACAATCTGCACAATTTTTGAATGGATTGATTGAAGTGATTGACTTTTAAATTTATTAACTCGATTGAACTGATTGACTTTTGAATTGATTGTATGGATTGATTTGATTAAAATGAAATGTTTGATTGATTATGGATTCATACCATTTTGTGGTGTTGACTATGATAGATTGAAAAGGTCGTGCCGTTTTGTAGCGTTGACAATGATTGATTGAAAAGGTCGTGCCGTTTTTTTGGCGTTGACCATGATGGATTGAAAAGGTCGTGCCGTTTTTTTGGCGTTGACCATGATTGACTGAAAAGGCCGTTGAGTGGCGCTTAACTATGATTGATTGATCAAGGTTGTGCCGTTTTTGGCGTTGACCTTTCAGAGACAGGCTGTGCTGTTTTGTGGCGTTGGCTATTGTCTCTTTGTAAAGTTGATACAAACCGAAAACTTAAGGTTTTACAGAAGGAGTTAAAACGTTAATCGTTACGAGACTATTAAGAAATCGAAATGGGCATTTGGCATCTCTGGATAAGTACTGTGTTTCCTTATTATTCATTTATGTAAGAGGTGCAAATGCTTATAATTTTAATATTACTTGTGAAACTGAATATTACTTTATAGAAAAAGGTCGTGAGGCGTTTTTGCTTAAGACTGTAATTTAGTAGACATGCCGTGTTGTTCAAAGATAAAATAATATTTGTTGAAATATTTTGCCGTTTGTGGTACACAATGTATAGATCATAATAGATTGTATACATTGTTTCGTTTTGTGGCGTTGGTTTTGTGGCGATGGCTTTGGTCACTTAAACTTTGGTTATTTTTTAAGCACTTGCAGATGGTTTTCGGAATAATCGAAATGAGTTTTGTAGTGGAATTACAGAGATATAAATCGACTTTGGAAAGTCCTTTAGATGTGTCTATAGGGACTGCATTGATTGTTTGGTTGATTGATTGATTAGTTGATTGATTTGATAAATTCATTAATTGATCGATTGATAATTTGATTGATTGATAGGTGTATTAATTGGTTGGTCGATTGATTGTTTGTTTGATTGATTGATTGATTTTGCACTGGAACGATAAGCCGTTTCTTTTTAGTCTGATGGTCATATTTGATAGAAATTTCAGTAAATCGTTGCAAGGGATTCGGGCATATCAACTTTTCATATTCGGTGTAATGTCCAAGCATCCTAGCAACTTTTCCCTTCTTTGTTATGCGCGATTGAAAGGCTGTCAAATATAAATACCCATATCCTAAAGTCGCGGTGTTTGTTGTTGAAAAGGAACATGGAATTAGTGAATAATTGTTTTACTCACGACTGAAAGTGAGTAAATAAAATTATTCACGTTTTACATGTTACGATTGCTGTGTGGATAGTCTATAGTGCGCATAGATATCTGGTCCGGTTTATCCTGTTATGATCATAGTTTCCCGCCTCTCGTTTTTCTCGTGTTGCCTATATAAAGGCTGCTTGTGTATTCAAATATCACTCGAGGTTTTATATTTGACAGCGTCACTTATTTAGTTTGTGTACAGTTTCCCGCCCGCGCGCCCTTCGGTGGTCCATCGGTGTGATATATAACATATTAATATTGGTATTTCTTTTAGATGCGCATCACGGACAGGCTTCGGCATAATGCAAATAAGCTAGTCGTTTTAAACTGTCAGTTTTATTTTTATTTTTCTCAATTGAATGTTAGTATTTTTCAGTTTCTGGAGTATCGTTACGGACAAGGACGAGCCTTGTTGCAACCCACGTGTTTCGATTTGACTTAAACGTCGAACTCTACCTGATACCCAAACAGGCAACTGGACCCAAACAGACAGAGCAAAGAAATACGAACACTATATACATAAAAACATTGTTGCAAACCAAGTGATCAATAATACAAAGTGTTTTCAGCTTATACTGAACAAGAAATATCTTTAAAAAAAGATAAACGGCGTTGATGGAAAAGAGTTTTATATATAAGAAAGAAAGAAGTAAAGAGCGTGCAAAAATTTCGTCTGATGATAATACGTCGATTAAAGAAGAATGTCTAATGTTAACTGTACATTTATTCAGTTTCAATAAAATACCTCTTGTAGAGTTAGTACTAATGACGAATAACTGTTATTAAAATACAATAAATGAAAATAATAACAACTTGTTACAAGAGCGAAATCTACCAACTTTTACGTAAATTAACTTTAAAAAAGTGTCCCTCCCGAGTGTTGAACCCGGGGCACCCGCTTGAGAGGCGAGTGTGATAACCACTACACCAAGGCGATTTGTATGTCTGGATTTGAAATTAACAATCAGTATCAAAGGAACTAGAAAGGAACCAGTAAGAACCAGAAATATCTGCACTTTTCTGTCGTTTTACACTGTGTATTGTACTCGAGTGTTTATCTGACACCCATGAATATTCCATACAAAATCGTATTGAAGCCATCAATTGACTTAACTGGTTATTTATACCGTAAATATCTTTTTCTCCAATACAATTATCGCTTTTAAAAACGAAAATGCCCGAACATGTAATTGCCATGTAAATACTAACACATAATATAAAAATCGTTACGGTAATCATTAACGAGACCCACTAATAACCAATCAAAATAATCTATTTGATTTTCCCGCTGCATAATAAGTTTTATTTACAATATTTCATTGGTCGAAAAACTAGGTCAAAAGTGAGCTTAGACAGCTAACGCCGAAAAATAGTGAATATTTCTTATATTCTTTTTTACCAAGAACAGTGATAGAGTTAACTCAGTGACAATATTCTGAACCAAACAATTGAAAGCTTCAATTGTAAATTAACATCACCTGACCAATTTCATGAGCACCACTTGGATTCACATTTCGATTCAGTAGACGTTTTATTGCCAAATCGATAACGTTACAGGCACAAAAAATTCGATTTTATACTGCAATTGAAATGCTGTTAAATATAAAACCCATATCCTAAATTCTCATGGTTTGTTGTTAAAAAAGGAAAATGTAATTAGTGAATAATTGCTTTACTCGCGACTGAAAGTGAGTAAAGTAATTTTTAAGATATAGGTAGGTTGCACGCAATCTTTAACCAAAGCGGGACACCGACGCCGATGCCAGAGTGAGTAGAATAGCTCGACATATTCTTCGAATAGTCGAGCTAAAAACGCCTGAAAATAATTGATTTGGTATGAGCTTTAATATGTTTTTGCCAGCATTGAAAATCTTAAAGGCTATTTCAAAGCTAAAGTATATAACTCGTACTTAATGTAATCAATAAATTTTTATGCTGATTTTATCCGCGTTTACTTTGCAGGTTATGCATACACGAAAGACGTTCTACAAGGACACAATGTATTAGTGATATGTGAGGTCGCTATCTCCGACAAACATACCGTTCATTGGCAGGGTAACCAGACGAGTTTTTATAAAAGTGGTCCGATGCTGGAAATCAACAACATTACTCGGAATTTTACCGGCGAATACGTCTGCATCCAGTATGATAAAACCACCCGACAATCGAAAGAAATATCAAGTGTTTATATTAACGTAACGTGTAAGTATACTTACTACAGTCGAACTTCGATGGCTCGAACTCCACGGGACCGGCAGTTTGTTTGAGTCATTGTTTGTTCGAGCGATCCGTGGTTGGTATGTGAGAATGGGTGTCTGTTCACTTAACTTAACGTTCATCAATTCATAATATTTCTTATTTAAATGTATTTAATTATTATCTCATAAAAACGATTTTTGCCCCTTTTGTCAACCTCTGTGATGCCATTGGATTTGAATTCTAAAGATTTGCTGTCCAATTTTCGTTTAGTGCCTTTCTTCCCTACTAGTTGCTAGGCTTTCGCTATTCCTCCTGTTGCCACATTAGCTATCCCCGCGTTACCATGTTCTTCACTAAGTTGCTCGGCTTGTTGATCATCTGTCGAACTCATTTTGAATTTGAGGCCGCATTGTACTGTTCGTTAGCTTATATTAAAGAAAGTGTTTGACATGACATTCTCGCGAAAAAAAACTTATATCATTTCCTTATAAATTTTATTAATACGACAAAATAATTACAAAAAAATAACAAATAATCGGTTGTTTATAATTATGATTAGTGTGGTATATAAAATTAATGATCACAACAATCAAAATATTTTCATCCGCTTACCAATAACAGTCTTTTCGAACCAAGGGGTGTCAATAACATTAAAAACTAACTGTCAGGAACTTGATTGGTGTTCGATTGTTCGAGTTATAGGTAGTTCGAGCCATCGGAGGTAGAACAAAACAAACCACATAGAGTTCTAGTTCGGGACCGGACGAACTGTTCGAGAGAAGGGCGGTGTTCGAGCGAACGGTGTTCGAGCCATCGAAGTTCTCCTGTATGTACTTTTAATAACTTGGTCCATTTCATAATAAGTCAGATAACTACAACTCTGTATGACTGTCACTATGAAAACATAGATTGTGTATATAGGTATATTGGATACTTTGGGAGAGTGTGGTCGGTGTCTTAAATTGCGAATGTATGTTTACTTTACTCCTCATTGCTCCACATATTGTTATGTACATACTTTGCTCCTTCTAACTGTATGTATATGCTCCATATTGCTCCACATTGTTTTGTACATACTTTGCTCCTTATAAGTGTTAAGCTATTGGCGGGAAAAGTCTTGCTTTGCATGCTTTTTGTTAGAGAAACATGAACATTAACTTTTGGCGGTTAAGTTTACTATAAAAGAGACAATGATTGATTGAATGTATAGTTATGATTTTGCTGTAAAAGGATTCACGTGGAGTTAATCTCTGTTGAAAGTTAAAAAGATAGTTATGATTTTGCTCTAAAAGGATTTACGTTGAGTTAATCTCTGTTGAAAGTTAGAAAGTTTAAATGTGGATTAAAGTTATAAAATTAAAAGTTGGAAAAGATTTATTCAGTGTTCAATTTTATTATGTTAATGAAAAGTTAACGACAGTGGGTTAAGAATAAGCATTGTCAATCTCGAGACTCTAAATTAAAAAACAACAACAAACAATTTATGAATCATACTTTTTGTTAGCTATGTTTCAGTGTAGTAATGTACGATATCGCATATTAATATTTGCACGCGGAGTTCATTCAAATAAATGCTCGAATTACCAGGTTCATAATTAATGTTGCAAAGAAAGTCGGAAATTCATGGACAATATCGAGTTTCAAAAACCCGTACCGGGTATATGCTTATCAATGACATGAATTGGCGATTCTTAAAAATACTATTCAGGTTTAGGAAGTTCAATAAAGATTCCTTTCATGTCCTCTTTTAAAAAAGCTTTCCCCGCTATAGGTAGCACCTATAGTTATATTACACCATTCTTTCATAAAACTCGAGCATGCAAAATGAAATGCAACCTCGGGAAATAACATTTCTTCACTTCATCTAGGCTAGCAAACAGTATAAATTTCGGGTTTTGAAAAGAAACCGAAAGTAGAAATCAAGGAAGTCTTTTCGAATTTCTACAATTTGGCTTTTCATATCAGTATTAGCTCAGCATCAGCAAGATAGTGTAGTTGGAAATACTGATCAATTTTGCTTTTAATCTGTTTCTATATCAAGTAGCGTTGTTTTTGCCGTGTGGCGGGTGTAAAAAGTCTCTTTTCCTATCTGCTTTTTTGGCTGTGTGGGAAGGCTGTGTTTGCTGGATGTGGCCATTCCTGACATGCGTATTTCACTTTTTTTCTTTAATGTTGTAGGGAAAATATTTTATGTCAAAGCTTTCTTTACTGTGGAATGAAATGCTCTTTCAACCTCTTCTCTATTATTTTTATTAGCATGTACAAAAACATGTTATTTGTATCGTGATCGATATGGTATAAAATAATGATTAGTATTTTAACTAAATGCATTTTACAAATAAATATATACGTGTTCTTGTAACACTGAACATGCTTAATTGGAAAAAAAAAACAATCTAAGGATGAAAAAGTTAGAATTTAAAGCACATTATGCCTATTCGTACATGTAATAAATGCAAGAGTAGTTAATGTATTGTGTTATACTTTCAATAGATAAAAACACATCATTATTGTTTTTTAGATCCCGCCAAAATAATATCAATGGATATAGATAAAACAACAATAACAGACAATGAAACCTTTAGTATGACGGTGACAGTGGAGGGAAATCCGAATCCAGAAACACAAGTTATTCAGTCGATTACAGGGAAACCCATGTTTGAAACAAACGATGTTGGAGTATTGCAAATTAACTACACTCCAAGATGTAACGGCTGGGATGACTACACGTTAACATGCAGGAATAACTTTCAAAACAATGAGATAGTATTTAATTTAACAATATTATGTACGTATGACAATTGGTTCACTTTTATACTTTTTATCTTAAGGACAGCTCAAACGCGGCAAAAGAAAAGTTTGAGCTACTCCTACATATTTAATACTACTACTACTACTACTACAACAACTACTACTACTACTACTTCTACTACTACTACTACTACTACTACTACTACTACTACTACTTCTATCAAAACAAACAAAACTGTAAATAATTAAACAAAAGCCGTTCAACTCTTATTGTACCACTTTTCATCATGATTACATTTTCTAATTTATGAAACAAGAGGTTAATGTAAATCTTGATATTAGGTTTGTAAGAATTTAAGCTTTAAACATCTAGAAGTTATGTATACTAGCATTGTGATTCATGGTATTGCCTATCTGTTCGGATGATACAATATAATGGTGTGTACGCGCGCGAACTAAATCACGTCAATAATAAAGATGCCAGTTTTAAAACGATTTTCAAACATAAAGCCCATGTCATTGACTAAATTTCTAAGCAAGATAACTTTGACTCATGCCTACGAAAAACCATGCATGCAACGGAAAAATTATTATTAAATCAAATAAACATGAAAATGATGCAGGATGGAAGTTTAAAGCGAACACGTACATGTATTGTTTGTACATATTTGCATTTAATATTTTTGCGTAAACGAGGCAATGATTAAAAACTTTTAAGCCGAGGACGATCTGTTGTTAAAAATGTATTTGCAAATTATAGCAACACAGTAGCTTATTGTCGTGTGGTGGCCCTAAAACGTCGCCCCGTACATTCAATCTGTGCTGCTATCAATTACGCCATTTGTAAGCCGTTGAGCACGATATTTATATTTGTGAAAATATCAAAATCGTGGTGTTTTGTCCTGGTGTGGTGCACATGATAGATTTCACAAATATTCTTTACGAATTAATTTATTTTAAAATGTTTGAAAGGTATAGGAACGACTTTTTCAGTATGGAACATAAATTATAATTTCTCTTATCACAATTATTAGATGACAGTCAAATTAGCAATGCTTTTTAACTGTTATTAACTGTTATAAAAAGGGACCTTATTTATATCGTGTAACAAGGATATGACCATATAATTATGTTTCCTTTAATAAAGTTATTTGCGAAATAGATATTCTTTGAGGGTGTAGCTATTTAAAAAAAAATTGTTAAAATTAAAGAAATACTCTGAATGTAATATTTAATTAGAGGAAAATTTAACACAAAGTGAATATAGCATATTTGATATGATTAGTCATTACTTTACTTTTTTTTTATTTTAGGTGCACCGAAACCTTCTATACCTCCAACTGACCGTCTTTCTCCTCGTCTTGGTGATAATATCATTCTAGAAATACATTCTGTCGGGTACCCGCCACCAACATTTAGTTGGCAATTCAATGGTGCTCCAGTCTTACACGACGATGATGACCAGCATTCTACAGTCCATATAAATGGTGTAAAAGTCGATGATTTCGGAAGTTACACGATGAAAATGAACAACTCACAGGGGGAATATACACACATATATACCATATATGCTGATGGTATGATCTTATTTCCTACTAAGTGTTCAATATTCAATGCAAAAACCATCTATATAAAAATTTGTGGAAATTTATCCGTTCAACACTAGTTCTCTGCTAAAGGGAGCAAAACGCACATCAAGTGATATACATACTGATAACAACTAAATGTACGATGGGAGATCAGTATATTTTTAGACAATGTAAGAAATTTACTTCGTCAACAATAGTTTATCCGTCAGAAGTAAGATATTGATTGTACTGATTGTAAATCATAGAATCCGATAACAAAATTTTAAATACACATATCAGAACAAGCCACACACATACATCACAACAACTTACACATGTAAAAAGTAACAAGAAAAAGAAAACTTTCTGTTTATTAAAATCAATTTGAAAATAAACAAGACAACACCGACTATAAACGAAAAGTAGAATTATAATGTTTAATTTAGAATCATGTTTTTTATAACTAAATGAAGCAATTCATTCAGCAATTCATTCAGGATAACTAAATAGCATAAATACTTGAAGACTATTAGAAGTCATAATTATTTGAAAACTATCTAATAATGTTTTTTATTTATTTCCGGAAGGTCCTCCAGACCCGGCAACTGATCTTCAAACTGGAAGTATTACGTTAAATTCTGCTGAGCTGTTTTGGCTTCCAGGATTCGACTATGGAAATGTTCAGACATTTACAATATTAAATGAGCAAGGAGAAAAAATGTCAGGTATTTTCATATAATTGAAAAAAACCATGGTGGTATTCGTGATTTGATTCAGTTTTCTCCTTGTTTCTGTTATCAAAATGATATTTGTCATTTATTTTTGTTATAAGTCGATATGTAATTAACTTAATATCATCAATAGTACTTCGAAAATTGCCTTTGTTTAAATGTTTCGGTCATGGTTTCAAAATCCCAGCCAATATAGATTCGGACTAAACGCCACTGGACATGGAATGGTATTAATCTGAAAATACCACATTGAAGGTTCCATGTTAAACGCCATTTGCATATCATCGTTTGGGATGGATCAAACCTGAACTGTTTATTGGTGTGATAATATTGATTTGCGCTCAACCCAGGGCTAGGCGGCGTGGACAGTAATATGCATTTCCAGTGCTGCCCATGAACAGGCTAAATCAAACCGAGCCTGGAAGTATTTTCATATTTGTCGTGTTCGTTGGTTTTCAAAGTTCCCTTTCACCTTTTTCATTTACATATTAAATTATTGCTTGCTACTTTTCATTTTGTTTTATTTAAAAGGATGAATCCCATTCATTATGTTAACTAACTCTTTATTTCACAGAATTAGCATCAATTCAAGGTAGAATGGGCAACATGTTTCAAGTGAATTACAAACTAAATGAATTGCTTCCTGAGAAAGCGTATACACTGAGTGTAAAATCTAACAATAGTCGAGGGGATGCTATTCTTCTGTCAAATAAGATTCATTTTAATACAGGTATGTCTGATACATATACGAAATTATGATTGTGTCAAATGAAAAAGAACTGGAAGCCGTTTTTTTTCTGAGAAATTTTGCTATTTTTGTTTTATGACAAGCGAAAGTTCATTTATTTACCAACCTCTGTAAAATTTTTGGAATATTTATTTTGTTCATCTTAGGGAGAAATCAACACTCATACATTTTCGAAATTTAACATTCAAAACTACTAAATATTAAACATGTTTTATATTATTATTTTATTTGGAAAATAACCACAAAAGGTGAAATATACATATCAGGTATCGCCATACTCACAGCCTTCCCACGCAGCGAAAGAGAAAGGGGAAAAGAGAGCATGTTTGTTATAAGTAACAAGTAAGACGCCACAAACAACTAACGAAAATGAAAACCCTTGGGATTACCGCCTTGGAACGGTCAGTGGCAAAATAAAATTGCTACTGGGGATGTGTATCAGGTTCTAGGGTTCACCAACCTCACTTGCCCCAAACAGGTTATAATATCACCAGACAAGTACAAGTTGTCTTGGTGAAACAACTCCAACCCACCCAACAGCTCAACAATGTTGCATGCAAAAGCACACAAACATATAAAACATAAGAAGCTCATAGCAGTGCAAAGCCAAAGGGGCGGATACTCAATGAACTTAACGAGACCAGAGCTCCTGCAGTAAAATCAGCAAGAAGACGATGTCAGGGATAAAAGAAACAAATCGAGCTTCTAGGTTCTTATACAAGATTTCTCCATAAACCTTCGTAAACTCTTAAACCCCTTCCACCGTTGTGCAACTAAATAGATACATGTAAGCAACGGTAGATTGGTAAATCACCAGGCCTGCAGAGCGCTGTAGACAATCCTGTTGGTAACCTTTCTTTTTTAAATTTACAGATGGTTTTTACGAATGACAGGGAGAAATTAATATTGCCTTTTATCTCTTCAAGTTTATAAATAAAATCGCAAAGCAGTTTTTGATATCGTAATTCTCTGTCTAGAGCCAAGAACCCGAAACTCAATTCTCTCGATTTTTCCCTGATCTGGTACTTAAGTCGGCTCTGGAAATTTCCAGATTAACAAACGTCTATGTTTTTTCTATAAAAAGTGATCATTCAAAAATAAAGATCCAAGATGGTCGTCGCGCAAACATCGGATTCGGCATCGTTTCGATGCAAATGAGTTACTATAAATAGAAATAACTTTTTGTCCCCAAAAAGACGCGTATGCTACTATGAAACATTGATATTTACAGCTACAGATGCAGGTCAATCCAAGACGGGCCTTATTATAGGAATTATTGTTGGTGTTATAGGGAGTTTTGTTGTTGGATATTTTGCATTTAAATACATAATGGCGAGAAGAAAAAAGAAGTCAGAAGGTATGTAATGCTCCTTTGGTTTTGACTAATATAAGACATGATTATGGATTGTAGATGTCACAATAAATACAAATATGCATTAACATCTCTGCCCACGAACAGGCTCGATCAAACCAAGATTGTAAAGTTATCATATTTATCGCGTTCAGTGGTTCCCAAAGTTTCTTTTCTTCACAGTTCTGTTTTTCATTTGTTTTAATATGCAAGTAGCGTTGTTTGTGCCGGTTGGCGGTTGTAAAATGTCTCACCGTACATTCCGTTCTGTTATCAATTTTGATCGACATTTTGTAACTCGATACTTTTAATGATAAGAGAATTCCTTAAATATCTTTGTTTAAATTATTCGTTTCGCTATATATGGGTAGCTTTAATATCATAACTAGTAAGACATTTGTTCAATTACCCCAAGTACAGTTCATTAACCATTTCTACTCATACTCGTCGGGTACGTTATTAAGTTAGACTGGATGTTTGAAGCTTAAAATAAGCTAAAGATTAAGGAATTGAACAATCATAATCGTTATATTCATACATCATTACAAACTGTAACACAAATTAAGCTGGATAACGTGCACTTATTATAAACATATCAACACGATATCATTTACTCGTGCTATTTTAACATTATATTTTATATATGTGTCTGAATGATTTGGTCTGGCAAATATTAAAGTTTGCAGCTGTGGAAATATCCATGAATTTGACTGACATTGAGAAGACTTTCAATAAGGGTATATGAAGATCTAGACCATACAGCACATACATGCCAGTCTTATCTGCTGGACGCCGGATTACAATGTGAAGTTGAACATTTTTGAGGCCTGGACTACTTTTCGTGTCTCGCCAATCAGTTTTTCAACAGTTGAGTTGAATGTGGGCTTTTTTCACAATCAAGAAATGTCAAAATTTATCACAAATATCCTGTATGATTTCGGTTATATGAACTTAAATTTAGAGCTGTAAGAAGAGACTTTTCACATTTTGTAAAAACAGTTTGGATAATAATTACTGTTTCATGTTATTTTAGATATAATTTAATTAATTTGAAGATTAAAAGTTCGAACTCTTCAGCCAAACCTTCAGGAAAACAGGAAAATTATAAGCAAAAGCAAAGCATTAGTGAAAGAGAAGTATGATTTCAAATAAGGATGCAAACACTGTGAATGTACCATAAATTTATTGAGATTGTAAATAACTATATTTATGAAGTTAATCCCTAGATTTAATGTTATAGCCAATCACATTATTTACAATATATTCTACGTTAATAAAGGATTATAACTGAACAATACTTTTGGAAGTTTGGAACTTGTTGGACATCGTATTAAGTTCCGTATTAATATATTGATTAATATAAAAACGCTATGCCGAATTAGGTAGTATGTCTATGAAAACTTTAAGTGAAACTTTAGGCATTTAATTATGAAAAGATATTGGGAAGAGTATTGATCTTGTTTGCATTGAAGTAGGCAATGGTTTGGGGCATTGACGTCTACCTTTGTATCAATCACGTACATAATGGTAATGTTTTGTAATAATTGAATAACAAAATAAAAAAAGTGGTAATGGCTTTTTAAATTATACGTCTAGGTTAAAATGGCGTAGATTTGGATGGTATTTCTGAAAAAAAAATCAGCATTTTTTAAGTTATTGGCCATGCGCATAAACACTTTAACGCAACATCTAAGTGGAAAATGGGCATAATTTTTAGGCAGGTTTTCTTCAGAAAAATCCTGGTTTTTAGATTGGGTTTGTCGTTGGGCGGGCGTCAACATGTAATAAGTTTTTTTTGTGAAAGTTGTCGTTTTCGTAGTAACCGTTCAAGCTCTGACACTTAACACAGCTCTCTGATATCGCAGGTACTGTAGCACTGATAACGACAAATTTCTGAACCCCTGACTGTATTTTGCTTAAGTTATTCCCACGTTTTACTTAGCATTTTATAATGGATCAATTTTAGGTTACAATTCTTATTTTCGCACATGTATTAATAAAGCTTTTGAATTTTGATTTCAGTTATTCGTTTTAAGAAATGAAATAATAGAATATTTTATGTATTGAATGGTATGATGATAGTACGTAAACTGGAATTCCTAAGTTGTATTTGTTTTTGTTTTGCCGTAAAAGAGACACCATTAATAAATGCCTCAGCAGAAAGAGAAAGACCGGATAACAGCAGAACACACGAAGGTACTGACCTCTTAAAAAGTTATGAATAATAATAAAGTGAAAATAAGTTTACCCTAGAGATTTATCCTTCCGCTTTAAGTTCTTGTTAGCAGTTTGATGTGGGATGTCAACATAATATCATGCACTTTAACCCTGTCCATTGAATGTTTGTTAGAAATTGAAATTTGTAAAAGCCGTTAAAATTTGTTTTTAATTTGCATAAGGACATATGTCGTCTTTACATTTATCATTATTTTAACTTTTTTTTTCGACACGATATTTTAAGGTATGGGCTTTATATACTCTTGTTGTTTTTGATAACTCATTTATATATAATATGACGTTACACAAATCATTACAAAAACAAAACATTACCAACATGACAACATGATTAATTTAAAGACTTTTAATTTGTTTCTCTCTTAATTATTTGTAATGATTTTAAATAAAATTATTTAAATAAATAATGAAAAATAAAACTATAATGATTCTACTAACACTAAAATTCCAGTATATTTTTACTTACCTCTGAACCATGTTGGAGTTATATCGTGCAACTGAAACTCTTTATTGCCGTTCTGTTTATCCGAATTAGATAATGATGGAAGTCCGTCAGACTTTGGAAGCAGCACAGACTCTTTTGCATCGGTTCGATCCGGCCGGTAATCATTACAATAGTTATTGAATTATTAATTGAACTTCATGTTACAATTTTAACTGTTATATAAGTGCTCTGTAAAATATGTTAAAAGACTAGTCAACTTGCAATCATATAGACACTCTGAAATAGACGAAAAGGGAATGCGAAGACCTCCAAATACCTCCAGGACAATAACGTTTGTGAATTTATGCTTTCTCTTTCAGTGACGACCAGAAGTCAAATCAGTCATCAACGTTGTAACAATTTTTGAGACTATGATGCATGGTAAATGTAGCAATTTTAAGAGAAGATAGAAAGATACTTAATTATCATTCTGAGGAAATATTTAATTATACAATATTTTCTGTAACATGGCATCTGAACACAGTTTTATTCCAGCACAAAGTGGGAGGGAAAAAGAGTTGCTTTTGTCCATACATACATGTACGCCTTCCGTACGTCTCCAAAAACTCTTGTGGTATCAACTTATTATTTAAATTCTGGCCGATTTTTGTAAACTTTGCGTGAACGAGTAGGCATGATGTGTACATGGTCGTAAAGAAAATATTTGTCCTTCAACCATGTTTACCCTAGTAATGGCCTTTGTTGAAATAGTATTTAAGTTTTATGCCATCAACTTCTCATTTACACTTTTTAACGGAGTACATTAGTACTTGCAATGGGGTTCATGCAGGGTGTGTAGCTGGTCTTAAAGGAAATACTTTTCTGCAAACATTTATAAATGTGGTGTGCCACTCCGTTGTTCATATTAAAAAAGCGTGTTGCATACACATCTCATTTACTATCGGCGGATTTCATTCTAACTTTGAAATTCACAGATGAACAGACATCATATGAAGATGAAGCGGAAAAGATTGTTTTCATATTAACATTTCTACCAAAGTTATATCGCTCTGTGAATTTTAGTAAAACAAATCCAGGATATTAACTACTTATTGGCTATATGGCGATTTCTTTCAAACTTGCGCAATATATAGATGTGTGGAAAGAAATAATTTTCCTTCAATCATTTGCAATTAATTTCTCATTAAATCTCTGGCGAATAATTTGTAAACTGCAAAGATGACAATGCAGAGTATGTAAATGGTCGTAAAGAAAATAGTTTATACTGTAACCATTTTTGCTCTGGCACTCATTCATTTTCATAATAGAAGATTTTAGCACTTACTCATTATTTACGATAATTCGGATTACTTTTCAATCGTGGACACAAAATCAGACCAGATGTTTGGATGGTCGTTGAAAATTATTTTCCTTGCAATCAGTTTTAATAGTGTAATGGTTCTTTGTAAATACTCGCATACGTTGGCCAAATTTTTAAATAACAAACATTCCGCTTAATATCTTGCAGATTTCTTTCTGATCTGGTGCTTTCTTGGTGGTTGTAAAAAAGTTTTCCTTGGTCAAATTACTAGTACACTATTAAATGTATATTATTAGTTATAACCCATGTATTGTTATTGTTAAATTAAATCACACCAATTCCTCCTGGTGGATTTCGAAATTTTACTTGAATCCAGTGTTTAAAAAAATATTGTTTCGGTAAAATCTTGTTTTTGCTAAAACCTCATTTTCATTTTATTTCATTTGCTTTCAGTACATGTACTTTACATACAATACAACGAAACAAACCATGTTTGTCAAATTTTTCTACTGAGTATGAACATATATACCTTATACAAAAAAATCATGTTACAAATACGGAGAAGTGAGAGCATCAGTGTTTTTCAATATAATCTAGTTTTCATCTAATAACCTGTGAACGGAAGGGTTTTGGTTACGTTCCAAATACAATTTTAAAAGTTTAATATTCGAAACAAAGACGAACAATTGAGTGAAATATTTAAAATGCCATTTTACTTATCTGAACTTGTTATTCTAATTTCCAGAAGCACTTAATAATCAAAGTGCAGAAAAATGATTTTCTTCAAATGAAATCATTGTTGTAGCTTTAATTCGATGTTAGTAAAAAAACGACAGTTGATTAATAACTGAGTTGACTGTTGACCAATCGTTATCGCTCACAGATAGAATAAAATGTTAGATACAGCTTTAAGAATGATTTATGTTCTGGTCATTTACTTTTTTTATGGCAAATTGGAATATTCCTTAATCAAGTAAATCTTAATTTTCAAATTAACTCTGATGTTGGATTCGTTGCGAGTTATTGGCTGTCAATAAAAATAAACATATCTGATTGATTAATATAGAGTTTTCTACACGTCTGTTTTATGATTAATGTACACATGAGAGCTTTGAAATTGATTAATTGTCACAATTTATATCTATATATCTATTTTGTTTGACAATGGAATAAAATTAAATCATTGGTTTGTTAAAATGTTGTTTTTAAAATTTCTTTTTGCCAGTTTTATTGGTTATTTAACTTGTTAATTAAATAAAAAAATATAAATGCCACGTTTTTTTCTTTAATTAATTTTTAACTACAAATAAGTCCCAAACGAATTGCTACAGTACTGTGAACGTTTTAGGTTACAAACGAAACGCACGATACACGAAAAACGGAGCACTGTGAAGTTATCAGTGGTCAGTTACAGCAGTGGCAGCAGTAAGATCGTTTTTACTGCGGCAGTAACAGCAGTGGCAGCAGTAAGATCGTTTTTACTGCGGCAGTAACAGCAGTGACAGCAGTAAGATCGTTTTCACTGCGGCAGTAACAGCAGTTACAGCAGTAAGATCGTTTCTACTGCGGAAGTAACAGCAGTAACAGCAGTAAGATCGTTTTTACTGCGGCAGTAACAGCAGTGACAGCAGTAAGATCGTTTTTACTGCGGCAGTAACAGCAGTCACAGCAGTAAGATCGTTTTTACTGCGGCAGTAACAGCAGTCACAGCAGTAAGATCGTTTTTACTGCGGCAGTAACAGCAGTTACAGCAGTAAGATCGTTTAACTGCGGCAGTTACAGCAGTTACAGCAGTTACAGTAGTAATATGTTCTTATTTTCAAAAATTATCACAAAAATCATCTTACTGCCGCAGTTACAGCAGTGACAGCAGTGAGATCGTTTTCACTGCGGCAGTAGTAGCAGTTACAGCAGTAAGATGTACGTAGATGAAAAAAAAACGACCAAAATTATCTTACTGCGGCAGTTATAGCAGTTACAGCAGTAAGATCGTTTTACTGCGGCAGTTACAGCAGTTACAGCAGTAATATGTTCGTACATTAAAAAATATATATAAAAAATCATCTTACTGCCGCAGTAACAGCAGTGACAGCAGTAAGATCTTTTTACTGCGGCAGTTACAGCACTTACAGTAGTAGTATGTTCTTATTTTCAAAAATTATCACAAAAATCATCTTACTGCCGCAGTTATAGCAGTCACAGCAGTGAGATCGTTTTCACTGCGGCAGTAGTAGCAGTTAAAGCAGTAAGATGTACGTAGATGAAAAAAAAACGACAAAAATTATCTTACTGCCGCAGTTATAGCAGTTACAGCAGTAAGATCTTTTTACTGCGGCAGTTACAGCAGTTACAGCAGTAATATGTTCGTACATTAAAAATATATAATATAATAAATCATCTTACTGCGGCAGTTACAGCAGTTACAGCAGCTACAGTGGTAATATGTTCTTATTTTCAAAAATTTTCACAAAAATCATCTTACTGCCGCAGTTACAGCAGTGACAGCAGTGAGATCGTTTTCACTGCGGCAGTAGTAGCAGTTACAGCAGTAAGATGTACGCAGATGAAAAAAAAACGACAAAAATTATCTTACTGCCGCAGTTATAGCATTTACAGCAGTAAGATCGCTTTACTGCGGCAGTTACAGCAGTTACAGCAGTTAAATATGTTCGTACATTAAAAAATATATATAAAAAATCATCTTACTGCCGCAGTTACAGCAGTGACAGCAGTAAGATCTTTTTACTGCGGCAGTTACAGCAGTTACAGTGGTAATATGTTCTTATTTTTAAAAATTATCACAAAAATCATCTTACTGCCGCAGATACAGCAGTGAGATCGTTTTCACTGCAACAGTAGTAGCAGTTACAGCAGTAAGATGTACGTAGATGAAAAAAAAAGACAAAAATTATCTAACTGCCGCAGTTATAGCAATTACAGCAGTAAGATCGTTTTACTGCGGCAGTTACAGCAGTTACAGCAGTTATATGTTCGTACATTAAAAAATATATATATTAAAAATCATCTTACTGCCGCAGTTACTGCAGTGACAGCAGTAAGATCTTTTTACTGCGGCAGTTACAGCAGTTACAGCAGTTACAGTGGTAATATGTTCTTATTTTCAAAAAATTATCACAAAAATCACCTTACTGCCGCAGTTACAGCAGTGACAGCAGTGAGCTCGTTTTCACTGCGGCAGTAGTAGCAGTTACAGCAGTAGGATGTATGTAGATGAAAAAAAAACGACAAAAATTATCTTACTGCCGCAGTTATAGCAGTTACAGCAGTAAGATCGTTTTACTGCGGCAGTTACAGCAGTTACAGCAGTAATATGTTCGTACATTAAAAAATATATATAAAAAATCATCTTACTGCCGCAGTTACAGCAGTGACAGCAGTAAGATATTTTTACTGCGGCAGTTACAGCAGTTACAGCAGCTACAGTGGTAATATGTTCTTATTTTCAAAACTTATCACAAAAATCATCTTACTGCCGCAGTTACAGCAGTGACAGCAGTGAGATCGTTTTCACTGCGGCAGTAGTAGCAGTTACAGCACTAAGATGTACGTAGATGAAAAATAAAACGACAAAAATTATCTTACTGCCGCAGTTATAGCAGTTACAGCAGTAAGATCGTTTTACTGTGGCAGTTACAGCAGTTACAACAGTAATATGTTCGTACATTAAAAAATATAAAAAAAAATCATCTTACTGCCGCAGTTACAGCAGTGACAGCAGTAAGATCTTTTTACTGCGGCAGTTACAGCAGTTACAGCAGTAACAGTGGTAATATGTTCTTATTTTCAAAAATTATCACAAAAATCATTTTACTGCCGCAGTTACAGCAGTGAGATCGTTTTCACTGCAACAGTAGTAGCAGTTACAACAGTAAGATGTACGTAGATGAAAAAAAAAACGACAAAAAATATCTTACTGCCGCAGTTATAGCAGTTACAGCAGTAAGATCGTTTTACTGCGGCAGTTACAGCAGTTACAGCAGTAATATGTTCGTACATTAAAAAATATATAGATAAAAAATCATCTTACTGCCGCAGTTACAGCAGTGACAGCGGTAAGATCTTTTTACTGCGGCAGTTACAGCAGTTACAGCAGTTACAGTAGTAATATGTTCTTATTTTCAAGAAATATTAACAAAAATTATCTTACTGCCGCAGTTACAGCAGTGACAGCAGTGAGATCGTTTTACTGCGGCAGTTACAGCAGTTACAGCAGTAATATGTTCGTACATTAAAATATATATAAAAACAATCATCTTACTGCCGCAGTTACAGCAGTGACAGCAGTAAGATCTTTTAACTGCGGCAGTTACAGCAGTTACAGTGGTAATATGTTCTTATTTCCAAAAATTATCACAAAAATCATCTTACTGCCGCAGTAACAGCAGTGAGATCGTTTTCACTGCGGCAGTAGTAGCAGTTACAGCAGTAAGATGTACGTAGATGAAAAAAAAGACAAAAATTATCTAACTGCCGCAGTTATAGCAGTGACAGCAGTGAGATCGTTTTCACTGCGGCAGTAGTAGCAGTTACAGCAGTAAGATGTACGTAGATGAAAAAAAAACGACAAAAAATATCTTACTGCCGCAGTTATAGCAGTAACAGCAGTAAGATCGTTTTACTGCGGCAGTTACAGCAGTTACAGCAGTAATATGTTCGTACATTAAAAAATATATATAAACAATCATCTTACTGCCGCAGTTACAGCAGTGACAGCAGTAAGATCTTTTAACTGCGGCAGTTACAGCAGTTACAGCAGTTACAGTGGTAATATGTTCTTATTTTCAAAAATTATCACAAAAATCATCTTACTGCCGCAGTAACAGCAGTGAGATCGTTTTCACTGCGGCAGTAGTAGCAGTTACAGCAGTAAGATGTACGTAGATGAAAAAAAAGACAAAAATTATCTAACTGCCGCAGTTATAGCAGTGACAGCAGTGAGATCGTTTTCACTGCGGCAGTAGTAGCAGTTACAGCAGTAAGATGTATGTAGATGAAAAAAAAGACAAAAATTATCTTACTGCCGCAGTTATAGCAGTTACAGCAGTAAGATCTTTTTACTGCGGCAGTTACAGCAGTTACAGCAGTAATATGTTCGTACATTAAAAAAATATATAAAAAATCATCTTACTGCCGCAGTTACAGCAGTGACAGCAGTAATATCCTTTTACTGCGGCAGTTACAGCAGTTACAGCAGTTACAGTAGTAATATGTTCTTATTTTCAAAAATTATCACAAAAATCATCTTACTGCCGCAGTTACAGCAGTGACAGCAGTGAGATCGTTTTCACTGCGGCAGTAGTAGCAGTTACAGCAGTAAGATGTACGTAGATAAAAAAACAACAAAAATTATCTTACTGCCGCAGTTATAGCAGTGACAGCAGTGAGATCGTTTTCACTGCGGCAGTAGTAGCAGTTACAGCAGTAAGATGTATGTAGATGAAAAAAAGACAAAAATTATCTTACTGCCGCAGTTATAGCAGTTACAGCAGTAAGATCTTTTTACTGCGGCAGTTACAGCAGTTGCAGCAGTAATATGTTCGTACATTAAAAAAATATATAAAAAATCATCTTACTGCCGCAGTTACAGCAGTGACAGCAGTAAGATCATTTTACTGCGGCAGTTACAGCAGTTACAGCAGTTACAGTAGTAATATGTTCTTATTTTCAAAAATTATCACAAAAATCATCTTACTGCCGCAGTTACAGCAGTGACAGCAGTGAGATCGTTTTCACTGCGGCAGTAGTAGCAGTTACAGCAGTAAGATGTACGTAGATGAAAAAAAAAACGACAAAAATTATCTTACTGCCGCAGTTATAGCAGTGAAAGCAGTGAGATCGTTTTCACTGCGGCAGTAGTAGCAGTTACAGCAGTAAGATGTATGTAGATGAAAAAAAAAAGACAAAAATTATCTTACTGCCGCAGTTATAGCAGTTACAGCAGTAAGATCTTTTTACTGCGGCAGTTACAGCAGTTACAGCAGTAATATGTTCGTACATTAAAAAATATATAAAAAATCATCTTACTGCCGCAGTTACAGCATGTAGCGTAGTAGTTAATAAATCCCAGGTGTATAACAAACGAACACTGATTAAAGTTTCTAAATAGATTTACTTTTCCGTTTCTAAAGTTACTAGATCAAATATTAAAGTTCTAAACAGTTTCTCTTGTAAGTAAATAAACTAACAATAATTTCCAGCATATATCTTGACTGACATAAGTTCCCCTTAAAATAATTTAGTAATTTAGAATTCCCCGTGCCAAAAGAGTTCTAAAGTGAATTGTCAATCTGCCTTCCTTAGCCTAGCTTTTATTCGAAATCCCCGACATAGGCGTATAGTACCCGAATGAATCATTTTGACAAGATAATAGCGTTTTGGGAGTACTTTCTGTCACTTACTCAAGATTTATGCGTATATACATGGTTTATAATAATAATAAAATGACATAAAAGCAATTAGCAAGTCATGAATACATGAAAATGACCGCCGACCAAAAGTGATTTGACAGTTTGATGAATGAAGGACACATGTACATTTTATACAACCTTATAGATGGACACTTTTAAGCTTTTTAAAAGAAACCTAATAAAATAAAATCCTAAAACCTTTTAAGAATATTACGAAATAACTTTTAAATTTTGGCGTATATAAATAACCTATAATATGATGCGGAAAATTATAAATATAATTTCCCCATTACATTACAAATCCGTGACAGCTGTAAGATCCTTTTACTGCGGCAGTTACAACAGTTACAGTAGTAATATGTTCTTATTTTCAAAAATTATCACAAAAATCATCTTACTGCCGCAGTTACAGCAGTGACAGCAGTGAGATCGTTTTCACTGCGGCAGTAGTAGCAGTTACAGCAGTAAGATGTACGTAGATAAAAAAAACAACAAAAATTATCTTACTGCCGCAGTTATAGCAGTGACAGCAGTGAGATCGTTTTCACTGCGGCAGTAGTAGCAGTTACAGCAGTAAGATGTATGTAGATGAAAAAAGAAGACAAAAATTATCTTACTGCCGCAGTTATAGCAGTTACAGCAGTAAGATCTTTTTTACTGCGGCAGTTACAGCAGTTACAGCAGTAATATGTTCGTATATTAAAACATATATATATAAAATCATCTTACTGCCGCAGTTACAGCAGTGACAGCAGTAAGATCCTTTTACTGCGGCAGTTAAACCAGTAACAGAAGTTACAGTAGTAATATGTTCTTATTTTCAAAAATTATCACAAAAATCATCTTCCTGCCGCAGTTACAGCAGTGACAGCAGTGAGATCGTTTTCACTGCGGCAGAAGTAGCAGTTACAGCAGAAAGATATACGTAGATGAAAAAAAAAACGACAAAAATTATCTTACTGCCGCAGTTATAGCAGTTACAGCAGTAAGATTGTTTTACTGCGACAATTACAGCAGTTACAGCAGTAATATGTTCGTACATTAAAAAAAATATATAAAAAAATCATCTTACTGCCGCAGTTACAGCAGTGACAGCAGTAAGATCTTTTTACTGCGGCAGTTACAGCAGTTACAGCAGTTACAGTGGTAATATGTTCTTATTTTCAAAAAATTATCACAAAAATCATGTTACTGCCGCAGTTACAGCAGTGACAGCAGTGAGATCGTTTTCACTGCGGCAGTAGCAGCAGTTACAGCAGTAAGATGTATGTAGATGAAAAAAAAAACGACAAAAATTATCTTACTGCCGCAGTTATAGCAGTTACAGCAGTAAGATCGTTTTACTGCGGCAGTTACAGCAGTTACAGCAGTAATATGTTCGTACATTAAAAAATATATAAAAAAAATCATCTTACTGCCGCAGTTACAGCAGTGACAGCAGTAAGATCTTTTTACTGCGGCAGTTACAGCAGTTACAGTGGTAATATGTTCTTATTTTAAAAAATTATCACAAAAATCATCTTACTGCCTCAGTTACAGCAGTGAGATCGTTTTCACTGCAACAGTAGTAGCAGTTACAGCAGTAAGATGTACGTAGATGAAACAAAAGACAAAAATTATCTAACTGCCGCAGTTATAGCAGTTACAGCAGTAAGATCGTTTTACTGCGGCAGTTACAGCAGTTACAGCAGTTACAGTGGTAATATGTTCTTATTTTCAAAAATTATCACAAAAATCATCTTACTGCCGCAGTAGCAGCAATGACAGCAGTGAGATCGTTTTCACTGCGGCAGTAGTAGCAGTTACAGCAGTAAGATGTACGTAGATGAAAAAAAAACGACAAAAAATATCTTACTGCCGCAGTTATAGCAGTTACAGCAGTAAGATCGTTTTACTGCGGCAGTTACAGCAGTTACAGCATTAATATGTTCGTACATTAAAAAATATATATATAAAAATCATCTTACTGCCGCAGTTACTGCAGTGACAGCAGTAAGATCTTTTTACTGCGGCAGTTACAGCAGTGACAGCAGTAAGATCGTTTTAACTGCGGAAGTAACAGCAGTAAGATTTTTTTATTCTGCGGCAGTAACAGCAGTTACAGCATTAAGATCAGTACTTTGTTCTTAGATTATATAAAACAACACCAAAATCATCTTACTGCCGCAATTACAGCAGCAGTAAGATAGGTTTAACTGCCGCAGTCACAGCAGTCACAGCAGTTACAGCAGTTACAGCAGTAAGATCATCTTATTTGCAATAAATTTTGATGAGTGATCCGGAACTACCCGTATTTTATGTCTTGTTGAATTAAACTTGATTTCTACATTTTCTTCCAATTAATTGTATAGTAATTGAATCGTAATTTTATTCCGAATGCTGTTTACTGTCTTTTTTACCATTTTGAAGGAATATGGTAAAATTGTAAAAATAGTACCATTTTTATTTTAAAAATTCTTGGTTAACTTTAAGTGACCAGAAATTTTCCGGACTAAATTTTTTGGACTCGGGAAGTTAGAAGGAATGATCCGGAATACTCCATGTTGGGGTGATCCGGAACTGCCTAATATTTTGAATTTTTAATGAATGAAACGCAGTTTCCATATTTTCGCACGCGCATTTCTTTTACCTTTATTCGCAATAAAAGTTACTGTTTTTTAACTATTTTGAAAATTACGGTACATTGCTTAAATAGCATCAATTTCAACGTGCCAACTCTTAGATCTTACTCTTCGGAGTACCCGCCCTTTGGCTTTGCAATGCATTTAGCTTCTTATGTTTTATATGTTTATGTGCTTTTGCATGCAAAATTGTTGAGCCTATGGATGGGTTATTTCACCAAGACAACTTGTACTTGTTTTGTGATACGAGAACCCGTTGGTGGCAAGTGTGAGGTTGGTGCACCCTAGAACCTGGTTTAAACCCCCAGTGGCAATTTGTTTTGCCACTGACCGTTCCAAGGAGGTATCCCCAAAGGTTCTCTTCTTCGTTATTTGTTTGTGGCGTTCTGTTTGAATCGGGAAGTTAGAAGGAAGTGATCCGGAATACTCCATGTTTGGGTGATCCGGAACTGCCTAATATTTTGAATTTTTAATGAATGAAACGCAGTTTCCATTTTTTCGCACGCGCATTTCTTTTACCTTTATTCGCAATAAAAGTTACTGTTTTTTTTACTATTTTGAAAATTACGGTACATTGCTTAAATAGCATCAATTTCAACGTGCCAACTCTTAGATCTTACTCTTCGGAGTACCCGCCCTTTGGCTTTGCAATGCTTTTAGCTTCTTATGTTTTATATGTTTATGTGCTTTTGCATGCAACATTGTTGAGCCGATGGATGGGTTATTTCACCAAGACAACTTGTACTTGTTTTGTGATACGAGAACCCGTTGGGGGCAAGTGTGAGGTTGGTGCACCCTAGAACCTGGTTTAAACCCCCAGTGGCAATTTGTTTTGCCACTGACCGTTCCAAGGAGGTATCCCCAAAGGTTCTCTTCTTCGTTATTTGTTTGTGGCGTCCTATTTGAATTGACATACTTATATAAAAATGCGCTCTCTCTCTCTCTTCCTTTCTTCTTTTTTCGCTGCGTGGAGAGGCTTTGTTTTTTTTAGTGTGGCAATTCCTGATATGCATATATTGCTTTTTTTAGATTATGAAAAACAACACCAAAATAATCTTACTGCCGCAGTTACAGTAGTGACAGCAGTAAGATCGTCTTAACTGCAGCAGTAACAGCAGTGACAGCAGTAAAATCGTTTTTACTGTGGCAGTAAGGGAAGTAACAGCAGTAAGGCCGTTTTTGACTGCGGCAGTAACAGCAGTGACAGCAGTACGATGTTCTTAGATTATAAAAAACAGGATCAAAATCATCTTACTGCCTCACTTACAGCAGTGACAGCAGTAAATTTGTTTTTACCACAGCAGTCACAGCAGTGACAGCAGTAAAATCGTTTTTACTGCGGCAGTAACAGCAGTGACAGCATTAAGATCATCTTACTGCCACAGTAAGATATTCTAAATCAACAAAAATCCTCTTTCTGCCGCAGTAACAGCAGTGAAACCATCTTACTGCCGCGGTCACAGCAGTTTCAGCACTAAGATCATCTTACTGCTACAGTAACAACAGTGACAGCAGTTAAATTATCTTATTTGTAACAAACTTTAATAACTGATCCGGAACTGTTAGAATTTTATGTGCTGTTGAATATGATTTCTACATTTACCTACAATTAATTGTATAGTAACTGAATCATACTTTTATTCCGAATGCTGTTTACTGTCTTTTTTAACCATTTTGAGCGAATATGGTACTATTGTTAAAGTAGAACCGTTTTTACTGAAAAAAATGCTTTGTTAACTTTAAGTAACCAGAAATTTTCCGGGCTAAATTTTTGGACTCGGGAAGTAATGTGCAGGTGATAGGCGGAAGTGATCCGGAAAACACCAATACACCACACTACCTAATTTTTTGAATTTTCAATTAATGAAACGCAGTTGCCATATTTACGCACGCACAGTCTTTAGTAAATATTATTTACTTCTATTCCAAATAAAAGTGACTGTTTTTTTACTATTTTGAGAATTACGGTACAGTTGCTAAAATAGCATCAATTTTACCGTGCAAACTAATAGTTAACTGTTTGTGACCAGACATTTTTCGAACTAATTTTTTGGACTCAGAAAGTAAGTTTCTGGAATAAACCAAGTATGTGTGATCTGGAACTTTTAATTTAGGTAATTTTTATTGAATTAAACGTATTTTCTCCATTTAATCACATGTTATCGATTAGTAATTAAGTTGTACCTTTATTCCGAATGCACGTGACTATTTTTGGAGGACGATGGTAAAATTACTAAAGAAGGACCAAGTTAACCTTGAATAATTTTTTTATCGTTAAGTGACCGGAAAATATTCGGGATTTTTTTTTCTCAGACGATAGCTGTCAGTGATCCGGAATAAACCATGTTGGGGTGACACGGAACTGCCCAATTTTTGTAATTGTGATTGAATTAAACGATTTTTAATAATATGATTTATTCATTTACTCGTGTTTTTTGTACCGGGTGGGGTAAACCAAGTTTAAAAACATGAAACTCAATGGAAACACACGAATCTTAATACCTGAATGAATATATTTTCGCAAGCTCTATTTTAAATGTCAGACAGTAGTGGAAATTCTTTGAAGGAATATGGTACAGTTGAAAAAGTAGGACCGATTTTAAGGTTTACTTTTAGTGACAGAAAATTATTATGACTATTTTTGGACTTAAAGTAATGTTCTGGCGATAGCCGAAAGTAATCCGGAATAAACCATGACGGGGTTGATAATCTGGAATTGCCAATCCTGTATTGGAACAAGTAATTATCTTTATTTTTCTCCGAATATTAGTGATCTTCATCGATTGGTTACTTTGTAAAATGTCTTTTTTTGTACATTAGTTCATGTATAAATTTTTATGATCATGTTTGTGAAAGGTCTAGGTTGGATTAACGTTACAGTAAATCGAGGGGTTCAGGTACTTAGACTCGGCACATTATAGTCTTTGCAAACCATGCCACTCTATAGAAACAAGTGATGAAGTAAACTGACTGAACATTAAGTCATTAAGAGTGCATGCGTTTACTTCCAGGGAATTGTACGAATACGTATTATCGATAAGATCACATTTTTATTTAATTTTTAGAACGAAGCATATTATTTCAACATTTACTTTTACAGATAACGCATTGTATCCTCAGAGACTAGATTCTGGAATATTGCATTTGTCACAGCACTAGATAAGCTAGTTTACTGATTATTCCAAAGGGCGTAGCCAGACTGAGTACGCAGACTTTCAGGGCGTACGCATATTGTTTCACTTTAATCTGGGGATGGTTGTGAGGGATGGCGAGGGATTTTGTTAAGAAATATTATTAACCGTGGCAGGGTGTATCTGATGTTAACGTTATACCGTTTAAGTAAATGATATCATTTTAATAACGATTTAAAGAACGAAAGAGCACCTGAGCCTTTAGTGGTGGGAAATTGTAAAAATTAGGCTGTTCATTAAATGTAAATGCTTCCTAAATGTAAAATATTCTACGTTAATTATTCTGAACTGAGATTATGTGTTAATTAACAATGCAACTTTATACTTTTTAATCTTGCAAAACTATAAAACAAGTTTCATGCCATTGCACAGTTTTTGGCACATTTTGTGTCTAAAAAGACCGACGGGCGGCCGGATATACGGTAGAAATTTACTATGAAAACAGCGAAGAAAACAAAGTTAAGCCGTTTGAACGGTAGTTCGGGGTTCGGGGTTTCTCAATCGATTCTTTAATTCATAAAGGAAATCAGTGTGCGAATACCCATTTTCAATCCTTTAATATCATTGGGTCATCCTGACCGACATATTATAATCGACCAAACTTGAGATCCAGAACTGATAATTTAGACAATGCCACCTGTTTCTAAGACGCATGCAAAAGGAAAGTGTAGAGGCTGATGTTTGATTGCTTGATATATAGAGAAGACGTTTACCGGAAAAGACATTTATGAAGAAAATCATGTTTCTTGTATACTTAATCATCCTGATGACCGACATATTATAATGAACCAAACTTGAACTTTGAAGGGCAACACCGGTTAACAGCGGCACCGGACGTGGTCACTTTAGACAAAGCTCTAGAGCTTGAGAATGCTATCCCGTTCCCCATATTTGCAAGAAAATTCTTCTGTATGTTGATGAAACAATATTTGGACGTTGTAGTAACATCAAATCAGAAATTGAGCTGATCTATAACGACATGTTAAATTATATAAACATACGTGTGTTGTATTTTCTACATGGTGTAGAAATAATGTTATGCGTCTTTTTTTTTAGAAAGTCACGTGATGCAAACCTACATAGCAAAATATTATTTGCATATAAGTTGAACTGATACTTTTTTTGAATCAAACAACTGTTCAGAATGATTTCATAAATGAAAAAGATTCGATCCGTTATAATGATTTTGTTGGTAAAAAGCAAACAACGTTTATGTTTTTGTTAGAGACTAATAAATATCCGACTTTGGCGGGAAAGGCTCTCTGTAAACAAAAGTTTACAAAAAGCTAGTCGGACATTAGCATACACTTTTAACCAAAAATGTAATTCAAAACCTAGAGTTTATGTTCAACAACAAAAATTTGTTACTGTCCTAGGGTGAGCAGCCTTACAGGGATTCAAATTATTATATTTGCTATTCTGATCTTCAACGATGTCGTTAGAATGCTGATCTTCAACATGTAATATTGCTGGTTCTCGCACATTTTCCTGTTTTTGTTTGTTTGTTTTAATGATGTCAATTTCAGTGTATGCCATGTTAGATGAAATAATGCGAGTTTCAAAACAAAAATCATGTCCATGCGTTGTCTTTGAAAATTGATGAAAACATTTACCAATGTGTTAACATTAAAAATTTTCTTTCTTGTGGTATAAATCACCAAACATACGGTCGTGAAAAAATAGAGGCTTATAGCAAAAGAGGAGATGTTTTAAACAAGCATTTCGGAGGAAACTTATGCTCAGAACTTTGCTTAATTGTCAACATATTGTCTTTTAAAAAGAGATTTTGCTTTTTTTGCGCTTTCAAGTGCAAATGTTGAAAATGTTTACAGAAGCTAACGGAAGTTTAGCGAATGTGAGGTGACCATTGTTTAAAAAAAACAAGAGGTCAGCGATTTTGCAATTTGTTTGCGATTTCCAGTGCAATTTCGGTGAAGGTTCTCAGAAGTTACGGGAGGTTTAGCGAATGAGACATGATCATTGTTTAAATTAAACATAGGAGATCAACATGGGAAAAATATTTTTTTAATCTAATATCATAAGCGTAGTCAATGAGGCGGCGGTACGCTAAAAGACAGTCAAAAATACTATCAATTAGCTGCAGATGACAATGATAAACGACTAGGATGGCCACAGGAGGTCAATTGCACTTTCTGATTACACGTTCAGCGTGGAAGCATCAATAATGATTTTGTTTATTGAACTTGTCTTATATCAATTTATAGGATAAATGGCGACATGTTACCTCAGTTACAAGTACTTTGTCAGTCAAGTATGTTGAAAAATCATTTCAATCCATAATTAGAAATGTAGTTGTTATCAGCTAATCAACCTCATAATTTTGCATTTCACGAGCGCAATATATGAATGTTAAAACCCAAGCTGCGAAAGTTTAAAGTTAGTTGGTTTGATGACTACCCATTTCTTCATTAGTTAATTATGAACATTACAGTTTATCTTTTTTTCTCAATTTCTCATTCAGAGGGACTTTTATATATTATGCTCTTTCTCAAAGATTTGCATAAAAGTGCCTAGTTTTGAGCTTGTTGCGCACACTGCCATGTTTTTAGATCTATCTATTGCCCTATCCGTTTGATATCCAAGTTGGAGCACTAATTACGATGCGGTATTTTATGTTTTTCAAATGCTTTAGAGTCTTTAACAGGCTCAACGAAATGGGGCCTGCAATATTTTCACATTTTTCGTCTTCGGTGGTTTTCAAAGTGACCTTTTCATCTACTTCAAGAAAAAAAAATTAAACGATTGTTTAAAATAGAAACTTGGTAACCATTCTATATGGGCATCTGTATTTTTATCATTTAAACTTTAACTATTAAATATGTTACAAAACTTCCGACGCAATAATCTTCAAAGCTTGCCCTTGAATATATGCATTATTAACGAAATACGATTTGATTTATTTGATTCATTTATTCCCACTCAAAACCGCATCTATCCATGCGTTCTCTTCTAGGGATCTACACTAGTCAAAAGTGCACACTTGATAAATGTTGAATTTTCAAATTATTTGATTAAATCTTTCAAACTAGTGTAAATTACAATGAAGAATAATCAAAATTCTATTAAAGCACAATAAAACATTTAAGTCTGCTTAACCAGATTTAAAAATAATAACATTTTAGATCACTTGTACTCAAAAAGAAATTCTCAAGTTATTTATCATTGCATCGGCTATCATTTGTTATCGTTTTCTCATCTCTGTATAATTTAAATTTCATGAACATTTAAAGGAAATACTGTAGTTTGCCATAGAATTGCACTGAAATAGCTTCCTGTAGCTTTGTAATGGTCTGCTGGGCACGATGAGCCAACACTCTCTTCTCTATGTTATCCATAACGTATCTACATAGCTACAGGATTTCAAGGAAAAAAGTCACAATGTTTTGTGCCAAAAGTTTTTGAATTGTCTTGCAGTTCTCTATGATAGATGTGTAACAGCTTTTCCGAACGAAAAAAAATGTGATCATTTCGATAAAATTGACCAGATTTCGGACACGCTTTTTGACCAAATAAACGTCATTTTCGAATATTTCGATTTTAAAGTTTATTGAATTTCTATAAATTTTAGTTGTAATTTTTTATTTATTGGACACTTATTCAACAAATATTACACTAATATTTTCGAGTTAACGTTGTTTTACGTAAATATTTAAAGACGTTATTGAGTAACGTCAGCGTTCAACGTAAGCAACGTAATCATTCCAGAAAATAATATCGTTTGATTTTCCTCTTAAATTAATAAAATATGCAAAATAAGGTATTTCTTTTGCATTTACGAAAACCGTCAAGATTTTTTTACAACAAATTGGAAGTTGTGCCAGTGAAAAGCATTTTGATGGCAATGTCGTTGTCTGCTGACGTCAACCGTTCCATTGTTACAATTTGTTGATGTGTTTTTCGTGTTTGTCTGGAATCGGTGAACATGTGAAAAACAAAAACGATTGTAAAAATGTAAATTTTGATTGCCGCACGGGGATGACGCATAAATAGCGTATGCCGACGTGGATGACGTAACGCATAAAACATCTGCACGGTTTTCAAAAAAATATTATTGTTTGATCATAATTAACAATTTATCAAACTTTCATTCAATTAGAATAAGTTTACTTTGAGATATTCAAAATTGATTTCCGGGGATACCCATTACCCCAATGTCTGCTTCCCCATACACTTGCAATATAACGGATCTGGACTCGGTCTTGTGATATTAAACAATAACATTATTTTGACAAGTACAGTAAGGTAGACAACACAAGCACTATCATTTCTATGTAAGGGCGATCTACTAGAATATACTGCAAGCAATGTAAAACAAGCTTTTAAAGTAGATAAATAGTTGTGAAGAATTTTCAGAACAGTAGCATAACGACAATTTCTTTGATAATAGATTAATTTAAATACAAATAGTGTTTCTTGAGTTTCTGTAATAGTTTCAAAGAAAAACGTTCAAACAAAAACAAAAGATATGAGCAGCATAAATCTTAAGTGAATTAACAAATGATTCAGCATCCTATTTAAGTGTTTACTGTCTTCTAACGCTCGTCAACTTCAAGTTTGACGAGATCTGCTGACCCAACTAAAACTACACTTTATGAATGTTGATAATGAATACTGAATATAATAAGCATCGCTTTTCTGCTCAATGTACAAATAAGCATCGACTGTGGAAAGTTCTATGGTACCTCTTTGAGCATTCGTTAATGTAACATATTCATCCGATTCGCTGGTGCTTAAACAACGTCATTATTTCTACACACCCTGAATAAAAAAATAAATTACGTCTACTAGAGACATGATTATTTATATTAATGTCTTTTGCCGGTACACGTCTTCTTCATGTTTCAATCAATCAAACATCAGCCTTTCAAATTTGTTTGCATTCTATAAAGTAACCGCATGGCAGAGTGTATATATGTTCCCTTGTTCAAGTATTGTACATACAGAGAAATGAAAATAAACTTGAAACTTGAAATATCAACAAAATTTACTAATAGTTTGTCAGATACAATCTGTGTGACATTGATCAACAGAAAACTGGCCATATCATTGACTTCCATTGGTCCAAAAGTAAATACAAGCACGAATACATACCTACTTATTCTCTCTTTTTTTGCTAATGAACGACTAGCTTTTTGGAAAGCTAAAACTTGTTAAAAAGCAGCTAATCAAGAGTTTTCATGGTCTAGGTTATCTAGATGCGTAGAGGTCAGCGTACACTATTGCGTTTCCCTATAAGTTCTATATAGAGTCTTGGGAGTCTCCTTGATTTATTTATTCTTAGACAATATCGGGCATGGTCTGCAGATGAAGTTTGAATATAAATCTACATAAAAACATAGATGAAATACCACCATGACCGTAGGTTTCTACCTCAAATTTCACTTTGAAGACTACCACCTTTGCCTTTGCCTAAATTTACTTGTGGCTAACCTGTTTATAGGCATTACTTTAAAAGTAATTTTTTTCTCATCCAAAATTTTTTGGATAATGATTTTTGGTTCCAACAGCCGCAGAAATACACAATTTCTAATTTTAGAAGGAGTTTTATTTTTTCTTTAGCTATATCGGCCAGTCATCCTGATGACCGACATATTATAATCGACCAAACTTGAGATCTTAAGCCCGAACATCGGTTAACAGTGATATCACGTACCAACCGGAACGCATAATTTAGACTATGCCACCTGTTTATGGATGCAAAATGAAAGTGTAGATGCTGATGTTTGATTGCTTGATATATAGAGAAGATGTTTACCGGAAAAGACTTCAATGTTGGTAATCGTGTTACTTGTTTACTTAATTTAATTGTCGGTCACCCTGATGACCGACATATTATAATGGACCAAACTTGATCTTTGAAGGGCAATACCGGCCAACAGAGGCACAGGACGTTGTCACTTTAGACAAAACCGCCCGTTTAAAGTTTGCGAATGCTATTTCGTTCTCCCTGCTTGCAAGAAAAGTCAATTAAATGTTGATGAAACAATATTTGAACATTGTAGTTATGACAAATCAGAAATTGAGCTGATCTATAATGACATGTTAAATTATGTAAACATACGTATTTTGTATTTTCTACAGCGTATAGAAATAATGTTATGTGTCTTTATTTAGTCACGTGATGCAAACCTTTATAGCAAAATTTTTAGTTGCACATAAGTTGATCAGACCCTTTATTTGAATCAAACAACTATTCAGGATGATGCCATATATGAAATAGATTCGTTAAGTTATCTTGATTTGTTTGTCAAAAGCAAGAAACCGTTTATGTTTTTCTTAGAGACTCACGAATATCCGTCTGTGGAGGGAAATGCTGTCTGTAAACACAAGTTTACAAAAAGCTAGTCGTCATTAGCATAACCTTTAACAAAAATAAAACATGGCACTGAAGTTAAAAGTTTAAGCCGATTTGAAATAAAATAAAATTTTATTTGATGTCATACAAAATAGGTTTACTTATATATATTTCCGTTTTTGTAAGTAATGCATTAAAGCCGGTGATAAATCTTACCATTTTGCAGCAGCAGCCTCACAGGGACTCAAACGGATTATAATTACTATTCTGAGTGTCATCAATTTCGTTTGAATGTTGGTATTGCTAATTATTTAGAACTTCAACATGTAATATGTTACAGGTTCTTGCAATATTCTTGTTGGTATTTTTGTTTGTTTTAATGATGTCAATATAGGTGTATGCCATGTTATATAAAATAATGCGGGTCTCAAAATACTCCTGTCACTGCGTTCACTTTGAAAATTGATGAAAACGTCTACCCATGCGTTCACAGTATAAATCAATAAACATATGGTCGTGAAATAGTGGAGGCTTACAGGATATGACAAGAGGTTTTAAATATGCATTTAGGACGAAGCAAATGTTCAGAACTTTGCTTAATTGTAAGAATATTAACTTTTAAAGAGAGATCTTGCTTTTTGTGATTTCCATGCCAAATATTGTGAATGTTCTTAGAAGTTAACAGAAGTTTACCAATGTGAGATGACCATTGTTTAAAATAAACTTAGTGAGGTCAGGGATTTTGCAATTTGTGTGCGATATTCAGTGCAATTTGGTGAATGTTCTCAGAAATAACCGGTTTAGCGAACGTGAGATGACATTTATTTAATATAGGAGATCAGCATGGACCCATTTTTTAAAATCTAAAATCATAAGCGTAGTCGGCGGTACGCTAAAAGACAGTCATCGATACGTATAATTACTAGTAGCTACGAACGTCAGAGATTAACGAATACACTTTATTTTTACACGTTCAGAGTGTCAGGGTAGTATCAATAATGAGTCTGTTTTTTGTTTTTGTCTTATATCAATTAATATGATAAAAGGCGTCATGTTACCTCAGTTTTTGGTGTCATATATTAACAAGTACTTCGTAAGTCAAACATGTTGAAAAATCATTTCAATCCGTAACAAGTTGTGATCAGCTAATCAACCTCAGAATTTTGATTGTTAAAACCCGAGCTGCGAGCGTTTCAAACTAGTTGGTTTGATGAGTTTTCATATCTTCATTGCATTACATTTTATCTTTTATTTGCAATTACTCATTCAGATGAACATTTATATACCATGCTTTTTCTCAAAGATTTGCAATACAGCGCCTAATTTTGAGCTTGTTGCGCAAAGACTGTCCCTTTTTTTTAGATCTGTCTATTTCCTGTCGTAAATCCAAACTGGAGCACTGATTACGATGTGGTATTTATGTTTTTGATGCTAAAAAGTCTAAAACAGTCTCAGTCAAACCGAGTCTGCAATATTTTCTTATTTGTCGTGTTCGGGGGTTTTCAAAGTTACCTGTCCCTCTATTTAAAGGGGTCGCAAACATTGCAAATTTAAAGGCGAAAACTGGATAAAATTTAAAAAATAAATTTGGGGGAATACTTATTGTATCCTAGATTTTAGTGAAGAAATGTATTTAGGCAAGGATGTACTAATGTTTGAAAGCTCAATTTATTTAGTCTAATTCATGTTCTTATTACCAAGCATATACTAAAACAAAAAATAAACCGTTTGCATGAGAACTCTGAAATTCGTGAACAATATATCAAAGCAACTCAAACCTGAATAAGTATATTCTGGTCTTTAATGTTTAATGCAAATTCGTCAAAATAATAGTGAAAGATTGGACTCGCCGCAGTTTCAATCCAAATGGAGTTTAACTTTTAAAAGATTTCCGAGGATACCCCTGACCCCGATGTCTGCTAATACATACAAACGCAATATAACGGATCTGGTTTCGGTACAGTAAGGTAGACAATACATGCGCTATCATTACTACGTAAGGGCGATCTACTAGAATATACTGCAAGCAATGCAAAATCATCCTTTAAAGTAAAAAAAATAATTGTGATAAAATTTCAGAACAGTGGCATAACGAGAATTTCATATATTAATTTTAATACAAACAGTACTTCTCGAGATTCTGTAATAGTTTCAGAGAAAATCGTTCTAACACAAACAAAAAATATTAGCAGTATAAAGCTTAAGTGAAAATAATAAATACATCAACATCCTATTTATTGTTTACTTCTTCTAACGCTAATCAACTTCAGGTTTGACCAGATCTGCAGACTCAACTAAAACTATACTTTATCAATGTTGGTAAAGAATAATGCTCACTGTACAAATAAGCATCGACTGTGGAAAGTTCTATGGTACCTCTGTGAGCATTCGTGTTAATAGAACGAATTTAATTCCAACTCGCTGGTTCTTAAACGTCATTATTTCTACATAAAATACATGAATAAAATACTGTAGTATCATTTAATTTCGCGGGAACGAATTTTCGCGCAAAAGAAGTAAATAACAACTCGGCGCAACTGTGTTTTCCTATAAGAAACACTGTTAAAGAGTTTAATTTCGCTGGGGTTGAATTTCCCGATCTTGCCGTAATGCGAAATACGCGAAAATTAAACCCGCGCGAAATGAAATGAAATACGATTTTACTGCTGTCACTTCTGTTACTGCCGCAGTAAAAATTATCTTACTGCTGTCATTGCTGTTACTGCCGCTGTAAAAACGACCTTACTGCTGTCACTGCTGTAACTGCCGCAGTAAAATATATTAGGTGTTGTTGTTTTTTAATCTAAAACCATCGAACTAATCTTACTGAAACTGTGGCAGTAAGATGATTTTGGTATTGTGTTTTATAATCTAAGAACATCGTTTTGCTCTTACTGCTGTAACTGCTGTTACTGCCGAAGTAAAAACGATCTTACTGTTGACACTGCTGTTACTGCCACAGTAAAAACGATCTTACTGCTGTCACTGCTGTAACTGTCTCAGTTAAAACGATCTTACTGCTGTCACTGCTGTAACTGCCGCAGTTAAAACTATCTAACTGCTGTCACCGCTGTAACTGCGGCAATAAGATGATTTTTGTGATAATTTTTGAAAAAAAGAACATATTACCACTGTAACTGCTGTAACTGCCGCAGTTAAAAGATCTTACTGCTTTCACTGCTGTAACTGCGGCAGTAAGATGATTTTTATATACATTTTTTAATGTACGAACATATTACTGCTGTAACTGCTGTAACTGCCGCAGTGAAAACGATCTTACTGCTGTAACTGCTATAACTGTGGCAGTAAGATAATTTTTGTCGTTTTTTTTCATCTACGTACATCTTACTGCTGTAACTGCTACTACTGCCGCAGTGAAAACGATCTCACTGCTGTCACTGCTGTAACTGCGGCAGTAAGATGATTTTTGTGATAATTTTTGAAAATAAGAACATATTACTACTGTAACTGCTGTAACTGGTGTAACTGCCGCAGTAAAAAGATCTTACTGCTGTCACTACTGTAACTGCGGCAGTAAGATGATTTTTTATATATATTTTTTAATGTACGAACATATTACTGCTGTAACTGCTGTAACTGCCGCAGTAAAACGATCTTACTGCTGTAACTGCTATAACTGCGGCAGTAAGATAATTTTTGTTGTTTTTTTTTTTCATCTACGTACATCTTACTGCTGTAACTGCTACTACTGTTGCAGTGAAAACGATCTCACTGCTGTCACTGCTGTAACTGCGGCAGTAAGATGATTTTTGTGATAATTTTTGAAAATAAGAACATATTACCACTGTAACTGCTGTAACTGGTGTAACTGCCGCAGTAAAAAGATCTTACTGCTGTCACTGCTGTCACTGCTGTAACTGCGGCAGTAAGATGATTTTTTTTCATATATATTTTAATGTACGAACATAATACTGCTGTATCTGCTGTAACTGCCGCAGTAAAACGATCTTACTGCTGTAACTGCTATAACTGCGGCAGTAAGATAATTTTTGTCGTTTTTTTTTTTCATCTACGTACATCTTACTGCTGTAACTGCTACTACTGCCGCAGTGAAAACGATCTCACTGCTGTCACTGCTGTAACTGCCGCAGAAAGATTATTTTTGTGATAATTTTTGAAAATAAGAACATATTACTACTGTAACTGCTGTAACTGTCGCAGTAAAAACATCTTACTGCTGTCACTGCTGTAACTGCGGCAGTAAGATGATTTTTTATATATATATTTAATGTACGAACATATTACTGCTGTAACTACTGTAACTGCCGCAGTAAAACGATCTTACTGCTGTAACTGCTATAACTGCGGCAGTAAGATAATTTTTGTCATTTTTTTTTTCATCTGCGTACATCTTACCACTGTAACTGCTGTAACTGGTGTAACAGCCGCAGTAAAAAGATCTTACTTCTGTCACTGCTGTAACTGCGGCAGAAAGATGATTTTTTATATATATATTTAATGTACGAACATATTACTGCTGTAACTGCTGTAACTGCCGCAGTAAAACGATCTTACTGCTGTAACTGCTATAACTGCGGCAGTAAGCTGATTTTTGTGATAATTTTTGAAAATAAGAACATATTACCACTGTAACTGCTGTAACTGCTGTAACTGCCGCAGTTAAAAGATCTTACTGCTGTCACTGCTGTAACTGCGGCAGTAAGATGATTTTTATATATATATTTTAATGTACGAACACATTACTGCTGTAACTGCTGTAACTGCCGCAGTAAAACGATCTTACTGCTGTAACTGCTATAACTGCGGCAGTAAGATAATTTTTGTCGTTTTTTTTTCATCTACGTACATCTTACTGCTGTAACTGCTACTACTGCCGCAGTGAAAACGATCTCACTGCTGTCACTGCTGTAACTGCGGCAGAAAGATTATTTTTGTGATAATTTTTGAAAATAAGAACATATTACTACTGTAACTGCTGTAACTGTCGCAGTAAAAAGATCTTACTGCTGTCACTGCTGTAACTGCGGCAGTAAGATGATTTTTTATATATATATTTAATGTACGAACATATAACTGCTGTAACTGCTGTAACTGCCGCAGTAAAACGATCTTACTGCTGTAACTGCTATAACTGCGGCAGTAAGATGATTTTTGTGATAATTTTTGAAAATAAGAACATATTACCACTGTAACTGCTGTAACTGCTGTAACTGCCGCAGTTAAAAGATCTTACTGCTGTCACTGTTGTAACTGCGGCATTAAGATGATTTTTGTGATAATTTTTGAAAATAAGAACATATTACCACTGTAACTACTGTAACTGCCGCAGTAAAAAGATCTTACTGCTGTCACTGCTGTAACTGCGGCAGTAAGATAATTTTTGTCTTTTTTTTCATCTACGTACATCTTACTGCTGTAACTGCTGCTACCGCCGCAGTGAAAACGATCTCACTGCTGTCACTGCTGTAACTGCGGCAGTAAGATGATTTTTGTGATAATTTTTGAAAATAAGAACATATTACCACTGTTACTGCTGTAACTGGTGTAACTGCCGTAGTAAAAAGATCTTACTGCTGTCACTGCTGTAACTGCGGCAGTAAGATGATTTTTTATATATATTTTGTAATGTACGAACATATATGCTGTAACTGCTGTAACTGCCGCAGGCAAACGATCTTACTGCTGTAACTGCTATAACTGCGTTAGTGAGATAATTTTTGGCCTTTTTTTTCATCTACGTACATCTTACTGCTGTAACTGCTACTACTGCCGCAGTGAAAACGATCTCACTGCTGTCACTGCTGTAACTGCGGCAGTAAGATGATTTTTGTGATAATTTTTGAAAATAAGAACATATTACCACTGTAACTGCTGTAACTGCTGTAACTGCCGCAGTTAAAAGATCTTACTGCTGTCATTTCTTTAACTGCGGCAGTAAGATGATTTTTTATATATATTTTTTAATGTACGAACATATTACTGCTGTAACTGCTGTAACTAACGCAGTAAAACGATCTTACTGCTGTAACTGCTGTAACTGCGGCAGTAAGATGATTTTTGTGATAATTTTTGAAAATAAGAACATAGTACCACTGTAACTGCTGTAACTGCTGTAACTGCCGCAGTTAAAAGATCTTACTGCTGTCACTGCTGTAACTGCGGCAGTAAGATGAATTTTTATATATATTTTTAATGTACGAACATATTACTGCTGTAACTGCTGTAACTGCTGTAACTGCCGCAGTTAAACGATCTTACTGCTGTAACTACTATAACTGCGGCAGTAAGATAATTTCTGGCCTTTTTTTTTCATCTACGTACATCTTACTGCTGTAACTGCTACTAATGCCGCAATGAAAACGATCTCACTGCTATCACTGCTGTAACTGCGGCAGTAAGATGATTTTTGTGATAATTTTTGAAAATAAGAACATATTACTACTGTAACTGCTGTAACTGATGTGACTGCCGCAGTAAAAATATCTTACTGCTGTCACTGCTGTAACTGCGGCAGTAATATGATTTTATATATATATTTTTCAATGTACAAACATATTACTGCTGTAACTGCTGTAACTGCCGCTGTAAAACGATCTTACTGCTGTAACTGCTATAACTGCGGCAGTAAGATAATTTTTGTCGTTTTTTTTTCATCTACGTACATCTTACTGCTGTAACTGCTACTACTGCCGCAGTGAAAACGATCTCACTGCTGTAACTGCGGCAGTAAGATGATTTTTGTGATAATTTTTGAAAATAAGAACATATTACCACTGTAACTGCTGTAACTGCTGTAACTGCCGCAGTTAAAAGATCTTACTGCTGTCACTGCTGTAACTGCGACAGTAAGATGATTTTAAATATATATATTTTCCATCTACGTACATCTTACTGCTGTAACTGCTACTACTGCCGCAGTGAAAACGATCTCACTGCTGTCACTGCTGTAACTGCGGCAGTAAGATGATTTTTGTGATAATTTTTGAAAATAAGAACATATTACCACTGTAACTGCTGTAACTGCTGTAACTGCCGCAGTTAAAAGATCTTACTGCTGTCACTTCTGTAACTGCGGCATTAAGATGATTTTTGTGATAATTTTTGAAAATAAGAACATATTACCACTGTAACTGCTGTAACTGCTGTAACTGCCGCAGTTAAAAGATCTTACTGCTGTCACTGCTGTAACTGCGGCAGTAAGATGATTTTATATATATATATTTTAATGTACGAACATTATACTGCTGTAACTGCTGTAACTGCCGCAGTAAAACGATCTTACTGCTGTAACTGCTATAACTGCGGCAGTAAGATATTTTTGTCGTTTGGTTTCTTCTACGTACATTTTACTGGTGTAACTGTTACTACTGCCGCAGTGAAAACAATCTCACTGCTGTCACTGCTGTAACTGCGGCAGTAAAGTGATTTTTGTGATAATTTTTGAAAATAAGAACATATTACCACTGTAACTGCTGTAACTGCTGTAACTGCCGCAGTAAAAAGATCTTACTGCTGTCACTGCTGTAACTGCGGCAGTAAGATAATTTTTGTCTTTTTTTTCATCTACGTACATCTTACTGCTGTAACTGCTACTACCGCCGCAGTGAAAACGATCTCACTGCTGTCACTGCTGTAACTGCGGCAGTAAGATGATTTTTGTGATAATTTTTGAAAATAAGAACATATTACCACTGTAACTGCTGTAACTGGTGTAATTGCCGCAGTAAAAAGATCTTACTGCTGTCACTGCTGTAACTGCGGCAGTAAGCTGATTTTTTATATATATTTTGTAATGTACGAACATATTGATGCTGTAACTGCTGTAACTGCCGCAGGAAAACGATCTTACTGCTGTAACTGCTATAACTGCGTTAGTAAGATAATTTTTGGCCTTTTTTTTCATCTACGTACATCTTACTGCTGTAACTGCTACTACTGCCGCAGTGAAAACGATCTCACTGCTGTCACTGCTGTAACTGCGGCAGTAAGATGATTTTTGTGATAATTTTTGAAAATAAGAACATATTACCACTGTAACTGCTGTAACTGCTGTAACTGCCGCAGTTAAAAGATCTTACTGCTGTCACTTCTTTAACTGCGGCAGTAAGATGATTTTTTATATATATTTTTTAATGTACGAACATATTACTGCTGTAACTGCTGTAACTAACGCAGTAAAACGATCTTACTGCTGTAACTGCTATAACTGCGGCAGTAAGATAATTTTTGGCCTTTTTTTTCATCTACGTACATCTTACTGCTGTAACTGCTACTACTGCGGCAGTGAAAACGATCTCACTGCTGTCACTGCTGTAACTGCGGCAGTAAGATGATTTTTGTGATAATTTTTGAAAATAAGAACATATTACCACTGTAACTGCTGTAACTGCTGTAACTGCCGCAGTAAAAAGATCTTACTGCTGTCACTGCTGTAACTGCGGCAGTAAGATGATTTTTTATATATATATTTTAATGTACGAACATATTACTGCTGTAACTGCTGTAACTGCCACAGTAAAACGATCTTACTGCTGTAACTGCTATAACTGCGGCAGTAAGATGATTTTTGTGATAATTTTTGAATATAAGAACATATTACCACTGTAACTGCTGTAACTGCTGTAACTGCCGCAGTAAAAAGATCTTACTGCTGTCACTGCTGTAACTGCGGCAGTAAGATGATTTTTTAAATATATTTTTAATGTGCGAACATATTACTGCTGTAACTGCTGTAACTGCCGCAGTAAAACGATCTGACTGCTGTAACTGCTATAACTGCGGCAGTAAGATAATTTTTGTCATTTTTTTTTCATCTGCGTACATCTTACCACTGTTACTGCTGTAACTGGTGTAACAGCCGCAGTAAAACGATCTTACTTCTGTCACTGCTGTAACTGAGGCAGTAAGATGATTTTTTATATATATTTTTAATGTACGAACATATTACTGCTGTAACTGCTGTAACTGCCGCAGTAAAACGATCTTATTGCTGTAACTGCTGTAACTGCGGCAGTAAGATGATTTTTGTGATAATTTTTGAAAATAAGAACATATTACCACTGTAACTGCTGTAACTGCTGTAACTGCCGCAGTTAAAAGATCTTACTGCTGTCACTGCTGTAACTGCGGCAGTAAGATGATTTTTATATATATATTTTAATGTACGAACATATTACTGCTGTAACTGCTGTAACTGCCGCAGTTAAACGATCTTACTGCTGTAACTACTATAACTGCGGCAGTAAGATAATTTTTTGCCTTTTTTTTTCATCTACGTACATCTTACTACTGTAACTGCTACTAATGCCGCAGTGAAAACGATCTCACTGCTGTCACTGCTGTAACTGCGGCAGTAAGATGATTTTTGTGATAATTTTTGAAAATAAGAACATATTACTACTGTAACTGCTGTAACTGCCGCAGTAAAAATATCTTACTGCTCTCACTGCTGTAACTGCGGCAGTAAGATGATTTTTTATATATATTTTTCAATGTACAAACATATTACTGCTGTAACTGCTGTAACTGCCGCTGTAAAACGATCTTACTGCTGTAACTGCTATAACTGCGGCAGTAAGATAATTTTTGTCGTTTTTTTTTCGTCTACGTACATCTTACTGCTGTAACTGCTACTACTGCCGCAGTGAAAACGATCTCACTGCTGTAACTGCGGCAGTAAGATGATTTTTGTGATAATTTTTGAAAATAAGAACATGTTACCACTGTAACTGCTGTAACTGCTGTAACTGCCGCAGTTAAAAGATCTTACTGCTGTCACTGCCGTAACTGCGGCAGTAAGATGATTTTTTATATATATATTTTCCATCTACGTACATCTTACTGCTGTAACTGCTACTACTGCCGCAGTGAAAACGATCTCACTGCTGTCACTGCTGGAACTGCGGCAGTAAGATGATTTTTGTGATAATTTTTGAAAATAAGAACATATTACCACTGTAACTGCTGTAACTGCTGTAACTGCCGCAGTTAAAAGATCTTACTGCTGTCACTTCTGTAACTGCGGCATTAAGATGATTTTTGTGATAATTTTTGAAAATAAGAACATATTACCACTGTAACTGCTGTAACTGCTGTAACTGCCGCAGTTAAAAGATCTTACTGCTGTCACTGCTGTAACTGCGGCAGTAAGATGATTTTATATATATATTTTTTAATGTACGAACATTATACTGCTGTAACTGCTGTAACTGCCGCAGTAAAACGATCTCACTGCTGTAACTGCTATAACTGCGGCAGTAAGATATTTTTTGTCGTTTTTTTTTTCTTCTACGTACATTTTACTGGTGTAACTGTTACTACTGCCGCATTGAAAACGATCTCACTGCTGTCACTGCTGTAACTGCGGCAGTAAAGTGATTTTTGTGATAATTTTTGAAAATAAGAACATATTACCACTGTAACTGCTGTAACTGCTGTAACTGCCGCAGTAAAAAGATCTTACTGCTATCACTGCTGTAACTGCGGCAGTAAGATAATTTTTGTCTTTTTTTTCATCTACGTACATCTTACTGCTGTAACTGCTACTACTGCCGCAGTGAAAACGATCTCACTGCTGTCACTGCTGTAACTGCGGCAGTAAGATGATTTTTGTGATAATTTTTGAAAATAAGAACATATTACCACTGTAACTGCTGTAACTGCTGTAACTGCCGCAGTAAAAAGATCTTACTGCTGTCACTGTTGTAACTGCGGCAGTAAGATGATTTTTTATATATATTTTTTAATGTACGAACATATTACTGCTGTAACTGCTGTAACTGCCACAGTAAAACGATCTTACTGCTGTAACTGCTATAACTGCGGCAGTAAGATAATTTTTGTCTTTTTTTTTCATCTACGTACATCTTACTGCTGTAACTGCTACTACTGCCGCAGTGAAAACGATCTCACTGCTGTCACTGCTGTAACTGCGGCAGTAAGATGATTTTTGTGATAATTTTTGAAAATAAGAACATATTACCACTGTAACTGCTGTAACTGGTGTAACTGCCGCAGTAAAAAGATCTTACTGCTGTCACTGCTGTAACTGCGGCAGTAAGATGATTTTTTATATATATTTTGTAATGTACGAACATATTGATGCTGTAACTGCTGTAACTGCCGCAGGAAAACGATCTTACTGCTGTAACTGCTATAACTGCGTTAGTAAGATAATTTTTGGCCTTTTTTTCATCTACGTACATCTTACTGCTGTAACTGCTACTACTGCCGCAGTGAGAACGATCTCACTGCTGTCACTGCTGTAACTGCGGCAGTAAGATGATTTTTGTGATAATTTTTGAAAATAAGAACATATTACCACTGTAACTGCTGTAACTGCTGTAACTGCCGCAGTTAAAAGATCTTACTGCTGTCACTTCTTTAACTGCGGCAGTAAGATGATTTTTTATATATATATTTTAATGTACGAACATATTACTGCTGTAACTGCTGTAACTGCCGCAGTAAAACGATCTTACTGCTGTAACTGCTATAACTGCGGCAGTAAGATAATTTTTGGCCTTTTTTTTCATCTACGTACATCTTACTGCTGTAACTGCTACTACTGCCGCAGTGAAAACGATCTCACTGCTGTCACTGCTGTAACTGCGGCAGTAAGATGATTTTTGTGATAATTTTTGAAAATAAGAACATATTACCACTGTAACTGCTGTAACTGCTGTAACTGCCGCAGTAAAAAGATCATACTGCTGTCACTGCTGTAACTGCGGCAGTAGGATGATTTTTGTGATAATTTTTGAAAATATGAACATATTACTACTGTTACTGCTGTAACTGCTGTAACTGCCGCAGTAAAACGATCTTACTTCTGTAACTGCTGTTACTGCCGCAGTAAAAACGATCTTACTGCTGTTACTGCTGTTACTGCCGCAGTAAAAACGATCTTACTGGTGTCACTGCTGTTACTGCCGCAGTAAAAACGATCTTACTGCTCTAACTGCTGTTACTGCCGCAGTAAAAGCGATTTTACTGCTGTTACTGCTGTTACTGCCGCAGTAAAAACGATCTTACTGCTCTAACTGCTGTTACTGCCGCAGTAAAAACGATCTTACTGCTGTAACTGCTGTTACTGCCGCAGTAAAAACGATCTTACTGCTGTAACTGCTGTTACTGCCGCAGTAAAAACGATCTTACTGCTGTAACTGCTGTTACTGCCGCAGTAAAAACGATCTTACTGCTGTAACTGCTGTTACTGCCGCAGTAAAAACGATCTTACTGCTGTAACTGCTGTTACTGCCGCAGTAAAAACGATCTTACTGCTGCCACTGGTGTCACTGCGGCAGTTATATCATCTCACTGCTGTCACTGCTGTAACTGCTCACTGCTAACTTCACGTTCCCGAAAAACGGACGCACGATAGATGATAGACGGACGCACGATACGCGATAGACGGACGCACTATACACGGTATACGCACGAAACACGATACTGCCGATTCATATAATTTGTGTACGATATATCGAAAAATTTGAAAATGCTATGAAAATATTAGATGAATGGTTGAAATTCAATGATTTAATTGAATATGTAAGTAATTCATTCACGTTGTTCGATAAAATTAAAGACACATGATGCACGATACACGATATACGGACGCACGATGCACGTTAGACGGACGCACGATACACGTTAAACGGACGCACGATACACGATAGACGGACGCACGATAGACGCAAATTTTGTAACATTAAACGTTCACAGTACTGTAGCAATACCAGGTGATAAAGCGCTCTTCAAGCTTTGTCATCACACTAAGGGTGAATTGTCTGTTCAACTCACTGGTTTCAAGACGGCGACGGGAGTTGAAAGTGCATGAAGGTTCGTGTGGAAATCATAATCATGCCTCAGAAAGGTCTGATACCTATTAATTCTGCTTGATGGTACCATAGAATACATCATTTTGAAATGTTCTTAGGGAGTTTGCACAAACATTGTCAAGGAGGTAAGAGAGTTTAAAGGTAGTTCATTAAAACAGCATTTAAACATGTTCTGAAGAGAACATGGGATTAAAACAAGTGGTTCAACTCCCACCTCCATTGCAATAAACAATGTATACAATAATTTATTAACTGTTTGAGGCGCAGGACTTCTGTAAATGTGTTCTCTCTTTATCTGTTTTTGTTGTTTATCTTGAAAATATAAGATATGTTAATCACATCACATGTCTTCCCCATACATCAAAACACCAGCAAGAAAGACAGACCGAGTTTATACGAGTACAATGATAAATTTAAAAATAAGACATTACAAACAAGGAAAGCAGAAACTTGAGTGATAACCACCTTGGAATGATCATAGGGAAAATATATTTGCAACTGGCGGTCGAATTATTAAGGTTGCTAAAACCTAACGTTCACCGAGAACAAACCGTAAGTGCATCGCCATGCATACATAATATGCTCAAGATATCTGCGCTAAAATATTTCCAGCAAGTTGCAAAATAAATACTCCTTTATTCTATATTAAATTGATAATTTAAAGTATGTTATATATTTTCCTAATAATTATTATTTTACATTTAGTTGTCAATTATTTTAAAGATAATAATACATATGAGCTTAATAGGAAACATGCTTGTAAAGGCTACATTTACACAAATTTCATGGTTACTAATGTGTAACATTAGTAAAATAGTTTATCACACGCTCCAGCGAAATACAGGTCATGCAAAGTTTATTAATTATTTTACGTTAATCATGATTCAAATTAATTAACACAGGAAATGCTAAGTTTTGTCGACGTATTACTTATATATCATATCATATCATATCATATCATATCATATCAAAAACTCTCTCAATATTACAACAGCTGAAATATTGAAACTAACAATTTCCACTGAATTACTAATAAACAAATATCAGTTGGTAATATCTGTGTACTATGTTAACCATACTATTTATATTATTCATGTGGGAATTGGATATGCACAAGTTAGCAAACGAAATATTAATAATAAAATAAAACTACAAGTAGAAAAAATTCATCTACCTGAATAACTTATGTTAGAAAATTAATGAAATAGTAGGTATATCTAAGAAGTTTCTAAAATTGGATTCGAAACCATGGCCACGAAAAAGTCGTTCCTGACAGTCTGGCTGTCTACACCCCGATTATACTTGCAATATTGAATAAAAAGGCGTTATATGTTTTGTTTTCAAGTCACATTTACCTGTGTTATCATTCTATTAACAGACAAAACATCGCAAATTTATCTTTGTTCACCAATTATATCATGATAAATAAACGTCCACACTTGCAATGTATCAATAACATTAGTTTTCAATTCACTTAGAGACAAATTATCAAATGGAGTGCATGATTTATCTTGCATCAGCCTTGTTTTGCTACTCAATAAAACAAGTATTACAGCAAACAATTACAGATTACAAGCAAATCAATTACTTTTACGATATGCAATTTCAATAATGTTGATAATACAAGCCTGATGTAATGTTTCTGCAGTGATAACCATTCAGGCTTAAGGGTTAAATTGAAATTAGCAAAGTGTAAAATGCTTGTTTTGCTTGAATGATTGAACTAAATGTCAGAAGCAACGATGGCTTTTCTTGTAAACAGTTTGTTTCGATATTTCTTCTCAATTTATTAAACATGCATATAAAGAATTGCAAGACCCAGAAGAAACAGCCTCTTTACGCTGCCAAAAAGTCGAAGAGAGCATGGTTTTATAAAATGAACGATTTCACATAAGACACCACAAAAATAACGAAAAACGAGAACCCGAGGGGAAACCGCATCGGAAAAATCAGTGGCAAAACAATTTACCGCTGGGGGATTAATCTTTAGTTTCATAAACACCATGTAGTATATCCTACATGGGTAAAAGTTCTACGCATGTTTCAATTTCCCTCCCAGGGTGTCAATCATTTAAAAAAACAAACTTAGTTTTCGTTATGTTTTAATCATTAAAGTACATTACAAAAATAACGAAACAGAGAACTGGGGCGATATAAGTTACCGCATTGGATCTGGTGTAGTCAAAACTTAGACCACTGTTGGTTTAAACCAACTTAGTACTTGACCTGCAAGGAACGAACAGGTACAAATCAGTTACTCAAAAGTTACTCCCAAGGGTTCTCTTTTTCGTTAATTGTTTGTGGCGTCCTTTTTGAATGGACATACTTGTTACTACATGCTCTCTCTCTCTTCCTCTCTTCTACTTTTTGCTGCGTGGGGAGGCTGTGTTTTGTGAGTGTGGCGGTCCTGATATGCATATAATAATTACTTATTTCTTAAAAACTACTTCTTTTCAACAAAAACGTATTTTGTTTGTGTTTTAGCACTCATTGATCTAAATACCATCTGTGCCTATGTATGCATGTACATACTTATTTCTGAACATTTATTTATAATTCGTCTTAAACTATAACTTAATGACTGCCTCCATAATCTTACCTTCGAACGGAAGAAGATGCTAGACCTATAAAAATGTGCATTTACACAACATGATTATGAGACTATTCAAATGAGCACGCGAATCAGGTTTCGTAACAGGTCCAAAAAAACTTTGTGAGGCGTATATATAAAGAGAATCTATCCTTGATATTCGGCGAAGATCACGGTATCTCAACCCGAGGGTGATGCTTTCCAGACGGAAACGAGGCTGTGCCGAGTTTCCGTCTGGAAAGCATTGCCCGAGGCTTGGGATACCGTGATCTTCGCCGAATATCAATGATTGATTATTTCTCACTTAGCGGGGGCGGGTATTACCGGACACTTAAGCCACAAATGTTACTTTTCGGTAATAGACGCAAAAACTGTATATTTTCCGGGTTTTTTTTATGGATAATTTAAGTCTTAAAGCAAATTTTAAAGAAAAGTCCGTATCTGTAACTATATTATAATGTGAGATACCTTACTTTTACATATCCCACTGTTCTTCGGGTATTACCGACCATTACGTCTAAATCCGAACACATGTGCGTGTATTTCCGAACAGAAAATAACTTTTTAAAAATACGCAACCTTAAATAAATTAAAAACTTCTAACTGTTTATTTAATTATATTTTACACATAAAACAATAGATCTGTGCCACGATTTCATTAGAAAAGCAACAGAAAAATAAAAAATTTCATTGATTAAACTGACTATTTAATTAACTTTTAAAATTTTTCTTAATTTAGTAAACAATACTCACATTCCAAGTAAAGTCCTTCAAAATTCAAATAGTCATCAGACATACAATCATTATGAAATCTACGAGAACGTGAAAATTGAACTTCAAAGAAATTGTCGGCTCATAACCAGACTGTGTTGTTTTGTCGGCTATGCTATGAAATCGTTTGATCTACAAGAAGTGTGTACATGACATTTTACATTTTTAGCTGGATTAAATTGGTTGATGATGCAATAATTCTGAACTGTGATACTGGAGATAAAATTTGAATGTAATTATAAAGTATGGAATATGTTCGCAATGTTAAGTGTTTAGTAAAATGCTTATCTTAATTTTCAATGGAAAGAAAAAATAGACCAAAAAAAAATCTCAGAATGGTCAAAATTGTTTTGGGGTCGCGGGTTATTTCACTGGGTTGGTCGCGCAACTACAAACATTTTTTAAGGATTGCCTAATCACGTTAATCTTGTTCTTTATATAGAATAAATCTTATTCTATGCAATATTTGTTTAACATACTATCACAAATTTGCTTTATAACTTAATTAAAAGAGGACTTGTATATTATGAAATAATACTGGTCGGAATTTGACACATATGAAAGATAAAGTGCAGCTTTTTCCAAACACCCCGTTATCTTTTTATCACATGTTATTGTGGCGCTAAAAGTTGTATCTCCCGAAAAATACATGTTAACATCTTTTACAAATCATTTTCTCTAAAATAGATATAAATATTTTAACTTTCTGTAAACTTAAGATTTTGGAATGTCGTGATTAACTAATTGACGAACTTAACTTACCTCAAACAGCGATTTTCTTTGAAACTCAATAAATTTGAAACTAGCGTGCAATCAAACTTGTAAACAAGTCAGATATTCTATGAAAGTATATTGGCATCATATTTCACCTCACATACAAGTTAATCTTATGAAAAACAAATGTAAATTTTATTTGAAAATTATGTTCGGAATAAGACACCTGTTCGGTAATACCCGCACCCGCTTCTTAAAGATTCGAACAAAATTCTTTAAAATTCAAATAAAAAAGCCAACAATTTTGGAGAACTATTTCTTTTGCGTAACTTCTTGTAGGAACGGTAAATCAGCCAAGAATACACAGCCCTGTCAAAGTTGAATACCCCTAACATGTACACCAGTATTGTTACAAATTTAAGAAAGGAAAAGAATCGTTATTAGATCTACATGCCACGGAAATCTGCAGCGGATTCATCCGTTGATAACGGAACTGCATTTTTTTAGGTTATCCGTGATTTCGTCACATTTCATAATTCAAATAGATTAAATTGTTCATACCAGTTGAAGTTGAAATATACCGATTTAAAAGCAGATTATTTATTTTCACTTCTATTCATTTTCTCCATAGACTGATGTTTAATGAAGCTCGCAACAGCAGTATAAGAATGAAAAACTCCAAACAAATAGCATTTACAGACTCGTACCACGTTAAACACTTCGAAGTTCCAGCAACCCAATGTTTCTTTTCCAACTGATTTTTAACAAAACCATGATAAAACAAAATGAACAGCTTTGTTTGTTTGAAAAAGTAAACATTCGTTTAATTACGTCACATAATAAACTAAAATGACGTAGTCTAAATCCATAATGAAGCGCTCAGTTAATACGGTGCGCAAAAAGGTTTGGTTTGATGCATGCCACAAAGTGATGTGTGTGCTCATTATAACTATGTTTAAAACCCGATTGCATGTCATGTTATTCAGCACTAAAACTTTTCTTTTTTATTTCATGGTGGACGAATATTTTGCAATTAGGCCAGAATACAACATGTTATATTCCTTATCTTTCTTCCCTTCTAATTTTGTTGAATATGTGTATTTTCAGACTGTGGTTGTTTCTGATATGCAACTTTTACTTTCATGTTGTATTGTTGACAAATGATCTATCTGAAAAAGGTTAATACTAATCCCGAATCATAATCTGGCTTACAATGGCATTTTTAATTGCTCTATGTACGTTTTGATTTATATTCATATTCATTAACAAATGCAATTTAAAGTAATTTCATTTCAATGCATTTCATACAAATGCTGGAGTAAGCAGCAATTCTTTTATATTCCTAAAAAGCACACAAGAACTAATCCAAAATATTTGTTATCAGATGATATGATTTCTTGAGTAGGTTCGTCTTGTTTTTGTTTTCTAGATGTGCCTGCCATTGCCCGTGTGCATCTTTAATTCTTAGACTATAATAAATCGTGGATTAGGATACAAAAAAAATACAAATTTCTTTGGTTTGAGATAGAGAACACACATTTGTATTAGTATTTTTTTAAACATTTATCAAAAATGAAAAGTAATGTCTTACAACGCCATAACAGTAAGTTTTAAATTATTAATTTTTGCAACTATGGGTTTGAACCAGACTCTACGGTAAATCAAACAAACGTGCCTCATTAGAAGTGCAAGTAGTCTGTGAAACGAAGAGAGAAGATTAGAGAAAGCTAATGGGATATTATTTTTGTCTTGTTACCAGTCATAGGCTTAGCAGGAAGAGAAACAATTCATTTTCGTTACGAAGAAATTGTATCTTTTTTAATGAATTAAATAACATCATCTCTTTTCATTACCACGTTGTTCTAGTTTCCTTAACCTATTTCATGACCCACAAGCCTGTTAATCTACTAAAGTATTTAGAAACGAATTCTTGTCTTGTTATAAATAACAGAACGATTAATGTAATTTATGAAATCGTTAATCCTATGCTTGCGATATAAGCTTTTATTAGTACATTCAACTTAACTTAGTCAAAACGGCATGTATGATAATTTCTTTATCCATTTCAAGATAATTTACTGCTATATAAACTTCTACAGTTTGACTAAATGTAACGCTATTTAAACGTTAATATTCAGCGTCACCTTGTGGAGTATGTTGTCTGTTTGAAGTTTGGAGAAATGCATTATTGAAGGACGTTGAAAACAATTCATACACAAGTTTATGTAAATATTTAGATCAACCCGGGCTAGGCGGCGAAGAAAGTATACAGCCCATGAACAGCATCAACCAAACTAGGCAACCTGTTTTTGGATTTTTTGTCGTTTCTGGTGGCTTTCACGGTTCCTTTCATCTATTTCGATATCAAAATACAGTGTCGCCGAACACTTTAGAATGTTAGACTTCTTGAGGACAAAATGATAATTAAACCATAGAATTAAAGGCAAAAGCATCATACAATTATGGAATTGATTATACTGCAAAAACTACATATTAACCATTTTTTTCTATTTCCTCATGATCAATAGCTACGTTGATTCATTTAAAGGCTACATCTAACTAGTTCATTTATACGACAAATCTTAATAACAAAATAATAGAAATAAAAAGCAGTTATATTTTAATTACTGTCATAGTTGTATGTTCACGTATTTCAAGATGATTTGAGAAATACAAGTATTAATTAAGGTTAGAATCAATATATCATTGAGAAAACATGATTTTATACAAATTGCGGAACTTATTTTACTGCTCTAAATGAAGTATTACAATAATAAATTAAGGTTCGTATTTCTTGATAATAGAAAATTTTTTTTCTATCATTAAAAGAATTCAATGATAAGGGCAGTAACATCATTTGAATAAATGTCACAGCAGTGATTATCTTTCGATCTTCGCATGTTGAATTAAAAGGTTGAAATGACATGAGAAAAGTACAAAGTCTTCGTTACTGTCTTTTTATGATTACATGTATAAAACGTTTGTGATTAATATACACTAGTCAAAAGTTCTAAGTGCACACTTGATAAATGTTAATTTTTCAAATTATTTGATTGAATCTTTCAAAATAGTGTTAATTGAAATGAAGAAGAATCAGTATTCTATTAAAGCACACCAAAAGATTTAAGTCTGCCTAACCAGATTAAAAAATAATAACATTTTAGCTCACTTGTACTCAGAGAGCAATTCTCAATTTAATTATTATTGCATCGGCTATAATTTGTGATCGTTTTCACATCTCTGTAAAATTTAAATTTCATGTAAATTTAAAGGAAATAATGTAGTTTTTCATTCCATTGCACTGAAATTGCTTCCTGTAGCTTTTTAATGGTCTGCAGGGCTTGATGAGCCAACGCACTTTTCTCTATTTTATCCATAACGTTTATACAAGATTTCAAGGAGAAACTTTCATGTTTTTTCACAATGTTTTTTGCCAAAAGTTTTTGAATTGTCAAGCAGTTTGGGATGATGCAATTTTCTACGATAGATGTATAACAGCCTTTCCGAACGAAAAAAATGTATTCATTTCGATAAAATTGACCAGTTTTTGGACACGCTTTTTGTCCAAATAAACGTCATTTTCGAATAATTCGCTTTTAAAGTTTATTGAATTTCTATAAATTTTAGTTTAAAATTTTTATTTATTGAACACTTATCCAACATATGCTACACTAATATTTTCGAGTTTACGTTGTTTTACGTAAATTTTTAAAGACGTTATTGAGTAACGTCAGCGTTCAACGTCAGCAACGTATTCAATCTAGGAAATAATATCGTTTGATTTTCTTCTTAAATTAATAAAATATGCAAAAATAAGGTATTACTTTTGCATTTACGAAAACCGCCAAGATTTTTTACAACAAAATTGAACTTGTGCCAGTGAAAAGAATTTTGACAGCAATGTTGTTGTCTGCTGACGTCAACCGTTGCATGGTTGCAATTTGTTGGTGTTTTTTTTGTGTTTGTCTGGAGTCGGTGAACATGTGAAAAACAAAAACGATTGTAAAAAAATAAATTTCGATTGCCGCACGGGAATAACGCATAAATAGCGTATGCCGACGTGGATGACGTAATGCATAAAACATATGCACGGTTTTCAAAAAAATATTTTTGTTTGATCATAATTAACATAATGTAAAACTTTCATTCAATTAGAATATGTTTACTTTGAGATATTCAAAATTAAAAAGTGTGCACTTAGAACTTTTGACGAGTGTACATGTATCTATTTTATTTACTTTGTATAATTGGACACAAGTGAACATAACCAATTTTGATCCATACTCAACGATGCTGTTTGTATGACGGTGATCATGGAACACTCAAAGGCGAATGGTTCACAGATAAAATGCTGGATTTGCTTCGAACGAGAAAATAATCGGCGAAACTGAACAGTGTAAAACTTTGGCATGACAGGGAATCTGAGAAAAAAAACTTGCTTTTATCAGAGGACGCCAAATGCAAAGATTAAAAAGCCGGGGGAATATTTTTGGAGTGATTGAATATTATGCAAAGCTGTACTAGCTGGGATATTGAAACCACCCATCAAAAGAGGCCGAAATATTGAAAACATCGTATTTTAGGATTACTATTAGCGAGTGATGTGCCGATGATCGGAAGACATCGATTAGCGACGTGTAAATGCTTCTCGATGTCGATGATCGATGTCGTTCTCTCATAATCGATTAACAGTTCAGTCATGCGCAGTGTTACGAGTCAAAATATAAAGTTACGGGTTCCGGCTTTTACACCGGTCATAAAGGGAAATCACTTTGAAAAATTGAAAATTAAAATGGCGAGATTTACGAGAACCCAGGCAAAAAAACTTAATCAGAAGTGTGGATGCACTTTAGATTCTACAAGATTAACAAAGAACTTTGACCTAACAAAGACATTTGCAGAATTTGTTGTAAAGAGGACAAAAACTTAACAAACATAAACGCAAATAGGCGCCGATTTTGACGAGCGTCTGAGTTGCGAAGCTATATGACGATGGTAAAAGTTCTCGAATAAATACGTTTTGCATTAAGGTATGACCATCCTAATGAATACCTATATCAAGAAGAGTATCCAAGGGAGGTAACTATAGTAGTAAATTAGCTTAGAGTTCTGTCATGCAAGAGGACCAGGGTTCAAATCCCACTGGAAGCTATTTTTTTGTAAGCCTAGAGCTTAAATAATTGGCATATTTCTTTTTTTTTCCTGTGTAATTCTGTCATTGAATATAAAATTCTCATGATTTAAACTAAAATAAGCAAAATAATCAAGATTAAAGGGGTTTTCGCTATCAGAATAGTGTTTATTCAAGTCATCAATTTGAAAATTTCTAAAACTGGACGGTAAACTTCTCTGAAATTTTGTTTAAATTTTGTTTAAGGTATATAGTTAAAAATAGTAAAGTTTGGTATATTGCACCAATCAGGATTTTGCACAATTTTCATTAATTTAGTCTCGTGAAATATAAAAAAATGCATTTTTTAAATTTATTTGGTCAAAAAATGTCATTTTAAGATAAATTCTGTATTTATATATTATATCTTAAATTGGTTTAGTAAAATATAACATTTTTTGGATGAACTGTAAAAAATTAGGGTTGAATTTATCAATAACAAAAAAATTTGTCACTGATTAAAGAATTTGGATACTTTCACGTTTTTTCTCACTTTTTTAAATAAAAAAAGCTAAAAATCTCAAAAACTACACGGTGAAAATCATTAAAATTTTGCATACAAGTCAGTGGTATGAAGCAGTTGATGAAAAAATAATCAGATGTTGGATTCTTAATAGTGCCCATTAGGATGGTCATACCTTAACTAGACCTAGTATCTTGCGTCTTCAGCATTAAAATAAGTATATTATTCATAGGAAAACGTAACAATTTTGCTGTTGAAAATTCAGTGGCAGATCTAGAGGGGTTCAGTGAAGTTGCACAAACAACCTGTTTGGGCAGCAATGATAATTTGATTAGGATTTCGGTCAGAAAGTTGGAAATTATTAGTATCCAGTACTTATGTAAGCTACTGATCTAAGACGATTTGTAAACCTAACACTGAGTAAATTTAGAAACCGATTATAATCGTGAAATCGCATCGGAAGAGGCAACCGATTCCAACCGATGATCGATTATGATTTGCAACCGATTTCCCAACACTACTATTGGCCATAAGATTCAGCCCAACAACAACTGTTTTGTAATATTAAATAAATGATGTATGCGATGGTGGGAAGGTGGACGTAAATATTTTCAGACAATCGATTTCTTAGAGAAAAAGAAATATATGCATATCAGGAATCGCCACACTCACCAAAACACAGCCTCCCCACGCAGCGAAAAAAAAGGAGAGAGAGAGAGAGAGAGAGAGAGAGAGAGAGAGAGAGAGAGAGAGGAGAGAGAGAGAGAGAGAGGGAGAGAGAGAGGGAGAGAGAGAGAGGGAGAGAGAGAGCATGCTTGATATAAGTATTTAAATTCAAAAAGGACGCCACAAACAATTAACAAAAAAGAGAATCTTTGGGGATACCACCTTGGAACGGTCAGTGGCAAAACAAATTGCCACTGGCGGTTTAAACCAGGTTCTTGGGTGCACAAACCTCACACTTGCCCCAACAGGTTCTCGTATCACAAAACAAGTACAAGTTGTCTTGGTGAAATAACTCCAACCCACCCATCGGCTCAACAATGTAAATAATAGAGAAATAAATGCAATTTATAGTGTCCAAAACTTAAGAAATACTTAGACCCTTCACAGACAGACATCTAAGCTGGAGGTTATAAAACTGAGATTGTAAACCTGTCTCAAATCTCAAGCATCTGATTGGCTGAAATGGCGACTGGTGATCAGCAATTTAATAGCACTAACATATAATTACGTACGTTTTCTAAATGTGGCAAACATGATTTAATTTATATCGTATATCGTATAAAATATATAACATCACTACTCATCCTTTTTTTAAAATTCTTCTGTTTAGAAAACAATGATGAAGTTTACAAACATATCCAAGTATTAAAATGTTTAATTGTATTACAGAATAAACGGTAAAGTTGACGACGGCTTTGTTCAGAAATAGGCGAAATATGTTATGTCGTATAAATAACTTATTTGCTTCTGCTTTTATAAAAATAATATTTTTATTATCTAAGCGATGTAAATCTTTGCCCTTTACTTATAAATAAGTTTTCAAAAAATCATATGTTCACATTTTAAAATGATAGAACAATATTTAACGTAATCTATTACAAAGCAAAACATTTTAAAAATAAAAAGTTTATTCACGTTTCTTACTTTCGTTGTATTTATTACTGTTAAATGTTATATTATTATCTGAAGTATTTTGAAATTATTGAAAAGTAAAAAACATTTCATTCTTGTGGAATGACAATTTAACAGTGCTACGATTTTAATGCTTGACTTTCATCTGACCATTTCATAAGCAGTTAAGCGCCAAAACGCTAAAATTTCATTATCTGGCTGATGTGTGGGAGTATGTACTTTCGTAAGAGTATTTTTGCACAAATTTAGAAAGCTTTCAGGCATTTTATCACCAAAGCGATGAAACGTTTCCTTTTTAGCTTATTTTATTTCTCTTGTGACATCGAAATGCGACAATGCAATTATTGTCGGCATGCCTTTGGGCATGTCAATGATAAATAACAAAGTTTCAATATATTACTATGTTCGGTTTTCTATTCTTATTGCAAAATAATTGACCTCACTGACAAGAAACGAAGAAGGAAACCTAAAGGGTAAACAATACTGTCTTTTAGTGGTTAATGGAGCAGACATATTGACATAATATACTTAGCAAAAATGAAAACTTGACAAAATAACATGGGGAATCTTCTAATATATTAATGAAGCAAGTGAATGCAAATATCTGGAGGAATTTGATCACCATTATGTTTATCTTGATAGTTCACATCTCATTTCAGTATATATTGGTTTAAAAACAAAACAAAACATATTATTGGTTGTGGCTTGGAATTTGTTTTTCTCTAGACGGCTATATTCCTCGTGCAACATCCTACGGGGTTTATATCTCACAGCTTGTTCGCTTTTTTAGAGCTTGCAATGATGTTAATGATTTCAATGAACGTAATCATATTGTAATGAAGTTTTAATTTATAAACTTAGGAAAATAAAAGGCAATATTAATTTCCTTCGGTTATTCATAAAACCATCTGTAAATTCAAAAAGAAAGGTTACCAACATGATTTTCTACAGTGCTCTGCAGGCCTGGTGATAAACCCATCTACAGTTGATCACAATGCTTACCTCTTTGGTTGCACGACGGTGGCTATGGATTTGAGAGTTTATGAAGGTTTACATTTTTTATCCCCTTCATCTTGTTCTTGCTTATTTTAGTCCAGGGGCTCTGGTCTCGGTTAGATCATCGAGTACTCGCCCATTTGGCTTTGCAATTCTATTAGCTTCTTATGTTTTATATGTTTGTGTGCTTTTGCATGCAACATTGTTAAGCTGATGGGTGAGTTATTTCACCAAGACATCTTGTACTTGTTTGTTGAAATGAGATCCTGGTTGGTGCACCCTAGAACCCGGTTTAAACATCAGTGGCAATTTGTTTTGCCACTAACCGTTCCAAGGCGGTAACTCCAAAGGTTCTCTTTTTCGTTAATTGTTTGTGGCGTCTTTTTGAATTGACATACTTATAACAACATGCTCTCTTTTCCTCCTTTTTTCTTTTTTCGCTGCTTGGGGAGGTTGTGTTTTGTGAGTGTGGCCATTCTTGATATGCAAGTTTCACTATCTTTTTCTCAGACAAGACTTAAAACCACACCCTTACTTGTGCTAAAAAATCACTTGTTAATAATAGGGTTTTCTAGACATGGAAAACGAAAATGCAAGTCATTTGGGAACCTAAAGCAATCTGCCAGAAAATCAGATTAATGGCAAACATATAAGGAATTCTGCATTAATAAGATCTATTAAAAAGAATATAAATGCATTTACGCTATAATTGGAAATGTCATATTATACACAGATGGCATAACTAATAATTGATTAAAGTACACACATATTTCATTCAGTATTAAGAAGTAATATATGCATATCAGGAATCGCCACACTCACAAAACACAGCCTCCCCACGCAGCGAAAAAAGAGGAGAGAGAGAGAGAGAGAGAGAGAGAGAGAGAGCAGTTTTTTATAAGTATGTCAATTCAAATAGGACGCCACAAACAATAAACGAAGAAGAGAACCTTTGGGGATACCGCCTTGGAACGGTCAGTGGCAAAACAAATTGCCACTGGGGGGTTTAAACCAGGTTCTAGGTTGCACCAACCTCACACTTTCCCCAACAGGTTCTCGTATCACAAAACAAGTACAAGTTGTCTTCGTGAAAAAACTCCAACCCACCCATGATGGCTAGTTTGCATAATTGTCTTCATATTTGATTTTCTTCTGTAATAACAGGAAGGCACATGTGTCATTTTTTTTTGCAAATAGCGTCAGTTTTCAATTATTTATTTTATGATATTGTAAAGACAAAACTCGATTGCAATTAGGTATTTTCAAGTTTTAAGTACTTAAAAAGGCATATAAATTCGCGATGTCGCTGGGTAGTAAACTGATTGAAATGTTATAGATGGAGGAATCAGTTTTGTATTCTTCTGTTTAGTTCTTCGCGAAGTTGGGTCGCTACGAACACAGCAAAATGCATGAGAAAGTATAGTCTGTTTCTCTCGTCAATGAACTTTTTATATGACATTTTATTTTAAAATATAATATTATATTATATTGAATGTCACGCGATATTAAAACATGGGTTTTGCAAACATTCGAGGTACAATGTTATTAATAGAACGATTTATCGTATTTATGAGGCATATTATTCTGTTTGATGACGGTAATTTCCAAATATCTAAACCTTCAACGATACTAAATGTTATTACATGTCAAAGTCAAACAAAAGATTGTGTTAGTTTTAAAAATGTTGACAATGTATAGTTCTGTATCATTGTCCATTTAATATACTTTGATTTTCGATAGTTTTATGACAACTTGACTGGGTATATCATTACTAATGCTGTATCTGCACAAGACTATTTCAAGGACAAACAGTAATAACAGAGGCGCATTACGATTACAACAGTGGTTATATTTTTTAAATAATAGATTCAATTCCACGAATTGTATTAGTTACTATCAGAAATATCAAGATTTAACTCCGACAAAAGACAATATCGCATAGGGATATCATGATTTACTACAAATTGCTCCCATTATTCGGTGTTCATAATAACTGAAGTATGAACTTCTTTGAGATGAAAATTGGAACCCTTAACTAAAAGAAAACTCTACATTACAATGTTATCATCGAATAATTTTGATACTAAGGAGATGACCATTACGTAATTTAGTTAAATATTTTTTCTTGGAATGTGTTTTCCATCTTGTATTCATTGTTCAAATTAATAGCAAAAGCTTCATCTCACAAAACCGAATAATCTGATGACACGGTGTTGGAAACTGATTAGACACCAAATGATCTTTCCTACACCACAGCACATAGATATATCAGCGAGATCAATTTGGCGAGAATGATCGAAACTGAAAGAGCTTCTAAGTTCCTAGACTCATTCATTAATTACAAAATTCAACGTTGTGAAACGCAAGTGGTTCTCTATTCCTTTTTCCGTAAGAGAGATTTTGATAACTTTCTTTTTTATTGATAAAAGTACAATAATGACTATAGACAGCCCTTAACCCTATATTTCTTTCCCTAAATATGTCAAATGAATTTGACAAGATAAAACAAAAGAAAACAACGGACAAAAGACTAATTCTTGACCTTTGCGGATTACTATGCTTGTAGCACAGACTAGTTATTTTGTTTTGCCACTGAACGTTCCAAGGCGGTATCCCCAAATGTTCTCTTCTTCGTAAATTGTTAGTGGCGTCCTATTTGAATTGACCTACTTATAAAAAAAACATACTCTCTTTCTCCCTCTCTTCTTTTTCGCTGCGTGGGGAGGCTGTGTTTTGTGAGTGTGGCGATTCCTGATATGCATATATTACTTTTTTTTCTCTATAAATTGTTTTGCCACTGACCTTTCCAAGGCGGTAACTCATCTGGTTCTAACTTTTCATTAATTGTTTGTGGCGTCTATTTTGAAACTGATCATCGCATAACCATGCTCTTTTCTATGGCCATTCCTTATATCCTCCTGATAGTCCATGATTATTTCACTTTTAATATTAGTTGACATATTTTGAGAGGGATTGTTTTGCATATCTGTGTTTAGGAACCCAAAGGTTAAAAACAACTTTGGTAAATCATACTGGTGAATTATACTCGTTCTGCGTCGGAGATAAGAGTAAAGTAGAAATAATTTCAGCCATTATGATTGTGTTAATTACAAGTGCTATGTGTATAGAGTTTGAAATTCAATGAACATATTATTAATTTTGCTTGACAATGCTTGTTTTTAATTCAACACTGCACAAAGCTTGGATTTATTTTACAAGCTGTTTATATTTGTTCTTGAAAATCCGGCTAGATTTAGACTGGTGCATAATTAAACTTGGTTTCATCCCCTAGTGTCAAATAAGTGTCTTGTTTAGAAATAGGTAACGCTATTAATTTATTAAATCTATATCTCTCAGATTTTGTGGCTGTGTGGGGAGAATTTAATGTCTGAATGTGTTTGCTGATTTGCTTGTTCAACTGTTCTGCTTTTCCAAAAGGTGTGCGTCATTACTCTGTACATATCTAAACTGTCTAGACTGAAAGTGAAAAAGTGTTAACAAAAGATAGGATAACATATGGATGCGGTGTAAATTTTCCGTGAACAAGTACATGCGGTATTAAAGACGTTCTGCAAACACCTTATTATCTTTTCAGTTGCGACTTATTAAAGCTTGCAAAATATCGAACGTGATATGTTTAAGACTTTTTCTTGTTTTGCAGAGGAATCGCAAGGTTTCTGCTATATATCTAAGAAACCTTACAAGAAATTTCTGCGAAGTTTTACAGATCCTCGCATACTTCATTCAGTTTCGTTTTCTTGCAATACGAAATACGTCCTTTATAAAATGAAATCGTAATAAGAGACAATATCTGGGAGACTATAATGAGGACTCTTTATTGGCATTTCAAAGCCTTTCTAATTGAAAATATGGAAACGTAAAGTACATTTCAGATGATTACAAATGTTTGAACGTATTAAACGTATGTCATGGTATATTAAAGTAAAATGTCAATGATGTTACAATGTAAAAGAAGACTATAAGCATGCAGATGTTATATTTAGGTTTGAGGCTGTTCATTGATATAAACGAAAATGCGAAAATGCAATTTATACACATTTCTTGCCCGTGGTAGAACATAACTCATTAATTAGACAGTCAAGTAAGAAGTACACGTTTCAAAGTTTTAATTCATCATCAATTGTGGTATACATACATTGTGTATGTCTGTGTCACGGGACCTTCTGTATATTCAGCATATTACCATTCCATGAAATGAGGCCTAAGATCTATTGACAAGGATGGGGGTTTCGCCTTAACTTAAAATGGCGAAACTCAACAGAATACAATTTGTCAAAGTATCTGACAATATTAAAATCCGACCGGGTGTATAAAGAAGATGTCAAAGGCAAATAGGAACCTTGAAACCCAGTGAACGATAACACGACAAAATATCAAAATATTGCAGGCTTATTTAATTGAGCATTTTCATGGAGGCAGTCAAGTATAATTCTGCTGACGCCGCTGGCCCCGGGTTAAGTGCAATTTTGTATCGGAGTATGTTACGCACATTAAAAAAATTATTGATCTAGAAAAGAGTTACAGTAATTATATTTAAGTGTTGTAAACACTTCTTCTCTCATCAACTCATGACGTTATGTTAAATATGTGTTCTGTATTTTATGTGCTATTGAATAAATAGAGTGAATCTACATGTACTTGCAACTTTATATTAACACTGGTAGAAAGTACAAATGTTGATTCGTCGAAAACGATTGCGTGCATTTGCCAGAGAACGCAGAATGCAATACAATGTAATAAAATAAAATAAAAGCAGGAGGTATATCTTTGAGGTGACTGAACACTAGCCAACTATCTACACTCGCTGGGATATTGAAACTCCCCATAGAAGAAAAGAATCCAAATTATCGAAACAACAGTATTTAAGGAGTACTATTAAACTATATTAGTCTAATAGTAAGTGAATCAAAATTGATTTCTATCACTGAGTTTGCAATATGTCGTTACTGAATTCGATGTAAAGAGGACAGTTTTCTGGAAGTAACATAGTCTCCATAGTCTCCATATACAAGCACACTGTCTTGCGTGTCACAGTGACAGTTTACACAAGTACTTGTGAACACTAGTCTTCACTTTTCTCATAATTGGTTCATTGGTATTTCTAATATTTGAAATCATCTGTAAAAAGTAAAAATTGTAACCTTGATTATATTTAACATATTTTCCCTAATTTTAAACTGGTATTTCTAATATTTGAAATCATCTGTAAAAAGCAAGAATTGTAACCTTGATTATATTTAACATATTTTCCCTAATTTTAAACTGGTATTTCTAATATTTGAAATCATCTGTAAAAAGCAAGAATTGTAACCTTGATTATATTTAACATATTTTCCCTAATTTTAAACTGGTATTTCTAATATTTGAAATCATCTGTAAAAAGCAAGAATTGTAACCTTGATTATATTTAACATATTTTCCTTAATTTTAAACTGGTATTTCTAATATTTGAAATCATCTGTAAAAAGCAAGAATTGTAACCTTGATTATATTTAACATATTTTCCCTAATTTTAAACTGGTATTTCTAATATTTGAAATCATCTGTAAAAAGCAAGAATTGTAACCTTGATTATATTTAACATATTTTCCCTAATTTTAAACTGGTATTTCTAATATTTGAAATCATCTGTAAAAAGCAAGAATTGTAACCTTGATTATATTTAACATATTTTCCCTAATTTTAAACTGGTATTTCTAATATTTGAAATCATCTGTAAAAAGCAAGAATTGTAACCTTGATTATATTTAACATATTTTCCCTAATTTTAAACTGGTATTCTAATATTTGAAACCATCTGTAAAAAGCAAGAATTGTAACCTTGATTATATTTAACATATTTTCCCTAATTTTAAACTGGTATTTCTAATATTTGAAATCATCTGTAAAAAGCAAGAATTGTAACCTTGATTATATTTAACATATTTTCCCTAATTTTAAACTGGTATTTCTAATATTTGAAATCATCTGTAAAAGCAAAAATTGTAACCTTTATTATATTTAACATATTTTCCCTAATTTTAAACTGGTATTTCTAATATTTGAAATCATCTGTAAAAAGCAAGAATTGTAACCTTGATTATATTTAACATATTTTCCCTAATTTTAAACTGGTATTTCTAATATTTGAAATCATCTGTAAAAATTAAGAATTGTAACCTTGATTATATTTAACATATTTTCCCTAATTTTAAACTGGTATTTGTAATATTTGAAATCATCTGTAAAAAGCAAGAATTGTAACCTTGATTATATTTAACATATTTTCCCTAATTTTGAACTGGTATTTCTAATATTTGAAATCATCTGTGAAAAGTAAATATTGTAACCTTGATTATATTTAACATATTTTCCCTAATTTTAAACTGGTATTTCTAATATTTGAAATCATCTGTAAAAAGCAAAATTGTAACCTTGATTATTTTTAACATATTTTCCCTAATTTTAAACTGGTATTTCTAATATTTGAAATCATCTGTAAAAAGCAAGAATTGTAACCTTGATTATATTTAACATATTTTCCCTAATTTTAAACTGGTATTTCTAATATTTGAAATCATCTGTAAAAAGCAAGAATTGTAACCTTGATTATATTTAACATATTTTCCCTAATTTTAAACTGGTATTTCTAATATTTGAAATCATCTGTAAAAAGCAAGAATTGTAACCTTGATTATATTTAACATATTTTCCCTAATTTTTAACTGGTATTTCTAATATTTGAAATCATCTGTAAAAAGCAAGAATTGTAACCTTGATTATATTTAACATATTTTCCCTAATTTTTAACTGGTATTTCTAATATTTGAAATCATCTGTAAAAAGCAAGAATTGTAACCTTGATTATATTTAACATATTTTCCCTAATTTTAAACTGGTATTTCTAATATTTGAAATCATCTGTAAAAGCAAGAATTGTAACCTTGATTATATTTAACATATTTTCCCTAATTTTAAACTGGTATTTCTAATATTTGAAATCATCTGTAAAAAGCAAGAATTGTAACCTTGATTATATTTAACATATTTTCCCTAATTTTAAACTGGTATTTCTAATATTTGAAATCATCTGTAAAAAGCAAGAATTGTAACCTTGATTATATTTAACATATTTTCCCGAATTTTAAACTGGTATTTCTAATATTTGAAATCATCTGTAAAAAGCAAGAATTGTAACCTTGATTATATTTAACATATTTTCCCTAATTTTAAACTGGTATTTCTAATATTTGAAATCATCTGTAAAAAGCAAGAATTGTAACCTTGATTATATTTAACATATTTTCCCTAATTTTAAACTGGTATTTCTAATATTTGAAATCATCTGTAAAAAGCAAGAATTGTAACCTTGATTATATTTAACATATTTTCCCTAATTTTAAACTGGTATTTCTAATATTTGAAATCATCTGTAAAAAGCAAGAATTGTAACCTTGATTATATTTAACATATTTTCCCTAATTTTAAACTGGTATTTCTAATATTTGAAATCATCTGTAAAAAGCAAGAATTGTAACCTTGATTATATTTAACATATTTTCCCTAATTTTAAACTGGTATTTCTAATATTTGAAATCATCTGTAAAAAGCAAGAATTGTAACCTTGATTATATTTAACATATTTTCCCTAATTTTAAACTGGTATTTCTAATATTTGAAATCATCTGTACAAATTAAGAATTGTAACCTTGATTATATTTAACATATTTTCCCTAATTTTAAACTGGTATTTCTAATATTTGAAATCATCTGTAAAAAGTAAGAATTGTAACCTTGATTATATTTAACATATTTTCTCTAATTTAAAACTGGTATTTCTAATATTTGAAATCATCTGAAAAATAACAGTTGTTACCTTCATTACTTTTAACATATATATTTTTTAAACATTAAAGTGGATTTGACCTATCCGTAGTAGTAAAATTCAGCATTTTATAATTTCTCTTGACTATGTTGCTTGAAATTTGATTGTTTTGTAATTAATGACTTTATTAGTATTGTCAGCACTATCTGAATGGACAACACAAGGCTGTTACGAGAAAGTACACCTGACTAAATGTCAATTAATCCTACAGTTTCATGTTTTCCTTAACAATAATTTCTTAGCCTGACGAATGTGTTCTTGTGACTATTTTGTCTGGTTTTCATTTTGCAGATGGAAGGACCCTGATAAATAGCTGCTATAACATCCTACCGAACGATTGTAAAGCATATTTGTTTTACAGATTTATACATTGAAGTCAAACTGGCTTCTAGAATTATTTAAATGACCTAAAAATATAAAAGAAAACCTATGTTTCATCAATTATTACACCGACAATACGCCGCAAACAATTAACAATTATGAACACTTTCACTTTTTAACTTATAAACCTAAAATGTATTATGCATATATGATCATTTTTGCGAAAACTATAAGACAATCTTTTTTCTCGAACTAAGATTTAAATAAGTTTTCTTAATGTAACCACTTCGATATCACACATCTTTATCTAAAGGTTACGGCGAATATTAACGCTCAGAAAAAAGAAACTCTTGATTATTACATTTAAAAGAACAATACATTTAGAAATTCTTGACAAATATTAGGAGACATGATTCTTAGCAAAATATTTGATTTACGACGCTGATTAAATACCGAAACACACACAGAGAATCAATTATTATCGATCACCAGCCGAAAACAAGATTATTGTAACGTCTCACGCAGGATTTTATCATCAGAGATATTCTGTCAAAATATATTTTCTCAACAAATGTGCATTGATTCAATAGTAAACATACAACTTAATTCTAGCTCAGAATGAACGTTTTGTATTTGTTTCGTTCGATGTCTTTCAAAATATCTTTGACATCTATTGCAATATATTTGTGTTTTATGTTAAAAGTTATGACTCAACGTGTCAATACTCTAGTAAATATAACATACATGTACATGCACAAACAATGCATAAATACAAGCATGACACATAGGCATGGTACTCCATTTCGCTTTGTTTTGTGATTCCAATCCAACTTCGCTTCATCTTTATCTTCTGCATATATATTTTCTTGTTCAAATGTTACTTTTTTATCAATAAGCCATGTATTTTTGTTATTTGTAAGTGGGGAAACATGTTTTCTTGATGATAATCCTAATGATGATAACACAGGATTATACTAACGTGCAAAACGACATGGTACTTCACGCCTATACGCGTTTATATCCGTATGTTGAGACATTGTGTTTGGTATGCGTATTCCACGTTTTCGTTTAGTTTCCCGACCACATTTAGATTATCTTTTTTTTATATTGTCCGCATTTTGTAATTTTGTAATTCAATAGTTTAGATAGGATAGGGTTATGTCGAAATCGAATTCGGAATAGAAGAAAAAATGACGTACATGTAAGTATTATTCGCAAAGGTATATAGGACGCATTATACATATTTTTAATAAAAGGCAATATGCTTTATTTAAACTAATAAATTGTATTTCTCTAAGTCCTCTTTATTACTTTTTTGTACAGCAATATTTCTTTTTGTTAGTTTATTATACTCATTACAAGTGTCTATTATTTTGAACAGGTGTCTTCATCAACTTCCGATGGCTTGATAAACAATGTCTTCCCAATTGAGAACCAAACACGGAAACTTTTAAAGTATCGTGTTATTTTATCGATTGATAGTATATCTATTGTTTGAATAACGGAACAAAGAAACAATCTTTCAACTCTATCGGATGCAAAAGCGTAACCGGAAAAGAATGATCCATTATCGTTAGTTCATGCGACATAGATTTCGGAAGCAACGACACGCCTGCTCAATGAAAAACAGGTTCTTTTCTTAATTTATCAAAGCAATACATATTAAGATTGGAAATTGATTTGTTTAGAACAAAAGGAATCTTAAGCAAAAAAACATGGGAAAATCTGGTGGCATTATTAATGCCATATAATGCAAAGATCTATAGGGAGCGGAACACATAATCGTTAATTTGGAAGTTGTCGGTTTCGTACAGTTCATTCCGTTACCAAATATAAGTGTATATATGTTTTTAAACCTAAATTTTATGTATGGAAGTAAAAGTAAATACGGTATTTGCATAAGTATACATGTTCATACCCAGTTCATTAATGACTGAAATGAATTATTGAAAATGTTAAAAAATACTTGTCAGATTTTGAACTGAGATTTCAATCAGAAGCAACATTAGTAACAATCAGTGCCTCTATTTCCCCTGCTATCGTTGTCACGTGTAACCTCGTATATCATGTGGAAGCGGAAGATGTCGGAAGCTTTAATGGTTTTCCAAATGTAATCTGTGGAGCATATCGTGCAAAATAGATGTTTAGAACAATAAAAAGAAATTAAGATGTTCCAATTGCAAGACGAAAAACTGTAAACCATTCATCTTGACTGATTTTAAACAAAATTTTACTTTATTTCAACCATCACGAAAAAATGCCATAAATGTTTTTCATATTGCAATTTTGATTTTTTTCTTTATTTACCATACTTTCTTCTAAATAAACTAGCGCAATATTTAATGAGCTCCAGTATGAAAAAAAAAGATTGCTTTGGTTATTTAAAATCAGTTGACTTTGCATGATTACAAGGCTGAATAATTGAATTTAAAATTGATTATCCAACGCGAAATGAGCGCACTAGTAAATGGTTTAACTGATACACGTTTCAATATAAAATAATCAAAGAGATATAGTGATCCATAAATGCAGTGTTCATTCTTTAATTTTTTGCGTTTCGGACTATGGCCTTTTCAAAGGAAATACACAGTACGTAAAAATGCTTATCAGATTTTTGCTTTTTGTCATTAACACAATCTTAGAGGAAATGACGTAGACATTGAAAGCTGCATGCATGTAGCATATACTGAACCTTAACTGTTCGTATGCTCGGGAAGGCTCTGTTTTCTGAATGTTGCGATTCCTGATATGCATATTTCAATTGAAATTATTTGGGCCAAGTATTATTGAAGTGCATATTGCCGTTTGAGAGATGTTTTCAATTTTTTTCGATGATTGTATTATAATTAGGAAAGGCGTAATACCTTAAAGACAGCCTGGAGACTTTAATATGGGATTGCGAAAATCTAGACTTGGTTAAACGCCCTGGCGGCAAATAGAGTTTCACAATGATTGTTACATTGTTTTATCTGTGGAGTCTTTGTTTTGTAATTCATTGGAGATAATGCTTGAAATTCTTCATAATTTAGTTTATGTTCTAAAAAGGAAATATTGCTGCACAACTTATTTGGAATCAACTTTTGATAAGGAATTCTTTTATCAAATTGTAAAGTACTGTTTCTGGTAATATAAACAACTTTTCCAAGTATACACATTCATTGGGGCATTACTGGCTTGATAATTGAGTTTTTGCTCTCAAACTTGCAATAAACATGCAATAAATACTAAATGATTTATTAGTAAAACAAAATTTATATTCAAAATGACATACATCTTACTGCTCACAATAATTTAGATACTTGCACCGACAGAATACAAATTCACAACATCGGTCAAGAACGCGTAAGACTACAATCATTTCATGGAGGTAATGCAGTTCTGAACGACACTTTGGGAAATCCTAGCCCATTTTGTACGCGCGTTCCAAGTTCAGACCACAACCAGATCTAAATTGCTTGAAGGTGTGGAAGAAAATCCGGAAAAATGACTTGTCGCAGATATTCCTCAGAATATAAGTTCTCTTGGTCTAAAACTGCTGCAGTCTTCGTAATGCATGTGCATTATGGAAGTCGATAAGTAAAGAGTGTATAATGAAGACTTCACTGTCATATGGTAGGTATAACAGTTGTAATTGCGTTCTTACAAATATGAAATATGTCGGGAGGAAAGTTGTGTATACTTAAAAAAGTTGTTAAGTGTATATGTAGTTTAATTGATCAATACAATGTCATTCAATTTACTAATCACAGTTTAGCAAATATACCATTGAGAGTATTACTATTCACGAAAACGTTTAATGTTTTTATTTCAAGCCCTGATTTAGACACCAGTTGACAGAAACAGTCTGGTATCTTAAAGCACGACACTTGCAAATAAAAAATAGATTTGGTTTATGGAAGTCAACAAACAGGAAATGATACTTTATATTTATCTGTCAGTTAATTGTTTTACATTTGAAAGACCAGGAGACTTTAAAACGAAATATATCTCTCGTCTGTCGAGAGAGGCCTTCCATCTTAATGGATATCTGTAAACATAAACCTCATACAAGTAACAGCATTTAATTGGAGTGCGCGACAAATGATCACGTGACTCTGACGCTTTGAAACATAACGTTTATAATAATCATTTTAGTATATAAATTTTATAAAGGTGCAGAAAATTAAAACTGAAACACGCCTTATGGTAACACCGATTTCACAATTGACAAAAATTCTATCTTAAACTGATCTTATGTTGTAGTTTTCCAGATCATATTAATCGTTGTATTAAAATCAATTTTTAAACTTACTGCTTGTTCAATAAAGAGCTATTTAATCAAGTTTTAATTAAAAAGGCAGTTAAAGCGTTCCATTTCTTCAGATCAACAATAATTAAGTTTCGGTGTTTGTAAGATGTTCAAAAACTAAACAATAAAGATCTGAAAATCATATAACAAAGGATGAATATATAACTTTGGATTTATTTTTATTCTGCATTTTAACTCAACTCCGGCCTAATGTGTACTGTTTACAGACAAGAAGAGTAATCCATCAGAAAATATACTAACAATACATCAACACATCGACACATAAAAATGTCAGTAATTTAATTTTCATGATGGCAGATTATTAATGTTTAGCAGAAGTTTCGGCTCAGGAGGATGTTAAGTCACAATAATTTAAGACTGAACTATAACTAATAATAAATCTAATAACTCAGAAGTGAGCCACGCGATTTAATTTCTCTATTCTGTATTCAATTTCTGCTTATAAACATGCTCAATCAAAACGTGCCTGTAATATTTTTATATCTATCGTATTCGGTGGCTTTCAAAATTCCCATTTCATATATTCGTTTACAGATTTCAGATACATGTATCATTTCAATTGCTACAATTTTAATAAGAACCACAAGGAGTGTCTTAAACATGACGCACATGTATTATTGATCTATGTGGTTTAATCACACTTTTGCAGATTCCATCACGTACGTACTGTGCTTCTATCTATTAGCGTTTATGGGTGTGTTTTGAATACGTTATATCAGTTTCAATTACAACCCCTGATGGTAAAATGCTATTTATACATTTAATATATCACTACAGCATGTAAAGATTCTACATGCACTTACCTTCAGTATTGTTATCAGTTTCAATTATCTCCCTTTGATGGTTATATGTTAATTTCAAACCATACAGAATGTCAGTTTTTGTAGTTGGCAGAATATAGGTATATTAGAACTACCCTTAATTTGTGTATACGAACGGTATGTACCATGTCTGTGTCTTGCATGGTTGACAAGGCGCTTTTGCCGTATTTGTTTGGGTTATCTTTACATTTAATGATCTTAAAACCTATTTTTTCATTCATCTGGTTTTACATGTACCTTGTAATATACGTATATATAACAATCTTTTATGTGAATGGCCAGGTTATTGCGGGTATATAAAATTACACTAGACCTCACACGTGACAAATGTCTTAAATTAATAATTCGCAAATAACTCGTGTCGGATTGCGCCTGACATAAGCTATTATTTGTGGAGATTGCCCATTTCATTTGGAAAATAGGTGAAATATACGTATCAGGAACAGCCATATTAAGAAAACACATGCTCCCAACACTGCCAAAAGTAGAGAGAAAAAGAGAACATTGGTTTTATAAAATGATCAAACTTAGACACCTCAAACAATTAAAGAAAATGAGAATCTGAGAGGTAACCCCCTTGGAATGATCAGTGTCAAATAAATTGGCAACTAGACGTTCAAACCAATTTCTCTCTCACACTTGCTTCGACAGTTTCATATGGACGATCAATAATACGTTTCTTGATGAAAAAGCTTCATCACCTCGAAATGATGCGCGAAAATGCACTCAAACATTTAACACATACGAGGCCAACATCATTGTCAAGCGACCATAGTATACCCTACCGTGTCAAACATGATATTCATTTCTCATTTTCCAGGTTTCTTTATGTTTTTCAGGAAGTAAAGTATGAACATTTGGACTTATGCGATTTTTTTTGCTCTTGCTCTGCTTACACGTACTATGGGATTAATTTGCCATGATTTGACATCGTCGAGCAGCACTTGAGAATTGTGAAAGAATAGACCAAGCTCGTGCATCCACTAACAAGTTACAGATAATCCCAATCGCTGATGAATATTCATGTTTAATTGGCACAAAATTTGCATAAAAAAGAATATATTTCAAGTCAGACTGTCAAGTGAACGCCGATGTCATCTGTCCCATTTTAATTCTATGGTATGAATGCAATTTTTCCGAAAGAACATTTAAAAGTTTATTGCCAAAACATTTTACTGCCTTCACTCGGAATACATTTTATTTGTTGCTAAAATCTTGATGTTGTACATGTACACTGTGTCCACCTGATGAATAGAGTCCGAAACCAATTGCGACGAAACTCATTTTCGTTGCACGGATTATTTGAAAAACATATTTCAAACAAGGAATAGTTTAAGAATTTTTACAATTACGCTATGACATATTATTGTACAAATGGCATACTGTCGACGTCAGATTAGGTTTTATCATAATTGGAAGTCGTCTATAAATTGCTTACATGTAATGATGTTAGAATATTTTGTTAATCGATCAGGATTGGTTATTGATAAAACACATTTCAGCTTTTTGCTGGCATGTATATTTTATTGAACTACACAATTGCCGACTGTATCTTCATTAATGACAAAATATTATTTCGAGTGGAAGTATTGGCTATAATTTTGTCTGTCTAGTGTGACGAGAGTAAGAGCATCAAATTGCACGAATAATGCAAATTTGTTATCAAAGTTTGCGTGATTGCTCATCAATGTTGCACTTGAATATATGATTATACCAAAATGCGAGTCTAAGCCTTTTATGGAATTTTAACAACTGTATTTCCTGGCCATCAACTGTACGTGTACGGATAACAATCAATATTTTTTTCCTTAAAACATGTGAAATACATGGTTGTATTTTATCATAAAATTGTTAACAAATGTGACTTTAGTATTGAAAAGCAACTGTCTGTAATGAATACTTTTATCTTGTGAAGCAATTATCCTACGCTGCTCATTTGTTTTCTTTTTATTCGAGACAATCGCATCTTATGTTGTAGGTTTCCGAATAGTAACCGTGAGAGTAAAGGCGTTAAATTTAAGATGATACATGTACTCGTATGTATACGCATTTACCACAATATTAAATGACATACAAACTGTTTTACTTTAATGTGCAACTGGCTCTTTCAATTTTATTCACCTCCATGGCATAGCTAAAGCAACATGAGCTTGAGCTTATTGTTTTCATGAGTTTCACAAATTAAATTAAGAGCCTTAGTAAATTTGGTGACTGCATTTAAATGTTGCATGTGGAATGTTAGCGAAATTGGGGACACTAAATGAACATGCATTTTCCATGTATCTCACCATAAACAACAAAATTATTTATAATATAGTATTGTCAATATATCAAAACGTCGATACTAACAACTTTGAAAGTCGTTAGTTTGACTTAAGTGGTGTGTGCAAACGAATTCCATAGATAGCTCCTCTAAAACGTCTGCCTGTTTCGAGCAGAAGGACAAATTTTCCTATATTTCCCTGAAACAATATTAATTTTATAGAAATGTGTTTGCAGATTGTAATATGAAACAGCTTTTCCCCACGTCATTTAATTGCAAAAACATTATAGGTTTAACAAGAGATATTAATGCCAGATAACTTTCTCACAAAGAAATAAGTACTGTGTTCTGACTTGATAAGCAAATGGGACAATAACCATTCATTAAGGATAATATGGTTTAAACAATCAATAACGTCAGACTTTATAATATGCAGTTAACTACGTTAAATGCTCATTCGATTTCACAGTACTGAAGCATTTCGATAAGATTTTTTATCTGAATTAAATAGTTGTCGCAATGTGTTTAGTAACGGTAAGAGAATAATTAGTATTAACGAATAATCGAATATATACCATTTTAGAAATCATTGAATATTGGAGTTCACTTGTCTTATGAAAACAACTTCTTTATTGTGTCATTACTGGATTACAGAAGACAGATGGCCCCATTCCTCTTCATACTTTTGAGAGTTTGCAGACACATATTTTCTAAAAAATGAAAATGAACCGTAATGTTCGCATCTTTTTCTCTCTGGCTATTGAAACTTAAATGATTTAAAAAGGCTTTTCAACATGTTGGTCGTAAAATGCCGTTTTCTCAAACATTAAAAAACAAATCCACATTTTATTACAAAATTTGTCTTTGAATGTTTAAGAAACCGCAGCTGAATGATATTGGAGGTTAAATGTTAAATGGGTTTGTAAATAAACGACCAATTTCAAAAAGACAACACACACAATTAAAGAAAATGAGAACCTGAGGAGATAAACGCCTTGCAACGGTTATTGGAAATTATTCCACTGGGGCTATAAACAAGGTTCTAAGATGTACCAACCTCACACCTGCCCAAACAGGTTCTCAAATAAACAAGTACGTGTTGTCATATTAATTACATGTAGCTCCTTCCGACACACCAAGAGAAAAGCTCACCAGTCTCAATAAAAAGACACGTTTGTCGCTTGAATGGAACATAAATTTAACACATAGTTATTTTGATAATAATGACATTTTACGGACTTGTCAAGACCTGCTTGTGCCAGTCTATTTCTTTCTGAATAAAATTTTTTGATACCGTGATATCAAAATAAATTACCATGATATGTAAACAAGTAAATGGCATCCCTATGGGTTCTCATTGTGCACCCATTTGTTGCTGATCATATTTCTTTTAATGCTATGTTGCGACCGTACATCAAAATGACATTAGTACAACCTTTTACAATGCGTCTTGATCATTTGTTTAATATTATTGAAAATCATTTTTTCCAGTCGGTCAACACAATATATTCTAATGAACTCCAGCTTAATAAAGCCAACAGTTCAGAGGGCGAAATTTCTCGATCTTAATATCTCTACCGCAAAAGGCATGATAATTACTAAAATATATTATGACAAAAGAGATAATTTTTACCGGTAAATAAGATCCAATCCACCCATCAACAGTGATATATCGAAACCGCACAAATATATATAACATGAGAAGCTAATAGCATTGTCAAACAAAATGATTGGTAGTATTTAATTACCGACGATGCGCTTGACAAGGGGTAAGCGGCGTAGGCAGTTACATTTACATTACTGCGCATTACTGGTTGAATCAAAACGTGTCTGCAATGTTTTCGTATTTGTAGTGTTCGGTGGCTTTCAAAGTTTCCATTCATCTATTGAAATAAGTAATGATATAATAATTGGAATTTTAAGCAAAAACTGGAAACCAATTAACATAACATACCCAAATTTACATTTATTTAGAAGACATTTTCCTGAAATATTATTCAAAAGCTGATACTGTGAAAATAGTTTTCATAACAACACTATAAATAATCCCCCAAGATTTTCCAACGGGGAAATAATGACCTAACTCATTTCTAACAGAAATGCAATCCGTTATCTGAAGAAGTTGATGAGGAAATCATAACAACAAATATTTGGTTTAAAGATAGGATTAAAGATTTTTCGTCCGCTCTTAGTTCAACTTGTCAATGCAATCGTCAGCGACCAGATTCGCCTTTATCTCATAAAACGTTTATCACAGGCCGGATATTATAAGCAATTGTGTATATAAATCAACCCTGAGAATTCTAGAACGAATTTCAATTTTGTGGGGAAAGTTCGCATCTAGTCACTAATTTACGAAAACATGTTGAAGTCGGTGGAATAGCACAATCTGTGTCCTTTAAATTCTCTTAAAACTCCCTTAAATTCTATTTGCTCACAAACACAAAAGCGAAGCAACACAAAAGAACAATACAAAAGCCTACATAAGTAAAATGATAAGACAAAAATGTTTGGCCCTATAAAATAATTTTCAATTACGAAGAGAGAAATCAACATTTTTATTTTTGTCATCCATCTTCGCGACCAGGATATTGAAGGTTAAACACAATTTTACAAATATTTTATATTGTATGCATTTGTTAGAAAAAGGCCCTAAGATATGGCTGTCAGTGACTCGTTACTCATGAAAGCATTTTAATTGATGTTTTGTGTTGCTTCGTTTTTGTGTTTGGTTGTAAAAATAATTTAAGGGATTTTAGGTCTAACTATTTTTCTTTATCGATGGCAGCGCAAATACAACTGTCTTTCACGTAGCACCTTAATTTTTAATAACAGTTTTCAATGTGTGAAATAGTATTGCTTCTATTATATTCTTTTATTCAAAGTCTTAGCATTTTGTGTTTATATTGTGTCGATGCTCCATTAACCAATGTCGAAAACCTTGTCCCCACTACATAACAATGCTTAAGCCCGTTATCATAAAATCCAAGGAAGGAAAAAAGCAAAACATAATAATAACAACAAAGACATTTAGTTACACGTACAATTGTAGAAGATGTTGTAACCCCATGACGGGATTCTTTATTATTGTTTACTTATATCCATCTGCATTTCCATTTTTAAAGGACATACGAGAACAACACAAGTATCTAAGTGTGAAACTTACAAAATCTTTATCGCTTTAAGAAATTAATGGCCAAGTATTTTATTACAAATTACTATTAGACAAGTCAGTATTTAATTTCAGTCAGAGACAATTCATCAATCAGAGAGCATGATTTACCGCAAATTGCGACCATTATTCAATGGCTCTAATTGAAGTATTACTGCGATAAAGATGGGAATTGCATTGCCTAATTGAAAGAAAAACAATATATAAATCATTAAACGAGTTCTAGTTTAACGACGAGGACCAATAAATTTAACGCAATAATTTTTTTCTCGATGATTATCCTCAAAATTGTTTTACTGGTTGATAAATTAATTAAAATACTAATATTTATCTCAGGGAAAGCCGCGAAGACGCAGATCATAATCAACACGAACCCAAAAAACAAGATTTCAAGATGAGAAACGCCATCATTTAAAATCATGACCACATTCAAAATTAAAGTCACCAAAAACATTTGTGTACATCAGCTTTTAGAATGACCGACTGGGTCAACGGAAAAACTAATGCTTTTCCCAAAGATTTTTACCCGGTTTAAGACTGAAACATTTTGAAACATGCCCTGTTAGGTTCTCATTCAAACCCAACATGTACAACTTTCCAGAGCGGAATAACTCCAACATCCTGGCTGCGATACACTCATGCGTGCAAAAACATCCAAAAAATACTTCAACCCCCAAAAAATCGCTAAAAAATGGCAATTCCAATTAAAATGGTAGATACGCCGAGAACCCCTTTTATTAAATTATTAAGTGCATATTGGCATTTATATAAAACATGATCGAATTATCAAGTTTTGTATCCAAGAGCACAAACCATCGAAAATATTATGGACTCTTAAACTACATCGCAGTGAAACGACATGGTTAATTTCTCAACATTTAAACATTCTTCATTTAAAGCTAACTACAATATCCTGTTCTTAACTAAACAAATCGTTTCGAACACTGGTAACCCTATTTCAGAAGTGATTTAAACTGCAATTGTATTCTAAGATGAAGTCTTTTAGACATTCTTTGAATATAAATCGATGGAAATTGAAAAATAAGGTTTTGTTGGAATCGTAATAAATAAAAACTTAAATATATATAAAGGGAACGTTGTAAGCCACCGAACACGACAATTATGAAAATATTGAAGTCTCGGTTTGATTGAGCATGTTTATGGGCAGTGATGCATATTACTGCAAACGCCGCCCGGGTTGAGCGAAACAAACGAATAAACAGTACAATTTTGATGCATCCCGAACGATGGTATGCATATGGCGGTAAGCATGGAATATTTAATGGGGTATTTTCATATTTATACCATTCCATGTTCAGCGGCGTATGGCCCCCAGATAAAAAGAATGGATTTGTTTTAGACGAGAGAACAAATGGCGGAACTAAACATAATAGAATTTTGATCTGAGAATATATATCCTGCATATCACACACAACTCAAAAAGCAAAATTTAAAAAGCAGGAAGTATATTCTTGGGATGATTGAACAATATCCAAATCTATATTGGCTTGGATATTGACCATCTATCTTTAAACTGGTCGAAATATTTAAAAAAAAAAGTAAATTTAGAAGTACTATAAGCATAATATATACGTATCGTGCTCAACGACTTTCAAAGGTCGTAGTACTAACCGAAAACCTCACTAGGCTGATTGAATGTACGGAGAGAGTTTTTAAAGCCGCCACACGGCACAAACAACGCTACAGTAACTGTGATATTGAAATAGATGTTGTTTGTATTTGTTATTTTTATTACGAGATTTTATAAAAATAAGTAGTGAAAACATGTCAAATTTATAACGTGCTTGCTACTTAGTATTTGCTAAAAAAGTCGCACTTTTTTACTGTTTATCTATTAATATAATGCGGTTAAGGAATTACTATAGCGGAACGCTAAGTCGATGCTTTTCTGTAACATATTTAAAATTAACGAATGACAAAAAGTTCAGACACAATACAATAATTTTCTGGATTAAACCATTTTACAAGAGATAAAAGAAAGCCTTAATACAGGCTCAATATCAGGATTCACTGATAGAGGAAACTTTATTTCTCTCAACGTCTATTGGACAAGAAAATAAGATCTGTGTTTAATGCAGTGCTGTTGTTCCAACTGGTCCTTTTGCAACACATGGACACTATTATCGTATGATCGTGTTTCTAAGATTTTTCAGGCATTCAAATGTCACAGAAAACATGTTTTATCACCGAACTAATTATTTCTTCTTATCATCATCATCAAGCTAGATTTTGTTAGATGTAAAATAATTGGAATGATTTATACACAGATAGTATGAATGATATCAATAGATAATGAGTGTAAAACTTGCTATCATACAAGACATGACTGATTTGTCTAATTAATTTGGATTCACTCTCTGTGTGATAAATGGATATTCCAATCACGATGGTAACAACGCTTAATTTGTATATGTTATCTGGGCTTCGCAGAAAGTATTAATCTTCCAAGAGTATTACACTACTTGACGAAAAAATATGAATCTTACACTGAGTTATTCATTTATAATGTGTATTTATCATTATTTTCGTCTGACATTATATCTGATTTGTTCAGCAGAATATATGTTCGTGCAAGATATGAAAATCGCACTTATTACCATAATTATGACATCTGGCCAGATAATATTGTTAATGTATTTATCTTTCTTAAACAATCACATTGTATGTATCACACAACAATATTGAACGGCAGAAAGAATTTTGTTGTGAACGAATCGGGAGATGTATTGCTAACATTTTAAAATGTCAAGTAGAAAATTCAATTGACAACAAATATTTTTATACAATATAACTTTGCTTTTGAGAATTTGCAAAATTTAGAAACATTCTGCAAAAATGAGTACTACAATTCACACATGAACGTTTGAACAATTTATAATCTAAGATATGTATAAGAAAACGTTAACACTTTATTAGATAAATCAGTAAAAATCGGGCATGTGATACTTTTGTTGGAAATTGTAGAAAATGTTAAAAGTTTGATAAGAAATTAAATTTAGATGTCGCAGTAATCCTAATCGGAGTTCCATATGTTGTATACTTCTTTCCTTATTTATCTTGAATACTGAATTTTCAAACGTTCTGATCATTTGATACAGATTTAATTTCTCGTATAGATCATTTTAATCTTGAAATTAATGAACCATACGGAAAACGCCTAATTAAATTGAATTTTCATCTATTTTAATATCACAGCAGCGCTGTTTGTGCCGTGAGGCGGCTGTAAAAAGTCTCCCAGTACATTCAATCAGTGCTGTTATCAGTTAGTTCCTTTCAACACTATATTTATGTACTATGTTAATAGTACTTCTAAAATTTCTTTGTTCTAATATATCGACCAGTTTATAGATGGATGGGTGGTTTCAATATCCAAATATAGATTTGGATATTGCTTAACCACTTTTCTGTTGAAAAGAAGAATTGTTCTCCAATTATCATAACTAATAACACTCCTTTTATGTGCTTATTTCAATGTGTTAAAATATTGAAAATATTCAAAACTAATTTTATGCAGAAAGAAATTATTTTATTTGTTAAAAACAAAAAATGTAAACATTACATCGGTCAGTAGTTAAACTGTCACAGAGACAATTCGTTGTTTGACTGCATTAGTTTAGCCAACCATCTTAGGTCTCCGCTGTTAATATGAATAAACACACAGGCGACAGTTTAAAATGCAGAATAATGTATAAATAACAAGTTAAAACATATTGTCTCGCAAGGCACGCTGATACTCGATGAACTGTCTAAAACATCAGCTCTAGAAATCTAAGCCAGGAAAGGGCATTGGAAATAAAAGAGAATAATTAATCCTTATCTTCTTATCCAGAGAAACAGTCATGTGCCTTTCATTACAAACGAAAACAGACAAATAATATTGAAGCGAATTTATAATTAGGCGTACATATCGTTTTAAATATTATGTTGGTACATGTATAATGGGCCTATTTTGATTCAGTTTAGCATTATGTTTTATATTGAAAGATATAGTTGAATGGTCTTTAATGTATTATATTCTTGAAAAATAAAAAGAAGAATATTGATCGGCCAATCTAATTCCTGCCATCATGTTTGTGCTGATTAAACTCCGGGTGCTCTGGTCATCGCGTACCTACCAACAATGTCATCATAGAGTGCTGTGAGCTTTATATGTTATGTGTGTGTGCATTTGCATGCAATGTTTTCTTGCGGGGTTGGTTTGAGATAATTCATTGAAGCAACTAGTATTGTTTGTTTATATGAAAATATGAGAATCTGGCGGGACAAGTATAAGACGGGCGCACCCTGGAATCTAGTGTAAAGCAAATTGCCACAGCGAAATTTCTGTTTTTTACTCACCGTTCCGAGGCGGTATTAGTTCGTTACCTATGTTATGTTAACTGTTTTGATGTCCTTTCAAAAATTAGATCATATATTATTAACTCATGTTATCTTATGGCTGTGTGATGAGATGTGTTCCATGTAAATTTTCAATAATTTTTTTTGAATATCTCCCGAAAAACAACGTGAAAAAGGGTTAGCCATACTCAGAAAACACAACCTTTCAACACGTCAAAGAAAACAGGGAGGAAAACCGTACAAGGTTTTATAACATGATTATTATTAAATAAGACATCACAAACATTTAACGAAAAATACGAAACCGGAGATGTTGCCGACTAGGAATGGTCAGTGACAAAACAAACTCTTAAGGTTTCTGTGATTCTTTAAGGCATCTTTTTAACATAAAATGTCTGCGATGATTTGTGTCATTTAGTCTTTCTTTCCTCTATCATCATTGATGTTGTTAAGAGACAGCTTTCTGGAGGAATATAATGATGTCATTTCAACGCCATTTCCAAGACTAAATACATTAATAATGCGGTAACGTATACTGAACAAATACATTTTATTTCACGTCAACACTTTTAAGTATTGAAATTCTAATAAGATGGAAATTTAATAAAGTTTTATTTAAGAGATTCCAAACTGTATTCAAACACTCATTGCAAAAACGATGCAGATATGAGAGATATAAGAGATATGAAGAATATATAATTTTACAGACGATCCACAGTTAATGTTGTCGTATACGGAATTTATGATACAACCATGACACGTCTCTTGTTTCTTGTTGTTTTGTTTGCATTTGGAAAAATCGGAATATGCATATCAGGAACATCCACACACAGAAAACACAGACTTACAGCCAAAAGGTTGAGAGGAAATTGAGCAATAACCTATGAAAATAATTTTGTGATTTCACTAGATTAAGTTTTCTTCTTAAATCTGAATAAGTGAAACTGATTTCAAAGGTATGTTGCATAATATGTTAAAATATGAAACAATGAAGCTTTTGAAATGATGATTTACTCTACATTATTATTATTGATATATAGATCTACTGGTAGTTTGATTAATGAAAGAAAAAGCATGTGTCTTTCATCTCTATCGGATACCAAAGCGTTCATCGGAAACTGGTGATCAAATACCATTAGTCCATTAAACAGGTAGATGTCGAACTGCTAATGGCATGCTGGCTCACCATGACAGAGTGAGGCTAATGTACTTTGCCGATAGTGTAGATCCTGAATAAATTGCGAACTAATTTCTCAGTCTTAAATGGATACAAACTGGTTTCTGTATCCATTGAGAATGAATCTCTGACTGAATGACTCGCATGCTTTGCCCAAGGTTATAAAACTGAGCATAAAAACCAGTCTCAAATCTCAAGCATCTGACCAGTCGCCATTTCAGCCAATCAGATCCTTGAGATTTGAGACTGGTTTCCAATCTCAGCTTTATAACCTTCAGCCCTGATCTGGGTCTGCACTTGACGCATAGGCCATAAGCCACATTCTTTCCTGATGGTGAGTCACATATGTTAAATCATTTATATGCTTAAAAAGTAAATTTAAGCATCAAAAACGGCGGTCGGAGCCGTTCACATTACTTGCATTTCTTTCACTTTGACAGATTCTATCAAACTCCAATCTCTGAAAAATAGTCCTATTGATAATATCAAAAATGTAACCATTAAAACAAACATAGGTATTGTTATTTAATAGCAGAAGAAGGAAATCAATACGCGTCGTAATAAATGTGGAGTTACAATGTTTTTGATCTAAAAAAATATGCATATCAGGGATGGCCACACTCTATAAAGTCATATATTGTAACTGTGTGGCCAATAATCAACATAAATTTTGCTGTTTCTACTAACTCTACTTTTGGCGTTAACAAAAATTCGTTTTTTTTCATACGCCTAAATATCTTAACTACAGATATGTTTTATATTAACAATAAAGATAACTTATAACTACTTGCATAAATTGCTACTTCTATTCTTCCCATTTTTATAGATCAATTTTATAAGTCGAATTGCGACAGCAAACAGCAATGCTACATGTATGAATGCTCATTTATTATTTATTGAAACTAATATTAAAACGTTTCATCTAAAATATTGTATAGACATGATTCTGCTGTTTTCGAAAAGCTGTTTGAATGCAAATATAATTAAGTTTAAAGCATTTTTGTCTTGAGATTATTTATCAAATTGAAACTATTTTATTTCCACTAGGTTTAAATTACAAAAGTTCTCAGAGAGTAACAATATCTTCAAATCCCTGATGCGGCATTTTATTGCTCGAATTACGTTACGCAAGGTCATAAAAATTGAAAATCACAATGGTGTCACAGGATGTTGTCTCAATTTATTATATTCAACTTGTTTAAGCATTTTACCCTAGATCGCAGTGTCAAATTCAAATAGCTTTTTAATAGGTTTATAACGATAAGATATGAGAAAGAGAACGTGTATGGATTTCAAATCATATTATCCTGCAAAACATCCACGATTTAAATTCTGTAGCTAGCAGTTATTCTTGTAAACACGGTTTAACGGATCGCTTTGAAGAATAGTTATCGTTAATTTTTCTTAGCACAATCATTAATATTTGGTGAATACGATGTGACATGTACTTGAACATTGTATCTAGTTTTATAATAACTGCCATTGCATTATAAGTTAAATATGCTTATCGATTTCCCTTTAAAATCAAATGATTAGCGGTTAGTGTTTTTTCTTTTAGTTTAATTCTGATAAAAAATAAAGAGTAGAAAAAAGTTTTAACAGAAAGCTACCCAAAGTGTTTCATCAGACAAAACAGGCCGGAAAATGGTTGTTTTAATAACTAATTTCAACAATAATATTTCGGAAATACACAAAATGTCCAAAGGGAAGTCAGTACCCTATTTATAATTGACACTCTTAAATTTCAAATTTAAGGACACTTGTCATTTATCAGTAAAAATAAAGAACAAGTTAGAACTAACTAATTCTGATTTTTCTCGATAAAGAACAGGTGTCCGGAAAATTGAAATTTAAGAGTGTAAATCTTATAAAGTTGTGTATATTAATTGAGTTAGTTTATGGTCCTTTTTATTAAAAGTTAACATAACTTGTGACTCCGTAGCATCTATGGAAATTCTTTTTAACTGCTTCAGATGTTATATAGAGAAGATATCGTAAAGCATCCGACCTTTCTGTCAGAACGGACGAGCAAATCGAGGTCACAAGATCAAGAAAATTGGTAATTATAACAGAAAAGTGCGCGATATTGTTTCCCTTTTAATTAAAAAATGTGACTGACACGCGATTCTCGCACTATTTTCTCTTATCACAGTGTCTTGTTAATATCATCCGTTTGACTACACCGAGGAATTAACAACACCGCCGCAGTGTGTAATCGCTCGTCATAATTCAGTCTTATCACGCATATTGAGGGTGTTATTCCACCTTATGCGTCCATCGTCCAAGTATTAAACACGAACTTTTATAACTAGGAGGATTTCAATTTAAACACAAACAATAGTTTTATATCTTGAACCTCAGTCCTCAAATATTCAATGGTGAATGTGGGTCAGAGTTTTTCTTCAAGGAAGCATTACAATGTCTGTATGTGTGTCCATAAAGAATAAACAGAAAAGTAGCCCCTATAAAGCTGTTTAAAGAAGTGGTACCGAATAAGAATGACGTGACAGACTATTTTTGATAATATTCATTTTAATGGGAGATTTCTAAATAGTTTATTTCACGTGATCCATCTCACATCTTTGCTAATGCTGCTATTTTGAATATGTCTTTTACGCTTAAACAACTATGCCACTGGGAATGCTAAAACAAGAATGTAGATTTAACTTACCTAGACTTACATCAAGTACTTTAGAACCTCAATTAGTAAATTGGCAAAGCACAACGAAAGTTAGCGTCAGTGCTGCTATCTGAGGCTATCAAACAGATACAATATCATTCATTTAAATTGTAAATCGAAATTTGCAGTTAACCGAATTTCTTTCCAAGGTCACAGCACCTGGAGCTACAACAGAAAAGTCACGACGGCAAGAATAAAAGAAATCGATCGAGCTCATTTTGTAATGACCTAGAAAGAAGTACGTACAATGACATACATATGGGAATACGTAAAAAATATTGCGTTGTTTCTGTTAACAAAACGTGAACTGACATTGATACAAAATGACTGTCATTAGTTAATGAAGTTTGAACCAGAAACAGAAGTTACGCTATGATTAAGTGATATATTTAATGAATGTATAGTAATAAACACTGATTTCTGTATCTTGTCTTAAAGACATCAGTTTGGTAAAACTGAATTTAAATATTTTCACACATCAAGGAGTGAAGAACCTTATTGAAAGGAGTGGTTAGACTGCAGTGTGAAAACATACTTGTTTGATTACTTCGAAACTCTACTTTGCTTGGCGGGTTGGTGCTGTACTTGTATGTTCAAATAAGAGCCAGTTGGGGCAAGTGTAAGCTTCGTGCATCATAGAACCTGATTTAAACCGCCAAGTGGCATATTGTTTTGTCACTGACCGTTCCAAGGCGCTAACCTCTCGGGTTCTCATTTTCGTTAAATTGTTGTGCTGCTTATTTTGAAACAGATATTTTTATTACCCGTGCTTTTTTTCCTCTATACCGATTGGCGGTGTGGGGAGGCCGTGACTTCTCCTGATATTCATATTTCACTTTTTACTTAAGCAAAAAGAAAAGTCGAACAAAGTTAATATCCAACTCTTAACAAACTAAAATAACACCAAGCGTTGGTATAGGGTTTTCTCGCTCACCGAAGAACCATTCAAACACTTACTAAACTTGAAATTATATGCTAGGTGCAGTTAGAACATTGATTAAGTGTATACTGCTCTAGCCTGATTGTGTTTTACGATCATTTAATATGTTCATTTACAAAGAATGCGTAATTTATTGATAATTGTGATAAACAGTATTATTTCTTGCTCAAATTAGCATTGCCCAGTACACATACTTGTCTTCAACTTATCATTTAATAATATCTTGTTTTACTAAGTACATAGATATCATAAGAATTTGTGGTAGATTTTTAAGTGTACTTTAATGAATTTGCTTGATGTCATCTACTCTAATTTAATTTCGATTCTTGTTTTGAAAACAAATTATACCCTGTACATGAATATTGTTTTGTTTTAATATAGTTATTTTAATAATTTTATAAGAAACGTAATGTTACTTATTTTTTTAAATATAAAAAGCTTATGTGCTAAAGTAAACAGGTTCATCGGAAATGAATGGAAAAGTCAGCTTCAACTATTATGACGGTGAATTATCGCATCTGATGTTTATACAGTTCAATAACTACTTAATATAATTTTTAGACATTCAATTCCCATTTACCAAATATGCAATTTGGAGTAAATTATTCATAGATACAGCTGCTCGTCTATGCGTATGATATATCCAGCACTGATTCAATAAATAAGTAGAAAGAACCTATTGACTGAGTCTGTCTGGAATCTGCGTTGAAACACATGGCATTTGCAAATTAATATAAATTTCCTTTGAGACAGTATTATGAAATGCAGGGTCTGGTCTAAACACATGCACTCAATAGTATATTAGACAAACACAGATATAATATTAATAAATTCAAGATAAACAGTTTCTTCAATTTAAGGAAATATGTAAAATGTGAATTTTTGCCTATCAGGCATAATCCCTAAACAATTATGACATTGCTGGTTTCTCATTAGACCAGATACAACTGTGTTCGTGTATTGTCAAGATTTCAATAAGTTGCCGACGGGGAAGCTTTTAGGATAAACAACCTTTAAAAAATTATAGATCATCAGAAAAAAGCAGAATTCCTTTCAGTCTTCATCCAAAATGGTATGTTTTATGAGAAACCAGATAACATAAAATATTGTCAATATACGTTTCTAACGTAGTAAAATCTACTCACAATAGATCCTACAATGTACTGTAATAGGCAGCCTTTATAAGTGCAGCTAAAATTGATTAAGTATATGTAAAAGGCAATTTAGGTAGTCGTCAATCATGTCGATATTTTTACTTTATGAAGGTGAGTTGGGTTAAAAGTAAGGTAAAATTAGGGTAAGAGAAGATGATAAATAACTGTTGCTTTTGATTTCTAATTTTTAGTTGCTTTTTGTTAAAATGATGTTGTTTTTGTGTGTGGTTTTGTTAAGAATGGGCAATTATGTCCGCTTTCATGTTTAATAGCAAAAAAAGAATGTACTTCATTCGATATTACTTACAAAAATCTTTTCGGTTTGGTCAATAAAAATATCGTACAAGAACCGATCGTTTGAAAAAAATTACATGTAAGACAATTTTAAGACAAGCCACTCAAAAACTCAAAGCCTTCACATTCAAATAATAAACAGAAAGAGATATTATCATATACTATTAGGGCAATTTTGAGAACGGTTTTATTATTCGATGAGTCAAGTGGTCACACGCCGCTGGTGTTTTTGAAACAGAAAATAACCTGAACGGTTCAAGCGTGAATGGACTGAGGACACTATGTTGTCTTATATTCAATGACGTTGTTCTGGTTTGTAGTTTTCTAGTACGTATGTGTTTTTTTTTCATATTGCAAGTGTTGAAACAAACAAGTCTTTGTAAAGCTTTCCTTCACTCCATAAGTCGCTGATCATGAAATTAAGTAAATCTGAAAATACCACATTGAGTTTCCATGTTTACCGCTATATGCATACCACCGTTTGGGATGGATAAAAATTGTACTGTTCACAGGTGTAAATATTTAGTTGCGCTCAACCCTGGGCTATGCGGCGTCTGCAATAATATGCATTTCCATGACTGCCCCTGAATAAACTTAATCAAACCGAGCTCGGGTTTGTTGGCTTTTTAAGCTCCCCCCTTCATCCATTCCCTTCCATTTAAACAAATAAGTAATCGTTTATTTCTTTAATAAGCAGAAGAAGGGATCGTTTAACTTTAATTTGTATCTGTACTTGTAGTTATTATGTTATAAGTTATATGGACAGAAACTAATTGTTGTCACTTAGAGCAATCCATAATAATTAATTGCATTCACACACCTGAACATTTAAAGATCAGCACATGTTAGTCAGACGTTTCCCATAAATACTATTGCAATGCGGTAAATTACTTTTTTACACCTGGCTTTGTCAACCCAGGTGTTTTGTATGTGTGTGTTAATGATAGGAGGGTTAATCATTACCAACGTGACAGTAAGTAAATATCGTATTATAATGACTGAAAACCCTATTAACTGACTTACCTGTCTAAACACGATATTTATAGTTTCCATTTGCAGATTACTGATTGTATTTCAAATACAAAATTCGATCCACAATGACATCTCTATTTGGATAAACTGAAGTATGCAAAAAAGACAGTGAGTTTTGAAAAGAAGCTTAAATAAGAACCGGCTTTTGTTAACGCCCTGGAACAGCGAGTGGCAAAGCATTATCACCGTCTGTGAATCAGGCAATAACAACAGTCAGGCAATAACAACAGTGCCTATGTTGCCTTTGTTTTCATATATGTTATGTAAAAGAGTAAATCAGCCAGTTGAAACATGTTAAGCCAAACATGTTTGATGCAATTACAATTTACAAGCAAAAACCCTTGATAAGTTAACTGGATTTCCATGTCGCATATAATCCAGATCTTTGTTGCTTTATACTGGATGAGGGATTATATAGAGCCAACATCGCTAAAACAAATCATCAGTGCTTTGCAGTAACCAAATTTAAGTCCTGTGGGTTTTCATACCAAGCTACATCAACGTCAGATTACGTGAACAAGATGAGTACGAAAACAAACCGCGTCGGAACTGCAATTCAGATTATCAAATTACTTGAAAATATACTAGGTTTTTTTATTTTCCAAAATTTTTCCATGTCACATTTGGAAATAAAAAAATACTGAATATAGAAGCATCTTTGCAAACTTAATTTTATGAAGTGGTTATTATGCTTTACTAGGCGATAGTGTACAATACGCAAAAGGATCATTTGAAGTACACTAAAAAGGTCCATCATTATATAATTTCATATCAAATCTAAACGTTTCAATGATAAATTCTTAATTACGAACCTTTGGAAATTTGATCGAGGGAATGATTTCACGAACATCTCTGAGCAATTCCAACGATTACTTGTATATGTGAGTTTCAATTTCATATAGTTTTTAACAACACATCGGTCTTAAGGTTTTAAAACAACGAATTTTAAGTTAGACCTTATTGTCTCATATTAGTCATATTCATCTTGTGCCTTTGCGGTCGAAAATATCTGAGGTTGGATAAAATGATAACCATGAACTGAGTTTCCATTCAGCAACACTCGCCGCTAGTTCATTGACAATTTGAATTTGTTAGGAGATGTTAAATGGAAAACAAAACCTACGAACATCATTACGTTACAAGGCTGATTTGGCAAACATATTTAAAATATACAAGCACTGATTTTGAGAACTTGAACTCTGACAAATTATTTCATAAGAGGGAATGACGATATCATATTCGTATATTTAGCATTTATCAAAGACATCTCAAAAGCAAGAAGTGACGGCGAGAGAATCTTATTTCTTATCGACCAGGTCTGGTTTCCATGAAAAAACATACTTCCCATGAAATGAATTATTTATAATGACCTTGACTTTCTAACGGTGACACATTTTTTAGTATTATGAACAATTATGGCTTTAATAATTTCAGGTTTCTCTATCATCCTCTACTCTAATTTTCTTGTATATATATATGTAAATTATAAGCATGTAATATTTTTCCAGATGAAATGTAGGCATATTTGCAAAAACTATCCTCTTTGGTAACATAACGTGTATGCTAGTCAGTGGCCATTATAGCAAAAAAAACCCGCATATTTCTTTAAATATTATAAAATATATTTGATGAAAAATATTAACTGCTTTATCCTGAGGGTAAACAGTATCACAAAAACAATGTAATAGAAATATCTAACACCTAAATTTGTCTGTTTAAACCCAAGATATAAACGTTGTGCCCCTTTCCCAACATTGGTTAGGTGTGGGGGTCCCTAACGAAAAGAAGTTTATTAATTAACTTTTTCTCTGACAAAAAATTTTGAAGTACTCTTTTTTCATATAGCTTTGAAAATTTATAGAATATTTAACAGACACTTTGTACAATAAATGACATTTACCAAATGTACCAGTGGGAGTTTAAACATTATAGACTCTGACTAGTTCAATAGAAAAGCAGACTGAGCTGTCTGGAAATCATAATAAAGGAAAACATTTTCAAATGAAAATTTATTTCCTCTGGGACATTTACCACAGCTACATGGATTCTAACCGGAATACAGGGTGTATTTGAACAGTTTCTTCTTTTCGACAAAAGTCAGGATTTCAAAAAGCAATATGTTACGTTGTACGCGAAAATTAGATATATAATGACTAATATGAAATGCAATATCCTGAAAACAACTCACACAGCCGTCAAAAAAGAGAGACTGATCATACATTAATAAGATATCATATTTTAAATAAAAACACTACAATAACACAATAGAAAAGTACAGAAAATATTCAATAAAGTAGCTTATGGCAGTCAAGCAACTAGTTGGCGATGACTTTCCACCTTTTCACTATGGCAATGCCAAAAATAGAATGATCTTGTTCCTAAGGTGTTTTTTTTCACGACAACCTTTATATTTTTTAACTTAAGCCACCCTGATGAAATTCGTTATGCAAGCAGCGTGATCGGGTTTAAACTGATTAATCACCAAAAAGGTGAAATATGCATATCAGGAATCGCCACATTCAGAAAAAACAGCCTCTCCACACAGTCGAGAAGAAGAAGAGAGAGAGAGAGCATGGTCAATAAAATGATCAGTTTCAAAAAAGACACCACTAACAATAAACAAAAATGAGAACCCGAGGGGTTACCGCCTTGGAACGGTCAGTGGCAAATCGAATTGCCACTGGGGGTTTAAACCAGGTTCTAAGGTGCACCAACCTCACACTTGTCCCAACAGGTTCTCATATCACAAAACAAGTACAAGTTGTCTTCGTGAAACAACTCCAACCCAATTATCGGCTCAACAATGTTGCATGCAAAAGCACACAAACATATAAAACATAAGAAGCTAATAGCATTGCAATGCCAACGGGCGGGTACTCAATGATCTTACCGAGACAGGAGCTCCTGGAGTAAAATCAGCAAGAACACGATGACAGGGATAAAAGGAACAAATCGAGCTTCTAGGTTCTTTCAAGAAAAGATTTCCCCATAAACCTTCATAAACTCTTAAACCCCTGCCACCGTCGTGCAACCAAAGAGGTACGCATAATGATCAACTGTAGAAGGGTTAATCACCAGGCCTGCAGAGCGCTGTAAAATATCATGTTGGTAACCTTTTTTATTTAAGTTTACAGACGGTTTTTACGAATAACCGAGAGAAATTAACATTGCCTTTTATCTTCTTAAGTTTATAAATTAAATCTCCATAAAAAACTGGCTGTGAAATACCTTGTTGCAATAGTGATTTTAAACTGCACCTGTATTTATGAATTAGATCTGGGTATCGGCGATAAAACTTGCAAAAGGTTTTCCTTAATTTGTGATACCGATAACCTTGTTTGAAAAGTTTTTCTGTAATGCAAAGATTACGTTCATTGAAATCATTAACATCGTTGCAAGCTCTTGAAAAGCGAACAAGCTGTGAGATATAAACCCCGTAAGATGTTGCACGAGGAATTCGCTGTAGACTAGACTGTGGAAAGTCTTTCTTTTTGAATTTACTATAATTATTTTATAAATACTCGAGAGACAGTGACAATCTGATTTATTTTTCTAAAATTTGTCAAATGCCCGTAAAAATCCCTTGTGACTCCCGATTCGCGTGTGTTAAAAGTTCAGCTGACATTTTAAAAGCGGTTCATTGACCTCTTGCAAGGGTTGAAGAAACTAAAAAATCAAATAATAAGATTCTGGTTTAATTTTTAAAATGCTTTATTTCATGTATTAAAAAGTAATCGAAAAAGCAGACGAAATAATAGTCTTTTTACATACATGAATGGATAAACAAGCCCTCATGAAGCGCTTACATAAACTCTTGTTCTGGTTTTACTGCAGAGTGGTATTTGCATTACGTTTAAAGGGATTAGCGTCTTTAAAATAGTGTAGTTTTGTTTCTTTCCGTCTTACACGAAACTGTATACAAAGAGCAGTGCAATTATTATCTGACCAAAATATATTCAATTTTGTAAGTTAAGACGAACAATCTTCATTTTTCCAATTGTTTACTCTTGACTTTGGTAGCTAATGAGTTGTACTTGCTAGGTGGCGTTGGCAGACAAAAGCATTTCAATAACCATGATTCATGAGCATACTTATTAAAATCAAACCTTCATTATGCTGTTTGTCATGCTCAGCGAAAATCTGTTTTCATATAAGTTAATTTATAATTGCGTGTACTAAAAAAACCCATAAAAGCCATATTTTTTAAAATAAGCATCTGTGCTTCACTTTGGAAAATTGTCTATGTGATATATACAAATTTTCAAATCTTGCAAGTGTCCAGACTAGGTGTTAAAATGCTCAAGATGAGACGAATGTGCATTAAAGATAGCAAATCTCGTAACAATCGTAAAATGTCATAAGAAAAAAAAACAGTTCGCCGTGTCGTCCTAATTCAGAATGTAGAGAAAAGGAAAGCATGGTATTTTGTTTGAAATAACATTAAAACCGAATGCATGAAGTGATTTTGTTGTCTATGAATGAACACCGACAATTTAAATGCAAACAATGATTTTAGTTTTCAGATAATCATTAGACATGTCGATGTGAGGTAAAGTATTATAATATCATAACATTTAAGCCCCAGCCCAAAACTTCAGTAAAAATATACTATTGAAAAATCATATTTGTCCATATAGACTCCAATATATAAACTCTCTAACAGAACACAAAAGGTCCGATCGAATTCTTTCTTATAGACGGGATTTTCAATGATATTGTTAAATTATAGTTAACGAACTTTTAAGAAGCAAAATATAATGGAGCTATATTTTGCACCGACGAAGAGACCACTTCATGCGCGATCTCAATTTCTGTGATGTGTAGGAAATCCTACTTTCGCTTTTAGTCGCGCGGACCAAATATATTTTAGTAAATTAAAATTTTATTAGTCCGAATTAATGCTGCAAATTTGTGCCTATAGTTCCAAATACAAGTACATGTAATATTTCATACAAGAGCGGGTTAAATTGAAGTAATGCCGCTTTAAACAACAACGGATGTTGTTCTTTGAATTATTATCTATTCATAACGATCCATGGCTCTTATCTAAATTTACATTTCCATAGAAATTACTTATAATTTATGCCCTACTAGCTGTTTTACTGAAACATTATATGCATTAGAAGAATATATGAATACGGCGATCCGACATTAATAACTAAATGCGAAGGAGGAAAATAGGTTCAACATTGTTAATGGGTAGAAAATAGCAGATAATTTTGAATTAATTTGAAGTCTGGTTTATATAATGACATTATTTATATTCTTGTCTGAAAAAGTGTCACGAAATAATATTTTTGCACTGATATATTCCTTGTTCGAGTCAATAAGTGAACATGTTGTTAACAAGTTAGTTTTCTTTCATTTTCAACCTTGCTAGAGTTTTGTCAGACTAAACTTATTTTTTGTCGTATAATTACGATGTTGATGAAAGTTTCATCGTTAATAGATATTTACTAATAAAATAAAGGTAAGAAAAAGTCGGTTTGCCACCAGGCTTGTTCTGAAAATCGTAAAAAGAATCATAGCGGAATATGTATGCATGTTAAATACAAGTGAATAAACTATATTATAAAAAAAACCTTAATATAACAAAATAACGTTTTTTTCCGATAAATTCATTAGTCAGAAAATGTTGCTTTAAATAATCTACTTGAATCTATTTGAACGTTTGCCAATTTCTGACCAATATAGTAGGCTTTTTCCGATAAATTCATTAGTCAGAAAATGTTGCTTTAAATAATCTACTTGAATCTATTTGAACGTTTGCCAATTTCTGACCAATATAGTAGGCTAAAAAAATCAATATTACTCTTTTGAAATATATTTTGAAACTATATGTTTCCGTGTTATTGTTTTTTTTAAAGTATTACAATTTGTTAATAACACGTAAACGAATAATACAACAAGAACAATAGATTTAATATCTAGTAAACAGAAATGTACACACAATAATATACACCTATGATGACTTATTTAAAATCATACCATCAGTTAATATAGTTTTGTTTGCACATTCTTAACTCCCGAGTCCATCGTATGTTCCTCGGAATGTTTACTTATATATCAATATCGTTTTTATGGATATGTCAGTGTACTCTTTGCATCTGAATCAAAGGAAGACTTTAAAAGCCGACTATATGTGCCTTTCAAGTTAGGAAAATTGCGTAATGGAAATCTATAGACGACAACCAAATTACCGTTATCAAATTAGACGAGACAAGTTATCATAAGACCCTTGTAAGAGGTTTGTCCAATTACCGCAGTGTGGTTAACTTTTACGTTTAAAGCAAATATGAGATATTCCTTCTAAGCAGTTAATATATGATATTTGCAGATACGGACTGAAAGGCTAGTATAATATGACAGGAAACCACCGTTCAACACTTTCATCCCTATAACTACTGACACTTAACCAGTCATTACCCACCCTCTATTCGTATGTTCTATCGCAAGAAAGGCTCATATTACATTGTTTCAAAACTATACATGATTATCTTAAAATTGCCATCTTCAAGGCGAGGAGACAACTTTTTATAAAAAAAATTAAATTAAAACAAGGCTATAACCACCAGTAACATTCATATTTACAGATTAAAACTGTATGTTTCTTAGCAAAAGGGTTGTATCCATCAAACTAAAGAAATGCTCCTTTACACATCTCGTATCAACGATAGCATTAAACAAAAATTCGAAATTTTCTTTATTTACTTTGTCGCCAGTTTTTTTGTGCCGTCTCATCTAACGGAAGCTCTTGTTCATATTAATTACACAAGCTATAATTTTAAAAAATGGGGAAAATTATAAGTTAAATAAATAATAATTAACAATACGTTAACCTTTTATTAAAGGAAAACTGGCCGTAAAATATGACAGAAATACTGATTTTGCAATAAAAATTCTGCTTGCGTGTATATGAAGCTAAGATAGGAAGAACCTCGATAATTCGAACTCCTCGGGACCGGGAAAAAAGTTCGAGTTATCGGGAGTTCGAATTATCGAAGGTCTGTCGGCCGGCGGAAGTGGATATTGTTTGTTCATGTTTTTTTTCTGTCTGTTGATCTATATTATCTCCTGTATGTGAAATAAAAGACAAAACAAATATTTGTTAATTATATTTATGTTCATGAACGTAACTTGAATACATTTTGACATAAATAAAATACGAAGTCAACAAAAGCACAGATTACGAAACTCCACGTCACAGATGTTTAATGTACAAACTTTGCCATACTAGTTTGAGTGGCCGCTTCCCGTACAAAGTCTTTTTTATCAGAACACATTGTACATCTTGCACAACATGCTTAGTTCACGCTCACTATTATCCTGATATTCAAAGTACCGTCTCATCGTTTCACAAGCACTAATCGCTTCCCGAAGAGACAATTAAATTCGCTCAATTTTTGTTTGCAAGTTTAGTTTGCAAGTCTTAATTATTTAAAATTTTCTTTAGTTATATTTTGATAAGATTTTATTTAGATAAAAAAACCTAATATTATTTGTTTGTAACAGGTATCGCGTTGCCTGATATGTGTCTGTTTCACAACGTGTGCTAATCATACGGCGCCGCTATTGTTATCCGCTTTAAGTGTGAAAACTTTTACGTGTCGTAATTTTGAGCGAAAAATTTCAATGGAGTTCGAAATATCGAGAGTGAAATAAAAAGAAAATCAAAAGGACGGACTGGACTTTGAGTTCGAAGTTCGAAATATCGGGTGTTCGAATTATCAAGAGTTAATGCATATATTCAATATTTACAGATTAAAACTGTATGTTTCTTAGCAAAAGGGTTGTATCCATCAAACTAAAGAAATGCTCCTTTACACATCTCGTATCAACAATAGCATTAAACAAAAATTCGAAATTTTCTTTATTTACTTTGTCGCCAGTTTTTTGTGCCGTCTCACCTTACGGAAGCTCTTGTTCATATTAATTACACGAGCTATAATTTTAAAAAATGGGGAAAATTATAAGTTAAATAAATAATAATTAACAATACGTTAAACTTTTATTAAAGGAAAACTGGTCGTAAAAATATGACAGAAATAATGATTTTGCAATAAAAATTCTGCTTGCGTGTATAAGCTAAGATAGGAAGACGCTAAGTAGAATGTACTGTTGATCACGGAAGCTTGTGGGGGTGGAAAGTAAAAAAAATGAAAAGCCAACATTTTATATTTGTCTACAGCGTTTACATTTTTTCTTAAAAAAATCATGCATAATTTGACAGATTCGTCATGTTTAGTTTGATTATAATGAATGTAAGTTTGAAACCGAACTTTTGTTTGGTGTGTGTGTGGAATCAGTACTATCAACTTGTTTGGTGCGGGCTTTCATCTTATGTGTACGAGGGTATAAACCTAAATGCGCGTGGACAAACGCAAATAAAAATCAATGTTTTAATTTCACTGATAATTTTTCACACCATTTAACAAAATTACTGATACACATTACAAATATCATTGTGAGACAATAAACAGTAAATAAATTACGTACATATTACAAACATGACCATAGGTGCACAGTCGTGATTCGTTCTGAACACTGCCGACGTTTACACAGTGGCAAAAACGCACAACCCATGCATGGAAAGGACTGTTAAACCACTCAGAAGTATTATAACTGTACTACAGCTGTATTTTTATCTGCTATTTATCTTTTATTATTACATTTTTCCACGAACGTTTTGGATGCACCCTCGCCCATTTTAATATTATGACAACCAATCCATGCAATCCCGATCACGCTACCGATGAGCTAGCCGGGACAACCCCAAAAATGTTGGTCGGATTATCTGATATATGTTATTATCACTGCATGATATCGGTAACGGATTACTTACTAATAACCGTACTGACTTTATGTACGGGGTGACTTTTTCAAGGCGCTACTGTAAATTTTAAATGGCATTACCTCTACTATGGAGTGAACCCGTACCGTACGACGACAGCGCCGAGCCATGCACTTCCGATCACGCAACTGACTGAACTAGCCGAGACAACCCCAAAATCTGACTATATGTACGGGATACCTTTCGCTGCCGCCACACATCACAAATGGCGCTACTGTGAATTTCAAATGTTATTGCATTAAAAGTTATAATTATAAATTACATAGTTTTATAATTTCTGTTTTGAAGAAGTCAACATGATTCCCATCGACAGTTATAGTCGGTGTCTGCATATAGACATACTAAAAATATTCTTTTTTGTGGTACGGATGATATGTACTGTCTCTCTCTCTCTCTCTTGCATGGTTGGCTGGGCGCGGCTGTCGCATCTGTATGGTTTTGGGGTTATCTTTACATAAAAAATCGCATTTTACTTTCCGTAACATCTGTTATACATATGCAGGAAAAGATTTTCCCGATTTTGTCGAACATTGAAATATGTGACAAATGTTTTAGGTTCCAAATCACATGGAGTGGATCACATACATTTTTGTATATACCGTAAGAAGAAGCCCTTCTGTCCATCACGATATTTTAGTTTAACCTCTCTAAAGATTTCGACCCAACTTCACAGAAGGCGTTCAACCCAATATTCGCGTATAAGTAGCATTATCCTATCTCATAGGTCAAGAATAGAATTTGAATTTAATGCAGATTTCCGGACAATTTGAAATGTATATATGATTACACAGGTCTACATTTTTCTACAAACCAGTAATGACTTGAAAATCGGACCATAAATAACTAAACTAGTCTATGTTCTCGATTTGCTAATCAAATTCTCATACTTACGTATTATGGTGATGACCCCTGATAACTTGAAGTTCATTTTAAAGTGTTTTAGTAATTCTTGCGAATTTTTTGAAAATTGAAGGTGAACCTGTAAAACAGCGGTGGACCTACAAAAATATACGTCCGTCGTATAAATTTTATGCGCTCAACGTATAAATTACCGATGCTCCGCTAATTAACAAGTGCACCTGCAATATGAAAAAGATCAAACAATCACAACCCTTGTTTCAAACAGTTGTTTTTTTATGGAAATATTAATTTAAAAATGAAAATTAGTTACTTTTTATTTTTTTATTTTTTGTGCTCTTAAAATTATTAACATATTTTCATAATTTAATAAATAATTTAAGCATTTTTAAACCGAGTAATTTTGAAAAACTAAAACAAGTTTGCCCTAGAGGGAACATTGAACATCGAACTAGATATTGTAATTAATTGTTTTGGAATTATTTGAATGGAAAGTGCTTTAGTTTGACACCCGGATTAGACAACAGTGCAGGTACAAACATTTTATTACTATTCTAACAATTTTGTTTTCTTCAATTGTTTCCTGAAATTATCAATATTTATCTGTTTATAATAATATAATAACAGTATTTTTAAATAAAAAAATGTTAAAAAACGATAATTATATTTTCACAGCTCATAATCATTAAAATTGTATGGTATGCAAGAACATATTACCTTAAGCTAGTTCAAAGGTCAATAAAAGATTTGGGGTTTAAATCCTTCAAGGCGGTAACAGCTCTAATCCTCATTTTCTTTATCTGTTTTTGGTGTCTTAGTAAAATGCTAATTTTATAAACCAGTTTCATTTCTAATTTTGAGCTGCATGAATAAGCTGTGATTTTAAGGATCTGCCTATTATTGATATGGCTATTTTACTTCTTCTTCAAGGTCAAAGCCTTGTATTTTCACAGTTGGTAAGGTTATAGCTTCTTCAAGGTCAAATTCTTGTATTTTGCCAGTAGGTGAGGTAATAAAAGAATTATTTTATAGAAACAAGCAGGACAAAGTATACATTTCTTTTTATTTTATTTTTATATGTATAATAATCTACAATTACAGCAAATGAACAAACTCTCTCTGTGGTTGAATTGATTAAAATATTTTGACAGATATCTGAAATTATCGGATAATATCCACGACTTCCATTATGAAATTTTTGTTAATTTTAAGTGAAATAAACATGTCTACAAGTAGTAGATTGTAGTGTTGTTAATTTTATGTTAACTAGTATGATTTCGATAAATTCAACGGACATTTTAACAGTTTTAGTTCTGTATAGAGATACGGTAAAACTGTTTTTGTAAAAAAGTGTTCCGCGTTAGACTTTATTCTCAGATATAATATGATGAAATAGTAAAAAACAACACTATCCTTAATAAAAGGAAATCAAACACCGCACCGATGTAACAAACATGCTATCTTATTTACTTAAAGAACAGTCTATGAGATTTGTACATAGCATGGAATGAATCAGCAATTACCGCAATGAGGCTTTCTTGCCCATTATCGCATGCACACTATGGGTCGGGGCTGATCTCCATTTATATTGTTTAGTTGTGAAGCTAGCTACTGGATTGCCAGGCGATGTGTGCTAACTATTAAAAGGCTCAATCAAACTGAAACTACAATATGTTCAGTATGACATTTTTAAGTCCAGCTTTTATCTTTTTGTATGGCAAAATGTGTCAGTAATTAAGGTTAGCAAGCTATACCCAACACAACAAAAACATTTACATAAAACATGTATTTTACATTAATTGTGAAACATGTTACTTCAACATAGATAACGCAAACAATTTAGTCATAGTTTAAACCTGTTTGAGGAAACGTTCATTTTGAATTTATCAATCTATGCCCAAGAATATAAAACTGAGCATGGAAACCGGCCTCAAATCTCAAGCATCTGATTAGCTGAAATAGCGATTTGTATTATGGTACATGTATCAGGATTTATAATTTTTAGACAAGATTTAGTGGCTTTTTAAACAATATAACCTGATTTTCGTTTCACTGTCTTATCTTTTTGCTATCATATAATAAGCTTGATGAATGCGTCTTGGTTCAAAATAGTAAGCGTATTGATTGGGGAAATTGTGTCTGCGGCGGGACTGGAATCAGTTAGCAGAGAAATGAACAGTTCAAGGAACATGAATAAAACTTAAATTCTTCATTTTGTTTACCTATCACGGTTTTCTTTTGATTTGGTTGTTTCTAAAACCTTAACATGTGTTACAGAAATGCCATTAGGTTTTAAATTAGAAATACGTGACCTATTACTTTCAACATGTTCAATACTCTCAAAACTTTTCTAAGAAATTCAATAAAAGGAATGTTCATGTGCCGCTCATCCTTACGTTCAAAATCTATTATGGTATACATTTGCAATTTTAATCAATTAACAAACATGCAAATTAGGTAAGCATCAACACTTTACCAACCTGTATCGTTTTCTATTTACATTTGAGTCATTATTAATTATAGGTAGTTGATGAAAACTATACTGACTTACTGGTTTTCATGAAAAATATAACCTTACACATTGTCGTAAACCGTCTGCAATGGTTCTGTATATGTTAATAAATACCTATTTTCTATGTAACAATTAAACACAGAAAAAAAACTGAGGTGTCGATTAAGTTTAAATTAACAAATTGAATACAGATTTTGGGATGGTTGTGTCAATGCTCCACACGATGAAACTTCCATATGTCTCATGTTACAGTACCCAAGGTAGAAGCCTTTGTTTTTTTCGGGTGACAACATACAAATATTGAAAATGGAATGTAAGTTCAACGTTTATACATGTACGAAGAAAACAGGCACTCAACTTTCCAATGCAAAAATGTCAAATTCGTTTAAGACAAGGGTTAAGCATGTTCGATGTTCTTAATGTGAAAAGTTAAAACGTAGTGGAAGGTAAAACAAATCTAATATTTAATATTTCCTTAAGTATAATGATCATAATATTAATAGGTATGTGTTTAGAAAGTTGGTTTTGAAAAGGAAACAATGCTACCACACACTACTCGTTTATACAAAACATTTTTGCTCTCTAAACACGGGAATAAATTAATGCCGCAATTCGCAAAGAAAAAATGTTATGATTTTTGACATGGCAAATAGTGGAACATTCAATAATTATTATAGAAATTCCCATTACATCTATTTCAAACATGAGATGGATAGCAAGCATTCATATTTGATATATAAATCAATTACGTCTAACATATCAAGTTCAGCTATCAAACAACCAAAACGTAACATATTATTCGTTTTAAATTATGTGGTATCATTTAATTTTGCGGGACCGAATTTCGCGCAAACGCTATGAAATATATAATTCGCGCAGTTTTCTTAAAAACTTTTTTATGCAAACATTTTGCTAGGGATACATTTTCCGCTTTTAACATAACCCCCAAAATACGCGAAAATTTCCTGAAAACACTATAAAATATAAAATCGCGAAGACATCAATTAGCGCAGTTTTATTTTCTTTTAATTAAAAACTTTTTAATGCTTAAATTTTGCTAGGGATACATTTTAAGCTTTTAAAATAGCCCAAAATACGCGAAAATTAAGCCCTGGCGAAGAGAAATGTTACCACAGTAAGTTGATCGACAGCTTTATCGAGTTTTAGTATTTAATGGTTTTCTCTGGTTATAATTTCTGTTGACGTTTCCTTTTTGTGATCGCATTTTACCATAATCGTCAGCTATTATGTGTGTTGTAACATTTCAGGAATGTGTTAATATTCCATTTATCAAATGATAGATTGTTTCACTTTATTTGCCCTATACAAAAGCAGTCTACTATTTTACTTCATTAACTGTCAGACACTGAGTTCAGATAAACACCCTAACTACTTGCACAATAGATAATTGAAGCACTGAAAATGTGTTACAGGATAGAACATTTTCTTGAATTGTCCCATGGATTCTTTTTCTTGTCCGGAGGCACTATCAATCCGTCTTCATTCATGTTTTGATCGATGAAACAAATCATGCTGAAATAGGAAAAAAGTGAAGTTAAACCAGAAAAGAAATTCAAAACTGACAGAGTATACATCTTCATATCTTTTACTTCTTTTCTTGTATTTCGTGCCATGTGCTTCGAGTTTGAATAAGACTTTAGACATTGTATACGTGTACTCTCGGCACAGTGGTAGCCTTCTATATCTATTTTCCTCTCTTCTCTTTCGCTGCGTTTGGTGAGTGTGGCGATTCCTGATATGCACATTTCACTTTTTTCTGAACCTTTATTTCTTGGACTCAAAAATATAGTATTACAGTCTGTACATGGCGAGGTCCTTACCAGTCGCTTAAATCATTATCCGATTCGGTAATTCTGAATTTTCTCATATCTTGACCTATTTGTCTTTCTGATGCGAAGTTGCCGTTTAATCTATTTTGTAAATATCTTCTTCTCATTCAATTTGTTCATCATCTAAAGAACCTGTGATTGTGATTGTTACAAGTATCTAAGAATGTTGCCACTTCCAAAATATTGTATATGGTTTTTTATTTAACTTGATGATAATGATTCTTAATATGTATATATTTAAAGTAAAAGGAGATTCACTAAAAATAACAAAAACTACATCGTGTAAATGACCAAACTGAAGTATGAAATAAAAATATCGTTCTAATACATAAACATGCACATTACTAAATAAATCTTCGGGATCCATACAAATCCGTACAAATTTAATATCTGTTAACGATGAGTACAGACAATATGTCATTTATACTCTTTTCACCAAGTTGTGTGATACTCCACGCTTGAAATTAGACTGGTATATGATGACATAAGGGATCTCATTAGCAAATAATGGAAAAACTGACTGAACGTACAACAATTTGCATTGAAAGATATTTCCTTTGGGTGTTATTCAAATGCAAATGTGAAAGTTATTTTCCATAATAGCGCCACAAATAATCCCCAAGATCTTCGATTGGATTCTGAATTAAGGACAATAAATGACAGAACTAATTTCTTACAGAACTTCAATCCCTTATCTGAAATAGTTGATTAAGAAAACTTGCGGAGAGAAAAATCATAACCACCAATATTTGGTATATTTCTCTGTTACAGGTTTTCTCGGTCACTCAATAATGTCGGAGCCACATGCCTGAAAGGGGAGAACTATTTTTACATCTAATGATATGCCAATTATTAGGGTGTACAAGGATAAAGTTTATGATTTTCTGAAGACTTGTATTTTCGATTACATAAAATATTAGGACACCATAATAATGGGGTTTGAAAAATCACAGTCTGCATGCGATCATTTACTGTCAATTTATGTCTGCTATTCGTTATTCAGCTATTTGCCAGTATCGTAAGTTGTGTTACTGATTGTTCCAAGAAGCTGTACTTTATATAGAAACTATGTATTCTGTTGCTCTGGTGTTTGTGAAAATGTGGGAAGGGTCTTATTTTTAAAAGTCTGTATGGATTTCCTGACCCGCTGTTGTGACATGGTTTGCAGTATCGTGTTGTGTTGTGTGTAAGTCTGTGCGAATTTTATCTCAGTTTCCCGTTTTCGTTTGCCGTCGGCAACGTTTTGCATTTGAATTGCCACTTTAACAAAGTGATTCTTTCATTTCGATGTTAATGGCTATATGACAAGACTGTGCTCAGAAAATCTCCGACGAAGATCGTAGAAATAGAAAAAAAGGGAACTTTGATAGCCAATAAACACAAGGTCCCAAGGTTATAAAGCTGAGATTGGAAACCAGTCTCAAATCTCAAGCATCTGATTGGCTGAAATGACGCCATGCTCAGTTTTATAACCTTTGGCATCGATAAGGTAAAAAATATGGCATACCCGGTGTGATTAACCTTTCGATAGGAGGCGAGGACAGTAAAATGGATTTTGTCAATGAACAGGTTCAATCTAACTGTGCCTGCAGCATTTGTTTATATTTGTCGCGTTTGTTGTCATTCAAAGTTCCCCTATTCAGATATTTCAACAATAATTACCATAAATACAATATCATGTAGGTTTAACGCTTAGAAACGCTAGTAGCAAAAACCTGAATACATACTCTTTGACGGCATCTGAGACAAACATCCTCTGTAAATCTTTATGTATTCTTAACATCTCCACCTGTCGCTTTAAGTCTTCCTTCTCCATTCCTTGAAAACCTTTAAAAGACAATGAGCTGATGTAATATAACATTGTAAATAAACAGGTATAGTCCTTAAATTTGAACAATGTATGCATTTTATGCAAAAGCTAAACAACATTTGGTAATAGAAATGAGAACATAATATGACCACACCACACCTCCACCCAAATAATAGAAAAGAAGAAAGTTAAATCGACTCAAATCACCATTAAAATTATTCAATTTTACATTTTTCTGATCAGCCGATGTTGATCTTAAAAGGACCATTCGTAGTTATTTAGGGCAAGCTTTTAACAGGAATAAATCTCATTTAACCTGTCACAGATATCGAGGATTGCACGCAAGACAGCGGTAATAACATTAAAGTAAAGAAGGATTCAAGACATTCTTGCATGCAACTGTCGATAGGCATTAAGTAGGCTTATATAAATGAATTACATAATAATCTGTTTGAAACGACGTTGTTTCGATACGTTTTAGTTTGTTAACATGTCGCGATGACGTATTCTGCAATTTTGAGTTTCAATATTACATTGTATTTATATTATACTTCAAGTTTTAAGCATGTTAAACAATCGATGATTATGATCTTTACATTGCATAGCATTTCACGCTCTATAGTCAATGTTCTTACATCAGTTTCTAAGAACAATCAGATCGTGCCCGCAATATTTTCTGTTTTGGCGTTTTCAGTTGCTTTGAAAATATAAACTCCCTTTAAATTACCAAGACAAGTCGAGCAGTCATGATTTTAAAATCACTAGGGAAATCTGTTGGTGTTGTAAGTGTTGATAAGAGCCCCAAATGAATCATTTTACATGTCAGTTAACACTAAATTGATCTTTACTTTTTGGAAGTTCAATCGCTTTCAGACAAATTTTGTTAAAACAAAAAAATGGCATATATAGACATCGTGTCTACTAGATCTATTTCATCAGCTTTTCTTTCACAAGTCTAGACATTTTAGGGAGTCTTTTAAAAACGTATCATTAATCAGTTTCTCATCCACAATTTATATTTAGATAATTGGTTTTGGGGAACTATTTTCATGGTATCTAATTTGCTAGTTAACTCAGTATTAGCAGTCTCGCTTTGCCATCAGACAGCTTTGCGATTTCAGTCCAGACAAATATGAATTTGCAAATAGTGAACAATTTTCGAATCAGTGTTAACGTCACTTTTCATAAAGAAGTTATCACAATAAAGGCGGAATTTTAAGTATAGACATTTGAAGATTAAGGGGAGCCAACAAGATAAATGCAATGATCCTTAAATAATCATGTTTAAGAGATAAAATAAATAGAATGCAGACTTGATTTTGTTGAGATCGTCAATATGCTTTTAAATTAATGGTTAAAAAAGCAACATATGCATATCAGGAATCGCCACACTCAAAAAACACAGCCTCCCCACGCAGCGAAAAAGAAGAGAGGAAGAGAGAGAGAGCGCATGTTTTATATATGTATGTCAATTCAAATAGGACGCCACAAACAATTAATAAACAAGAGAACCTTTGGGGATACCGCCTTGGAACGGTCAGTGGCAAAACAAATTGCCACTGGGGGTTTAAACCAGGTTCTAGGGTGCACCAACCTCACACTTGCCCCAACAGGTTCTCGTATCACAAAACAAGTACAAATTGTCTTGGTGAAATAACTCCAACCCACCCATCAGCTCAATTTAAGAAATTTTTTAAGAAATTTTAGAAATAAACAGTATTAAACGTTGGGAAAAAAGTTTTAATAATGGGAAAGGACAGTGGTTTGTTACATAACTTAAAAGTAAGTTAATATACAAACAGGAATTTAAAGCATAATATTAATATATAGGTTGTAAAATGTAGATAAGAAAAACAAATTACATTTTGTTACAGGAAATGTAATTTTCTATAAAATTATAAAAAATATATAAAAGGGATAAGGAAGCAAATTCGTTTTGGTTTATGCCCGAAGGGATTACAGTGACCTTTGTTTATACCCTAAACATAGCCTCACTAAGCCATTTTCGTTTTCTCAAAAATGGTCGAAAATTCTATTTAGAGAAATCATATATATTCATGTATGTCTTATAAAATCGTTATAAAACATTAGTTAAGCAACAATACCGCATATGAATTGCAAATGGAAAAGCCCCACGTATGATTCAAGCTCATTCATGCATGGTGAATAAGCATCTACAGTCGGCCGCTTTGCTTACCATTTGTTTGCATGATTCTGGTAGGGGTTTGCATTAAAGAGTTTGCTATAATTTCTAAGTTTAATTTTATGAAAGAACATTTACATGTATAAAACTTTCATTGTATTCTTGCTGATAAGACACCAGGTGCTCTGGTCTCAGTAATGTCATTGAGTATCCATGAGCATCTAATGTTTTATATGCAGGTGTGCTTTTGCATGCAACATTGTCGAGTTGATGGTTGGGTTGGAGTTCTTACATTAAGACAACTTGTACCTGTTTGTTCAAATGAGAACCTGTGAGAGGAAATGTAGTGTCTGTGAACTCTTTAACCTGGTTTAAAGAAGCAGAAGCAAACTGTTTTGCCAATGACCGTTCCAAGGTGGTCGCCTCTCGGGTTCTCATGTTCGTTTACTGTGTATGGTGTCCTTTTTGATTATGATCATAGTGTGAATCTAAACATCCTACTCTCTCTCTGCATTTGGCTGTGTCTGGAGGCTGTGTTTTCTTGATATGGATATTCCTGATACAATGTAATGAATAAATCACTTTTCCTCCTACCCCAACATTTTGCTTGCAGCAGCATGCAAACAAATAACTGCACTTTATAGCAAGTTGAAGTTGATAAGTATGTACAATACGTACAATACGTACAAAGAGTTTCATTAATAAGAAGTTATTTTGTATGAGCCCAGCACCATTCATAAAATAATGAATAATAAGAAATGATATAAACAAATTGGAATTTAACGAAAGGGAGCAAGTTTTGTTAAGTTTACTATATTGCAGTCCTTTTTAGAGTACCTTGGATTGTGGATTCTAAATGGTTCCACAAAGGTAGATCAAATTTACATTTTATCTTTTTTTTTGAGGGAGTTGGGTGATTTCTAGAGATCCCTTTCTAGGGCTTTGTATCTCAGGAATGCCAATGTTCAGTTTATTTGTAATGTTTCACTTTATTTTTAATGTTTCACTTTATCTTTTATTTTTTCATAACATGAATGCACACAAGGTAGCTGTTTGTATCTATAAACGTTTTGATTATGATTAAAAGGCAATAAAGGCTAGTACATGGATGTGCAACGAAGCAAATCCGATAACTTAAATTTAATCGGAAAGCTATATCTTTCGATGATCTTAACGCATTTCTGGATGCTGGATAAAAATGTCTTTGTGACAACATTTACGATTAGCCAAGATAGCGTTACAACATCAAGTTAAACAAAATTAAAAACAAGAAAACCAGATTTTCGCTTCTTTATTGTAAAACCAGTTATTTATATGAGAAGTTTAAACAAAAGTTCATTTTATCTAGTTTTGTCTTGGAACTGAAGTTTATAATAGTACGCTTATGTCCGATTAGTATTGGTTTTGTATTAAAATAAAGTTAAATATCACTTTGATATTTATATTGTTGTCTCAGGTCATATGAAAGATGACATTAACCGGTATAAGTATCTATCTCGCAAGATTTACATTCACGGTTTTAGAAGTAAAGCTTGGTATGTTCTTAGAGGCAAAAACACAAGCTTCTTTAATCGGATTATCTTTCATCACATCTGTATGTCTTTGAAATAAGGATTTCGACTGAAGTTTCCGACCGGATCTAAAATATATATTTGATTTTTCAACGAATTTAAGGAAACAAGACGGACAAAATCATCAATCCTCAACACAGAAGTAGATATATTTTGTTTATTGCTAGATGTATATTTGCAAGTCTGCCTTCTGTTATTTTTCAGAACTAAAATAAGATCAATCCATTAACATAACAAGAGACAAACAACATATATCAGGCGGCAACATTTCGACCATGTTTCGTTTATTAGAACACCAGTCCTAATAATATTGTTCTCATGTTGAAACTATTTTAAGGTTCAAAAAACACGCCACTAACTGATATGATATATCGCTGGTGAAAAAAGTCAAAAAATTAGGAATTGGAAAGTGCGACATCATTCCTATGAGGAAGCTATGGCTCCTGTGTAAGAAGTTTTAATATTCTCCAAAGTACACCTTTCCCATTGTCAGTATTACGCTAATTCAATATCACATTTCGGTATTCTGGTTAAAATGAACTACGTCAGATTAAGTCTTAAATTCAGATTCCTTAAATATGAAAAATGCTAGAATAGCTTTGGATATGGTTCAAGCTCACTATGGATGTACCCCCTGCTTCTAAGTTCCTCCTTTGGCGCACCCTGTGATATGCAGGATTTAGTCCCTTCTAAATTGATTTTTGTTTTGTTCCGCCCATTGTTCTTTTTCGTTTAGGGCAAAAATATTGTTTTATCTGGGAAAAAATTAGGCATTAATAAGGCACACGCGTCAAAAACTGACTTTTATGGAAAAATGTAGTCATAAATACATGTAAAACCCTTAATATGACGGCTTCGTGCTTTAATAAAGATTGATTTAATAAATGGAGAAAAAGCAAGAAATTTAATTAAATCGAAGTATTTAAGAATACAAAGTTGAATCATCTGGTAAATTCTGCAGTGCCACAAACGTCGTTGTGAAAGATAAATATGCCTGTTGTAGAAAAACATTCAGAACTTTTAATATTTGGAGTATTTTTTGACGTTTGCTAAACTAATCTCACACATTTAAAACGAATTCGGCCATGATTTGCTATTTTTGAGTAGTTGGTCCGATTACTTTTATTTTTTTTTTATTCAGATTAACTTTTTTATTATGACCAAAGAGTGTTTATAAAGGTTCATACTTCAATAATTGTCTAAATGTAACTTTGCTGCGCATCTATAGTTACTGCTGATGGAATAAACTGGGCGTTTGAATAAAAGGCATAATTAATTCTTTTATTAGATCTACTTTCAAAGAGCAAGACAAAGCACTTAAATAGTATTCCAAAACAAAACTATTATTGTTTTATAAATTTATAATTTTGAGTTATTGTATATTGTTGTTTTTCCACTTTCAGATTTCCTTACTAAATCAGAAAGATACAGACGCCGGTTTTCCTCTAAACATTCTCCAGGCAATTTAATCAATTCTGGAAAACGAACAATTTGCTTTTGGGAAACAAAGTGTGTTTACGAAAGTTTTACAAATTAACTTATAAAGTCCTGAGGAATACTATCCCCAAGACACTCTTTCTGGAATTAAGATTTATGGCCTTGTCATTCGCACCAACGCTTAAGTCTAATCAGCGGCAGTTCTTCGCGATTTACCAAATATTTTCATCCAATGATACACAGGAATCGACAGAGATAAGTAGAATTTGTATACTCGTATTTCCTGTCAAATCATTATATGTTTTGCCTGTTGTGGTTCTGTTAAAGCGGTATAGACATTCAATAGTGTGCAACTACACTCAAACTTAAAAAAACAAGTTATATTAATTATTCATTACCCGTCAAATGAACAACTATTTACTCGTAAAGAAGTTTGCATGCTTACTTCAGGACAAAACATTGTCATCTTTAATGTATCTTAACACACAAAAGAAAAATAGTGTTTTGCGTTAGATCTTTGAAATCACATTATCGTTGCATTTAAAATGTACGCCTTTTTGTCTATAAAACAATTTTATGTCCTTGTGATAAAACGTTCATATTTTGCAATAAAATTGATCATGATAACTGTTCCCTATGTCAAACGTTTGTTCCTAAATCAGTCCAAATGATTGTTTCGTTATATAAATTCTGGCGCTTAATATTACAAGAAAATATTGTTTATATACAACTTACCTGGAAATACCAGCCAGAGTTTTGCACAAATGATAGCGGAAAAGTGGAGGATTTTATATCTGGAATAGAAGAACAAGCCTGACTGATATGGAATACAAAGGACAATTTTGAACAGCGATTGAGAATACTTTGAGTAAAGAAGAATAACGCTTGTCATAAACCAAACTAAGAGTGACAAATGATGAGAATGGAGAAAGCTTAAGTGCATCATACATGTAGTCCTGGTTTAAACTCCCAGTGGCAAATCGTTTCGAAACTGACTGATCCAAGGCTAACCGCATTTGGTTTCTCATTTTCGTTAATTATTTGTGGCGTCTATTCGGAATTTGAAGTTTTCATAAACCCATTCCTATCTTCTATGCGTTTTTGTTTTGTTAATTTTTCAGTCAGAAGAGCAGTACCGGCGTGAGTTTCAGATGCAACAAATAATCGCCTTTGTCGTTACATTTAACTTGGTGGCCACAATATTGGGGAACATTCTTTCACATTTTTTATGCCATAGTCGAACTTTTATAACACTAAATTTTAATTTAAAAGCCTACCCAGACGTTATGAACTTTAGATTCATTCCGTATTTCTTGCTTCTAGCACTTTAATACGCGTAAATTAATGTGTAATTTATCTTTGCCGCAAAAACTTAACATGCTACATCGCATTGTTGTATTTATGTGGCAATAAAAAATTAAAGCTATTACCATAGTGACTCTGTGACCTATGGAAAAGAGTCGCACCCCACAAAATTAATGTTGATAGTTGTTTACATAATTGACCAATGAAAACTCTCTAATCCATTTAAATTGTAGACAAACACAAATAAGTTATCTTAAAATTCTGTTGAATACGAGTATAATAAATAAATAAATGTTTTCCTTATGTTGCACACGCATTTGTTATATAAAAGTAAATAGTGAAATATAATGGATAAAAATGTTAGACAATTACATAAGAAAAGTTTATGAGTTCAAATTTATTGAAATAAATCTTTTGCTGCGCTTAAAAAATACAAACTATCACCCAAATTGAAATATCGAATCTTTACATTGGTTGTCACTTCATGTCAAAATATTAAACGAGTTAAGTAAATGTGTTATAAGCAAACCTCTGGCTAGCCTGCATGTTTTTTTTTAAATTACTTGTTTTCGATTGCTTTGCCAACAAAATAGGGACTCATGTCGTAAACAAATAGGAACAAATGTATTTGGTGTGGGATAATGCATTATTGTGAGGTTATTAGAACAAAAGGCATACTCTAACGTTATTTAAACTTAATTTAAAGTTCCTAGGGTGCATTATATGTTCATTCTTTACACATCTGGCCAATCTTGGGAATCTTGTAAAAACTGTATAACTAGCATAGCATGTAGGCCGTACTGACTGCCATGACAATCCACTGGACCAGGTATCAATTTACGGAAAAAAATATTTAGCACCCAAAACCTTAACAATGACGTCAAAATAATAACCGAAACGAGAACAAGTTAGTTACACCTAGTAACTGTTAGTGGTAAACTAATTTGCCACCTGTTGTTTCCATGGACTTTTAGTATGTACAACTAATTTATCACTGGTAGATCTACATGGACTTCTAGTATGTTGTCTATCAAAATATTAAGTTAAGCATTTGATTAACACATATTTCAGCCGCCTTATAAAATTGTCCATAAAACATGTTTATAATTAAAGTTCATACGACTAAAATGTTTTATCGAAAATATCTCTGGCTTATGATTTGGAGTCGTTTCAGAGTCTAGAATATATTTCTACCAGTGGGTGCTTGATTAAGAAAGTGTTATTAACAGGAATTTCCATCTTCAGCAGATACAGAGACTGCTATCTTGTCTTAATGATATATAACACACGATCAATAAGGAAATAGATTGTAAAGCGCAATTAAATAATATATTATAGATATTGTAAATGACTCGGAACAGTTATTGCTCTTATGACATTAGGTTTTCACAGATGTGAGCATTTCACTTTGAAATTCTTAAAACGAACATAGGTACAGTAAACTTAGCTTCCGTTAGTAGAAGCAAGAAGACAAGAACTTTTTAAAACACTTATTAGAACGGTCAGTTCCACTAGTGGTATTTACCCGGGTCAACGTAGCACAATTCTTACACTTTTTCATCAAGTTCTGACAAATCATTCACAAAGATTTAACTTCGATACATCAAACGACTCCACATCAAAAGCCATTCAAAATGTTATTTAAGTGACGAAAGGAAAATTCGAGCAAGGGTAATAGGTTTTGGTCGACCAAAGCACTTCTAGCTACAGAAAAATCTAAGATCCTGATAACGAAAGAACCTTTTTTTATTTTTTTTTAAATACCACAATCATAATCATCGACTTAAACAGTGATTACAAGAGAACAGTTAATTAAGGCCCGTTTTATACATTACCGTGATTTATTTGAATTTCTGTTTAGTAACTTTTCTTTGAGTTTGGACATTAGATTACAACAGTATATTTTCTTTTTTTTGATTCTAAATTATGGTTTTCCCTAACGCCTGCGAAAAGGTTCTCTTCTTTTAAATGAGCATTTTTACCATACCACGTATAACCGCGAGCATTATGCAAAATGTTCGCGTTATTCTCTTTTTGAAATGTGTTTCTTTTATCATCTTAACGCAGATATGCTTTTTGAAGAGACTGGCTTACAATTTTGAAGGACTTAAAAGCACATTAATTTGTAAGTCAATAGTATCAAAATGACTTTAGCTAAGTGCAGACAACGGCGACAAATAATTGAAAACAATTCCACAGCATGATGGCGAAACATCTTGTTCTATGTATAAATTATGCTCGCTCTGATTCATTTAAAGGTTCTCTAGGCAATCGTTTTACATGCATTATCCCTATAACTCAAGTCACTGAAAATGCATTTTGAGAACTTAACACACCGTGCTGTTTGTAAGATAGTTATGTTCGCAATGAATATCGATCACTAAACAAAATATTCTCTTACCAACAAGTTCAGTATCTCCCTTATTCATACACTGAAAGCATCACAAAACACACAAATTCCGTTATCTTATCCTTTTTGCCACATGCCATATTTGAACATGTTAAGAACAATAGTTTTCCTCTGTAAATCCAATAACCTTGTTTTTGTTCTCCTTGAATGGAGAAATTCTTTCCCGACACTAAAGAAGGCAGAGAAAACGGAGTTAACGATCCAGTTTAAAGCTCAGAAAAGCGGGTTTTTCAGATAATGTCAATTCTGTCTTCCACTCGGTCGTATTGGTTAGAGGAGATAACAGAAATGAGAATAAATTCGCGGGGTCTCTCGCGTCATTAACGACCACGTGCCGCATTTATGTTCATAGAGTCAATCGAGAAATAAGGGGATAACATCCAGTCTGCCGGAATGCAAAACAGGAATAAATGCCGGCTTCTAGCATAAGCTACCAATTAATAACTTTAAAAATGAATCTGAGTAAAAGTTCCATCTACTGGAATAAGAGATAAAGAGGCAGTTTGATGTCTGTCTAAAGCTATGTTATTATCGTCAGCTTGATGCAGAAACGGTAGAAATCCTTCCTTACTAAATGATACTTGTGCACCCTAGAACCTGGTTTAAAAAATAAGTGGAAAATTTGTTTGCCACTGATCGTTCCAAGGCAGTAATCTCAAAGTTGTTTTCGTTAATTGTTTGTGGTGTTCTATTTAAAATTAATATTCTTATTAACCCTTATTAACCCATGCTGTCCTGTCCTAACTATTTCCAGGCTGTATGGGAAGGCTGTGTTTTCTAAGTGTGGCCATTCCTGATATTATGCGTATTTCACTTTTTATACTGTTATTGCACTAAGGTGACTGTATATTATTCAGCAAATGGGATAGGATTTGCCGCGTTTTGTTTTCCATTATGCACTGGTATGTAGATAAATGTTTCTATGTGTGTTCATTTTATTCTCCCAAACAAAGGTTATTGCTAGCTGAAGTATGATAATTATGATATTATGATATTATATTGATGAATGAATGTAATGGTACGGCATTTCCTAAAGTTTAGGATATTTGATTTCATAGTAAACGTGTTTGTTCTGTTGATTTGTGAGGAACTTTTCTCGGGGCAAGCGTAGATGAAAGTCGACCGCTTTGGGTTACCACCTTTTCATTATTTATATGCATTATTTTGTCATGTAAATGCATAAGTATAATGTGCTTTGGCAGTTGTCATTGCACCGCCATTGATTGAAAATGAAATTATCAAAATCTACCTGCAAAATGCAGTTCAATAAAAATTTGCAAAAATCAATATTATTAATGTATGTTTATTTTACATACGTTAAGAAAATTTAGAACAGTAAAGAAACATAGGTTGACATAAAACAACGCGTTATCTCTATTTGCATAAAAAAGAAACGAAGCAACACTGAATATCAGTTTAAATGCCTTCATGAGTAATGAGTTACTGGCAATAATATCTGAGGGTCTCTTGTCTAACAAATATATAAAATATGGGATGTTTGTAAAAGTATGTTTGAACTTTCTATTTTCTGTTCGCGAAAATGGATGACAAAAATAAAAATGTTGATTTCCTCTACATTTTTTTTCACGGCCCTTAGATATTTTTGTAAATAGCATTTGACTTATGTGGGCACTTGAATTTTCGTTTTGTATTGGTTCGTTTTTGTGGTTTATTGTATATAGAATTTTAAGAACTTTTTGGGGTTATTTACGGTTCTTACTTTTGATGGAACTTCATTTTGCTGTTTGAGATAGTTATATATTTTTCTTTGTTGTCTGTGACATAGCAATGACGAAAAGAGCAAAAAATTATTTCAGTCACAAGGACCATAGAAGTAAAATCATTTTCCTTTTGGTTCTTATTCTAGTTAATTGTTTGATGTGTCTTCTTTGCAATCAAAATTGCTCTCTTTTCCTCTATGCTTTTCGGCCAGGTGGGCAGGCTGTGCTTTCTGAGTAGGGTTATTCCTGATATGAATGTGCCACTTTTTATAGTTCCGATATTATAATTTATTTTCAGGTGATTATGGAATATTTATCAATCAAGGCACGAGCTGCGTTTATGTGAGGGCATTTACTTTGGTAATCTTTTTCAAAACACCAACATGCTAGAAAATTGAAGAACTGTGCAAACAATATATTAACAAGAATACCGGTATACAAAATGTGTTAAATACTTCTGGTTTCATACATATAATATATTGTACGATGTACAAAAAATTCAGGTTTCACAATATGCAAACAATGGCAGTCATTGCCCCCAACATTTTCAATACTATTCAAGGTTTTTCCATGGTTCAGCAAGAAAATTGAGTTTATTATAACATCACATACGTAAATATTTCGACCCCGTAAAATGTAATACAGTAAAGTTACTGCTACAACCGCCAACAGTTTTCTTAAAAAATATTAATCATTTTTGAGACATGTTAACTATTTTAGACAGTCTTGTATCTTTTAGCGACAAGGGTTCATATGTATGTCTATCATTAATGTCTTAAACTTTACGTATCCATTTGTTTTTGTCTCTTTCAGATTTGATAATTAACAGCCAAACCGGAATATGTATCACCCAACCCCCTAACTACGTGCCAGTTAAAAAAGCTTTTTTTAATAAATTAAAACAATAATACTAAGATGTTTTAGCAATAACTCTTTTTAATTCATTGTTGTTTATGTTTAACTTCTAATCACGCTTTTAGTTTCGTCGATCGTCAATTGTCTTCCGCTAGTTTTCTGTTGTCTGTTGTCTGTTTTGCGTCAGTAAATCTTGAGCGACGTCTATTGTGTGTCGTGTGTATAGAACTGAGCCTGCAATATTTTCATATTTGTCGTGTTCGATGACTTTCGAAGTTCTTTTTTCATCTATTTTTATGTGTAAGTCTTCAGGTGTTTGAGCTATGACGTCGCTTATTGACTTCACACTTTACAGTTGTTCAATAATATAAGCGAATTTTGTGTGATTATATGAAAGAAGATGAAACAAAATACATTTTATACACAAATAGCACACACAATTATTCACTCGTCCGACTGATGTTAATTTTTTTAAACATTCAACTAAAAACTGAATATGTGTGGGCAATGCATATTTTTTGACATAACATCTAACGATGTCAGTATGAAAATAAACATTAGCAAATGTGTTAAGTATATCATCAAGGCTTTCATATATGACATGCCATTGTTCTCTTTTATGAAAACCCATCTTTTATCTTCCGACATTACGCCGCTGGTCATGTTATTATATAAACATGAAAATACTACAATAATGGTCTTAGAGTCTTTTTATACCATCATCGTTTGGTATATGCAAGGGTTGGCCTGTTTACCGTTGTAAATCTTTTTGTGGGACTTTAAGCGGCACGAACAAAAGTTTGCGATTTCTATTAGTGGTCGTCAGTTGACTCCCATTCAACTTCAGCTTTTTGTTAATCGCGCTAGTGCTTTCAAAGCTCTATTATACATTTTGAAAGAACCCATTAGCTTTGTTTGTGTAAAGAATTTTTTTCTGTATATTCATTAAGTGGTTTTATTGATTACGACATATGAAGGTCAGTGACCACTCAGGGAATTTTAGTTAAAAGTTCTGAAGTGTTTGCCCTGTTGACACATACATTTCAACTACTACTAGCGGCAAAGGTGGGGGGAGGACCTACCAAAGACCTGGTGACCTTACTTTGACATCAACTTCTTTGGCCCCGCTTCAAGTCTTATAATTCCTGCCGTCAAAACTGCACATTACCGTACTGGGGATCCGGGATACCAGCCGGACTATTTCGGTACTTGACTGTCACAACAGTACTTAGTAGTTTTTGGGCCAAAGCGTTTCATAACAGGATGGCTTTCTCCGATGCCATGTCAAGAGCCCTAAATCGTGCAGTTCCACAAACCAATATGAAAATCCTTGTCAAACTCTTAAAACGATATAGTATCACATTCACTTCGAATAGATTGCAGCCGTGTATAGTTTACTTGAATGAGGCGATGGATGGTAGGGGCTTATAAGTTTATGAAAATTCTTGGGAATAAAAAAACATGGACACTTGATAGATATATTCTTTTTTATTCATGTAATCGTTATCTAGCTCATTTGACCTCAGGTGCTCCGGTCTCGGTAAGATAGTTTAGTACCCACGTTTTGTACTTGATAATGCCATGATTACGGCGCAAGTAAAGAAAGGCAATTCTAAAATGATAATTTCTTTATATTTATGTACTCCAGAAGCTATTATACATGCTATTAACCATCTGCTAACGACATTCAATACATAATGTTTATGAGGAGAAAAACAGTTGTAAGGACCATGCAGGCAAAAACGCCAAAATATTGCATCGTGTAAATGAGCCATATAAAGAATATTAACTCTTTCTTACGGTATCTTTTTTCACTATATGCATACCATCGTTTGGGATGGTCAAAATTGTACTGTTTATTGTTGTAAATATTGAGTTGCGCTCAACCCGGAGCTAGGCGGCGTGGGCATTAATATGCTTTTCCCTTACTGTCCATGAACAGACTCAATCAAACCGTGTCTGCAATAGTTTCATATTTGTCGTGATCGATGGCTTTCAAAGTTCCCTTTTTCATCTCTTTCAGCGGTTCTTGCGAGTTAGATTTATTATTATATTCCAGATTAGCTGTGTGTGTTGTTATAAATAATTCTAAATGGTAATATGATACTATGAACAGTTTGAGGACGTAGCTTTCATTTACCATTAGTCCGTTGTGGTTTTGACCTTTGAATTGTATGAGCCTCTGAACAGCAAAAAATGTATTGCAAAAAGAAGCTTAACAACGAACATAGCATGTGATAGGGTATATTATAAAACACCTTAATATAAATAAGCAGGGGTAATAAAACAATAAAAACTAATATTTGCTTAGAGAAAGCTGTCGATTTATGTAATAATGTTATCTGCCTAGGTGATAATGAGGATCAATTAAACCAAAACAATCACAAATTAAAGGACATATTACACCTAACTAATCTAATTAATGTTATTAATGAACCTACCAGTTTAATGAATACTTCAAGAACCCTCCTAGATCCGATTATTATTTCAAACTGCATTACTCCGCTAGACTCAGGTGTGATAAATACGTCAAGCGATATTAGTGATCACTATGGTACTTTCGTTCATATATAGCCCGAGGTAAGACCTATCTCTTCTTATAAAAGACGGGTCTGGTATTACAAACATGCAGATTATAAATCTCTGAATAATTTAATTCATTCTACTGATTGGTCATTTCTTTCTGAAAACAGCATTGATACAGCCTGTGATAGTTTCCAATCAAAATTCTTAGAATTGATTCATAAATGTATTCCGTCAAAGATGGTAACTATTCGTCCAAACGATAAACCTTGGTATAAAAAGATACCTTAGAAAAAATACAGTATGAAGCTGCAAGAATTGTCACCGGGTTAACACGTTCAGTATCAATAGAAAGATTAATTAATGAAATAGGTTGGGTTTCCCTTGCAGATCGAAGAAAAATGCAAAAGTTAACTTTAATTCAAAAATATAAACAAGGTCATTTGCCGTCATATCTAAAAGAACTATTTCCCTTTACTGTCGAGGAATCAAATCCTTATCACCTTCGAAACCGAAGTGATTTTGTTACACGGCATATAAGAACCGAGATATTTAATAAATCTGTGATACCCTCGTCTATTAAATTGTGGAATGAATTAGATGATGATCTGAGAAATATTGAATCACTTTCATTATTTAAGCTTAAACTAGAACATTTCTTTTCCCTATGCCCACGATTTAGAACTCAAAGACATCAACTGTTTATCAATACTCGGTTATTTCACCCATTGAATACAAATAAACTTCTTTTCGGCATCGAAAACCTTATCGTAGAAGAGAATATCTTCATCTTCTACGAAGTACAAAAATACATTAAAGCTACTAAACGCTTAGATCAGCAAAACTAATCGACATTCAATACATTAGAATCAAAATCATTGTCCTTTGTGAATCTTTGATTGTTATTTAGGGCAATTGCTGGGTTGGAGTGTGGGGGTGTGGGAGTCGTCGGCTTGGCTTGTGATGGCACATCAAATCTCTTTTTTTTTCATTCTCTTCTTATAAATCTAAAATTACGTTTTGCTTAAGTTTGCTTTTTGTTTTTATAATGTTACGAATTGTTAAATTTCCCTTTCTCATAAAACAACCATTTCTGTTCATGTCATTAACTCTAGGCAAAATTTGAATATGTTAGAATAATGATAATGTTGTACCATATTTGTTTGATGTTAATAGTGACACAAAGGGACGGGCTGTCTGCTAATGTTGGAAAAACTTGTAGCCCAACCCATTTGCTTATTTATTGTAATATTCTGTTAAACAAATTAATTGTTCCAAAATTTTCAATGTTAAACTAAAACTACTACTGTACTAGAGAACTACATGTATTATTATAAGCAATAAAATATGATTAAACTAAACTAAATAAAAACTAAGAATACATGTATCAGGAACGTAGTTAAAAAAAATAGTCTATCCACACAACCATTAAGAACTGAAATACATACATTTATAATTCTATCAAGTACAATATAATACAAAATACAAACAAAAAGCAATGATAACTGTCTTGGAGCACTTGCAGTCAAAACAAACTTAACACTAGTTATTTAAAAAAGGTTATATGAGGCACAAACACAAGCCCCTTCAATGGTTTCTAGAATAAACCTTGTCTGAAAAACCTTATTTCGATTTCAAAATTTCTTTATAATCATTCACATAGTATTACAGTAACTCTTGAACAAACATTACCACAGTACAACCAAGGAACCAGCAAGTGATGCGATCATCTGGGCTGAAGGTTATAAAGCTGAGATTGGAAACCAGTCTCAAACCTCAAGCATCTGATTGGCTGAAATGGCGACTGTTCGCCATTTCAGCCAATCAGATGCTTGAGATTTGAGACTGGTTTCCATGCTCAGCTTTATAACCTTGGGCACTGTTGTGGGTTTATTCATAAGATTATTCACAAGAATATTGTGCAGCTATACCACTGTGCCAATAGTGTAGATGTTAAAGAACTATAAAATCAAAATTTTAGTGATTACATATTCGTTTTTCAATAGAAATAGTCAATTCAATAAAAGATGTTTGCTTCTCTCAAATATTTTCTTTATTAAACCGAAGATTTTTAATATCTTGCTTATCAGAGATTTACGTTGTCTTTTTCTCTAAAAAATTCAAGTACACTCTGGCGTTTGATACAAAAAATAGTTAAATTAAGTATCGCTTATAAACATTTACATTGTGCGTACCTATTAAATTTTAATAAACTGGGAACGTTTTGCGGTCGCCACATGACACAAGCTGCAATGACTTCTGAAACCCAATAAGATGCAAAATATTGTAGACTCGTATTTGTTAAGCCTGCTCTAAGTTCCATATGTAAGTTTTCAGTGAGTACCTAACCTCTGAACCGCTTTGCTCTCTATACTGTATATATTAACAATTGATAAATGATTGATAAAATGCCTCCCACTGAAAGTACTTACCGAAAATATTGAGTTTTTTAAGGTCACTGTCGTTTTTGTGTATGAAAACTTTTTATATAAATTGTTTCGAACATATTATGCACTGACGCCTTAAGAAAATTTGATTTGATGGACTCAATGATTTGGCAATTTTATATGCAATATTTAATCAATACCATTTTCATTTTATTTTTCAGTGTTCAAAAGTGAATCGATTTGGAATTTGGATAAAACACATTCATATCAATAAAAAATTATTTTGCACTATGTTGCTAAGATATTTTCATCTGAAGATCTAGACTCACTATTACAAAGTCGTCTTAGAACGGTCAGTGACAAAACAGTTGTGCAAATTTGTTTCAATCAGGCCTTAGAGTGTGCTTTAACTTCACAGTTAGCAAGTCGAGTTCTAAGGAAAAAACATGTGCATATGTTCTTGGTTTATTAAATCCGTCGGGATTGAAGTGGCAAAGCCTGTTAGATATTTATTACTTATGTCAATTACCTAATTTAACTCGTGTTACACAATTAAAGTAAGCTATCGGAATAATCCTATTAAATTATACGGAGGGTTTTAGATATTCAAATTATGAATTTTGCTTTTTGTGAATAGTTTTGTATTAAGAAAAGAAAACATTACTGAAACTGTTGTTTTGATGCATACGACCATCTTAATCCTATCAGGAATGTTTGTTGTTGTTTTTTTCGTCTTTTAAGTTAACCTAAAGGCGAATGACTTATGTCGATACTTACTCCTCTGCTGCTGTCTTCATATTGTTGAATTTTAAATATTCTAATCCACTCCCAAAAAGATACAACCTTAAATACTCAAAAGAGTAATAGAAATTTACCGAATAATAATAACTAAAATTGAAATAGTCTTGGTATTACATCAATTTATATTGTATGTGCAAAACAATAAAGCAAAACGTTCAAAAATTTCATATTTCAGCCTAAAAGCAGAACAACGGTTTGCTGCTGTAAATGATTCTTATATTATTTCGCCATTCTTCTTTGCTCTTAAGTCTCATTTAGAATATGGAAATTTTAGTATTTTAACGGATTTATGTCAGTTATCGCATTTTATACGTTATTCTCGGTTTCCATTGTCGATGATGCGATACAAAGTTATATTACAGAAACCAGTGACATAGTTAGCACTAAATATAATCATTGTGTAATCGGCACATGATCTTTCGGGCAGCTTAGAGAAAAATCTAATTAAAACTGTCCTCTTGAGAGGTCTGATTGTCAGTTAAATCGTAATGTCGATGATATTAGCAGGAAATGCAAAACAGCGGCGGAAAATGAGGCGATTTTTCTCTGACTGAAGTGCAGTCTCTGACATGAAGGAGAAGAACTTAGGGAAGCAAAATCAATTAGCTAATACCTTACGCTGTCTAACTTATTGTGAAATAGAATTGGACTCTGAGAAAAACACTTCCCCCGGGTAATCGCTCATTGTCGAATTTAATTAATCTCCACTGTTTACTTCTAGCAGGCCTGTAAAGAAAGACAAACTACGCTCTCTCTGTTAATATGAATTTCTGGACAAGCATATACATCTTTCCACATGTTTTGGGGTAGAAAAAAAGTTCTATCTGAAACCAGATTCCTGGACTGGAAGAAATGATTCGGTAACGTTTATTTGCGTGAATCGTTCTCGTAAATTCACGAAAATAAAGAAGGCTGCAATTTCCTCCTGAATATTGGAAATCATCTTGTAACAGTACAGAATGTCGTTAAGATGTTTCCTGTGGTCTGTTTCTGTCAGATTAAAAATAAAGTCGGTGTATACTAGAATGATCTGTTTTAGTGTCATTCTTTCCAATTATACTCTTACCAGCAAGTGTTTTCTTCTTTGTGCCCAACGTAATTGAAGATTGATTATATGAAGTTCTTGATATTCAAGAAAAGACGATTGGGTCATCAGTCCTGCGGTCTGTTTCTGTAGGAATAAAAGTAAGCTGGTGTATACTGAAAAGATCTTTTATTGTCATTCGCTTCCAATTATACCCTTTCCAGCAAGTGTTTTCCTTTTTGTGTCCAACTTAATTGAATTTTGATTTGAAGAAGTTCTTGATATCATAGAAAACAAGATAATGTCATTATGCCTTAAGTCAAGAAAAATCAATAGAACTGTGAGAATTTAAATCCTAAATGCTATCAACTCTGTTGGTGCATTGAATTTTTCTGAAATTGTATTCTGATTAAAATTAATGAAAGGCAAAATTATTAACGGCAGAAATTAACAATAAAACAACTTAAACCGGTATATTAAACAGATCGGTGCCCAAGGTTATAAAACTGAGCATGGAAACCAGTCTCAAATCTCAAGCATCTTATTGGCTGAAATGGCGATCAGTCGCCATTTCAGCCAATCAGATGCTTGAGATTTGAGACTGGTTTCCAAACTCAGTTTTATAACCTTCAGCCCAGAATTCTGACATGTGAAACCACCAGTCCATGAAACATCATTTAATGAAACAATTTTAACCAGATTGACCAAACTATACACACAGACAAAACAAAATAGAAATACTACAAAAATAGATTAAGTTTAAACAATACAACTGTGATATGGTATGTCCGAGCAAGTGTTCTATGCTGATTTCTTCTATATATTAAACAATACTACTGTGATATGGTATGTCCGAGCAAGTGTTCTATGCTGATTTGTTCTATAAATTAAACAATACAACTGTGATATGGTATGTCCGAGCAAGTGTTCTATGCTGATTTGTTCTATAAATTTAACAATACTACTGTGATATGGTATGTCCGAGCAAGTGTTCTATGCTGATTTGTTCTATAAATTAAACAATACTACTGTGATATGGTATGTCCGAGCAAGTGATCTATGCTGATTTATTCTATAAATAAAACAATACAACTGTGATATGGTATGTCCGAGCAATTGTTCTATTAAGATGTGTTCTATAAATTAAACAATACTACTGTGATATGGTATGACCGAGCAAGTGTTCTATGCTGATTTGTTCTATAAATTAAAGAAAATAAAAATGTATATTCCGCCGATTAAGCGAAGCGAATTAGGGGCAAAATAATTTCCTTTGAGTTGGTAAGATCTTTAGAATGTACCAATCAAAAGTTATTTTGTTTACTGGTTTAACGCACAAGTTGTCGTGTGTATTGTTCGAATATGTATGGTCATTCAGCTTTGGGTATTCAACGTTTACAGACGCACTTAAGTACGTGAAAACTTTACGGTATATTAAAATGTATGTCATACATGCATTAATGATAATATTATAGATTGAAATCAATAAATGTAATATGTTAAAAGTTCCAAGTTGTAAAACGTAGTTTTGTTTTATGTGATTTATGAATTGGATACGGCGAAGAACATTCTGTTAGCTTTGTCCAAGTGCTCAGTACAATATTTACATTATATGAAACAGTAAGACCTTGTTTATTACTTGTGCAAAGATCTGTGAGGTCAAAGGAAGGCAGTTTACATTTCACTTTATAGTAAAAACCGTATGTGCATTTTAAAAGAAAGGCTACCTAGTACACAGTATTGTACAGCGCGCTGCATGCTTAGTGATTCAACCTTCTACAGTTACCGCTTTGATTGCGTTATTGTTCGCATGATTGTGTCAGAGTTGAAAAATCTGGAAAAAGAACACAGAAGCTCGATCAATTTCTTTTATTTCTGCCTTCGTGTTCTTGGTTATTTAATTCCATTCGCTCTGGTCTCAGTTAGGTCAAACTACCAACCGATGTTGCTTATTGAATCCTTATATATCACAGTTAACGCATATACGGAAATACTTAATGAAGGAAGGGTATTGAACAGTAAGTATATGGAAATAACCCATTCAAAATCGAACTATACAAACACAAAAATAATCTGAGTATTAAAAACAAACATTATAGTTGACTTAAATCACTTTAGAAGTTTGAGATGTGTTCAAATCAAACTTATTCTTCGTCGTCTCAATCATCAATCTTTGTAACTTTTTAATTAAAATAAAACTTGGCTGTACAAGTGAAACTTTAAATGTTGATTTGCCTATCAAACAAGATTGTTTTGACAAGTATCAAAGATCTCCTGTGGGAAATGAAAAGAAGTACTCGGCTGTCGTTGTGGTAATCTCTTTAAACATAAAACGTCTTCAGACTTTTGAATCAAAGTGAATAATCAAAAACAAAATTTAGATTGAATGACACACATTTCTTATTGTGTATACTTCATCAACGTTTTTTGATCTTATATTGCGTATTCGTCTTTCATTATTTAATCAAACCATGCGAAATATCAAATAGATCTCAATTCTGAGCGACATTGCTTCAATGTTTCAGAAATCCAATACAAGAATCAGAATAGACCTGTCAACTTTGATCTATAAACAAAACCTTTGTTTAGCCAGAGAATACTCCTTTCATTGATAAAACCAGCACTTCAGGAAAAACAATACTGTATTCTGCTTCATTTTCGCTTTTATAAAAGTTTTCACATTAGATGCAGGTTATATTTTTTTCGCTTATATGAATTATCATTACAATCAATACCCTCATTTTTTTTCTTTATTTCTCCGATCAAATTCAAAGTCGATAGTAAATGATCGCGACAAGTTGGAAGAGTGCACTTAACAGTGTCTTATAAGCGAAAAATAAATCCATGCGATGCGACATTGTTCATGACATCACAAGAAACTATAAGTCAAAAGATATTGATCCGTGTCTGTATCCTAATGGTCAGCGATACAGTGGACTGTTTTCTAGTGTTTATTAGAGATGATTCATGTGATTGTATCCCAGCAAATTGCTTTGGTATTCTAAAGGGACTCATTACGGTAATAAAACTACCGTCCTTTCATAGGAAAGTCTGAAACCAAATTGTTCATAACTGTATCTTTGCAAGTCTGGATAAAATGAGTCGATATTTATTCCTTTTATTTTCAAGGTCTGCACGAAAATTCATCATGTATTGCGCATTTTGAGTATTTTGGACATGTTGTTAGAAACACTACTTGGTGGCACTAGCCTTTTTTTCGCCTTAAATGCGTTGGGTCTGTTTTTGTTTAATAGGCTGTTGTTTTAATATCACCGTGTAGGTATTTGTAAACATTCATTTGTTTTGTTTTAAATATAAGTTTATCGGTATGATTCAACTTCTAAAATGTGAACAATATAGACAAAATGTAGAACCTGGTATGTTTTTTAGTCTTGCAGCTAATACGGACTCAAGTTCTAGATTATTATTGCTACATTTGTATGTAACCGCTGTAAAAGTCTCTCCTTACAAATAATAAACGCTGAAATCAATAACCCATTTGAGCACGATACATATAGTTGTTTTTATATTGAGTTTCGCTAACACGGGGCTAGGAGGCGCGGACAAAAGGCGAAATTGTTTAGACAGTATGAATGTTTTAGTGTTATAATAAATACCGAAATTATATTTGTTTGTTTATGATGAATCCTGACTAAAAAGGTAGCTTGAATTTTCTTATCAACTTGAGTAATAAAGTTTGCATGGTTTACTGACAAGTTCAGACGTTCCCACATTGACCCGTATAAAGGTCGCAATCAGAAAACACAGCCTTCCCACATTGCCAATAAAACGAGAGTTTAATGCGAATTCAAACAGAAGACATCACAATTAACGAAACAGTAATTCTTTTGGGATACCGTTTTTGAACACTCGATGGCCAAATACATTTATATAGAATGCTGATGAAAAGTAAACTTAGAAAGCCACTGAACACGACAAATAATCAAAATAAAGGAAGGCTTAGTTTCATTGAGCCTGTTCATAGGCAGTAATGAAAATGCATAACACTGTCCACGGCGTCTAGTCCCTGTTGAAAGTAACTTAATTTTAACACAGATGCATGCATCGTACCTATAGGCCTTCAAAGGACGTAACTGATACGATATACATTAAGATAAATATAAAGCGTTTTAAAGGCAATCTATATCGGCGACCTTTAGAAATATATTAAGCTGCGTGCTTAGCAACAAGTTAAACAAATCAAATATCAATGTCCGTAAATAATCTACAAACAGGGGTGCATTCGTTGTAATTTACGAATTATGCGAACTGTTTTACCTAAAACATCGCATAGGATTCTGGAATGAGAATCAAAATTTATCGGTGTGATTTATTTTTTAACAACGATTAGCATGAGTTCCTTATGTATACATGCATATATTGTTTTGAAGGTGCTTTATTGATGTCTTTCGAGTGGTAAATACTCGGCTCTAAAAGCGTGTTTAAAGCCATCATTTGTTTTCGCAGATAGAGTTTCGAAACAAAACACACATCACCAAGTTACATAAACCCTTTCTTATTAATATGTTTTGAAACAAAGATACACACATATATTACATCAAAGAAACACAAGCGATACTACTTATTAATAAGAATTCATTCATTTTCAATAGTTGCAAATGCGTGTTTATTAGAAAAATGTTCTACGAAAATCAAATCTCTCAAAATAAAAAAAAGTCCAAACGGCTGGTAAAGGAACTATTTCAATTAGGAGATGATGAAATGGAAATCTGTTTCCGACCCGACTTTTGTTAACGTTAATATCCGCGGGACGTTTGACATGAGTAAGTAAGAATTACGGTTTTATTTGCAATCAGTTTATCTTCAAGAATGTTTATCTTTTAGTCAATGCCTATTTCCAGATGAGTATTTTAGATTTTTATGTTTTCCTAAGGATAGGTTGGCAAGTAACAGATAAATTAGCAGCACTTCCAATTAACTTTCCACATATGTTATTTAATTCCAAGGTTTCCCGCTAAGAAAAGGAAATCGAAACACCTAGGATACATTTGTTCGTGAAATTATAAGGGAAACTCACTTTCCCTATAATCAGGATGCTAATTGATAAAATACCAGATTTGTTAATGGAGAAATAATTATAAAAGTAGAAGGACTACAGAGGATATGGTTCCATAAGAATTAATATCCGAACTTGTGTCAATACATATCATCATGTTTGTGGTGAGAAAATAATTAAATAAATGAATGTCAAAGGTTGCTTTAGAAATAATTAGAAAGAAAATTATCAAAGAGGAAATATATCATTGATGAAGATCCGAAGATTTATCCACCATTTCAGTCTTTACTCTTGTTTCTTGCTTTTTGACATTTTATCAGATTAAGACATATAATGGAATTAAGATAAACAGCTTCAGTTCATCAAAGAGATTAATGGGTCAGTCCGTTGTTGTTAATTATTATGTAAGGAGTACTTCGATGTATTAAAACAGCATTTTTCATAAAGGTGTGATATAAAATAAAGAACAAAGATCACTATTCCGCGAACTTTCTGAAAAAAAAACAACAATACTTATCACAATCCTTTGATTACGTATGATATTTATGGCAAATATTAATGATCCATTCTAAGCTTTCCAACTTTCTGAACAACCCTCGTATGAAAAAAAATCAAAACTTATCACAATCCTTTGATTACGTATGATATTTACGGCAAATGGTCCATTCTAAGCTTCCAAAAAGTGTCCACATTTCGATTTGAAAATAGATATAGACCATTAAAACATATCTTTATAAGATAAAAAAATATAATAATATTCACACATTTCCATGGTTATTTTTTATTCTCACCCACCAAGTGATGATTGTTAAACGAATAGGTGCACCAGCAAAATTACCGAACATTTTGTGTGTTGGATCCTCATTTGTGGAAACGAATACAGTAAAATTAATTAAATGAAAGTATAAAGGTATAAGGTTAATAACACAATATATAAAAAAGCAATGTTTGTTTTGACCATTTCGCCAACTTCTTCACAAATATAATATCATTATAACAAAGTTTAAGGATATGGCTTGGTCGAACTAGTTGTTCCGAGAAGAAAAAAAACCGAACACATTTCAATGTCAAAATACCACTCTGAATTGCGTTTTCTTTGATTGTTTTCACTCATGAACCTAGTCAAAGCAAACACGCAATATTTTATCAGTTAAAATATCAATACGACGTGTAAGAGTTATATTTGTACGAGTATAGTACATATTTGTACATTTACAATCCTCCATATTACAAGTGCGTTGCTTTAAATTTTGAACTGAATGCAATTCGATTTTATTCAACAACGAAAGATCTGTTTTTATCCGATTCTTATTATAGGAACCTATACCCAACGCCAATTTGGCTTATCTACGGCTCATTTGTGATTCAATTTAAAAATAGACTGATTAAATCTTTCTTTTGATAAAGAAATAACATATTAATAATATTTCGGCCAATATGTTTTGCTCATTAGAATAATATAATGTACTCACAACAGAAGAGGAGGAAACAACATTAAGAGACCATCCGTGCCCAAGATCATAAAACTAAATCTGGAGATCAGTCTCAAATCTCAAGCATCTGATTGGCTGAAATAATATACGTTTTGTGGTTAATAAAAGGATACCGTATTGCTGGGTCATACGAAATTGTTTGTTTTGTTTATAGTTGCTGCAAATGAGCAGTTAAATCGAACCAAGCTTCAAATATTTTCTTATTTGTCACTTTTCCTGGCTGCCCGTATTCATTTTTTTAGCTTTCACAGTTGCTTAAAACAGTGTCTCGTGATAAATCAGCATTCAAATCAGACAAATCTTTTATCTACATTGGTTATATAACCTGTAACTAATGATGGATTATCCAGTCGTGCTTGGTTGTCTTAATGAAAATCTACCGCTTCCAATAATGCTAACTGATTGACAATCGCAGCAAAATAATAGATAATCTAATTGTGTCTGAGGAAAACTATTTATTTCTTTGGAATGGAATCGTTTTTAATAAGATTCTTTCTATATATTTAGCAGTCACGCAGAGGGTTTAAAAACTACCAACAAGAGAACGGTTCTGAATAAATGAATTGCTATAAGTATTTCTCACATAAGGTTTTGGTCGGATTGTCACAGGTTATATCTAACATATGGACACTGTCATTCTGTGTTTGCTTAATCTAAATAAACAACCATGTTTATTTTAAAGTATAATTTATGTTTTTGCCTCCATTAAATTATTTTAAAGTCATTTTTAACGATGCTGGATAATGAGTAATTTTTGCTAAAAAGTGCAAACTAGCATTAGCATTAGATACGTTGTTGAAGAATTACTTTCGATACATATCCACTTAAGTTCCCTTTTAATCTATTTTTTATATAACAGCAGCGGCTGCAAAAAGTCTCCCCGTACATTCAATCAGTGCTGTTATCAGTTACGTTATTTGAAGATCGTTGAGCACGATACATATACACTATGTATTAGTACTTCTAAAATTATTTTTAATATTTCGGCAAGGTAAGAGGTGGAAGGTTTGAATATCCCAGCCAATAAAGATTTGGATATTGTCTAATCACCCATATTTCCTGCTTTTTAAAACATTTGCTTTTGGCGTTGCCTGTGATATGCAGGATTTATATTCTCTGATCCCCTGTCAAAATTCTATTTTGTTAAGTTCCGCCCATTGTTTCCTCGTTTAGGGCAAACGCATTTTTCCGGGGACCATACGCCGCTTAACATAGAATGATATTAATCTGAAAATACCGCATTAGAGGTTTCATAACCACCACCATATGCATAACATATTTGTGGTGGATCGAAATTGTACTGTTTATTGGTGTAAATATTGAGCTGCGTTCAATCCGTAGGCTAGGCTGTGCGGGCAGTAATAAGCATTTCCATTACTGCCCATGAAAAACAGGCTCAATCAAACCAAGACTGCACTATTTTTATATTTGTCGTGTTCGGTGTCTTTCAACATTCCATTTTCATCTATCTTAAATTTATTTTGTTCCTTTTCACGGCGCGAAATATATACTTACTTAAAGAAATAAGAAACGCAACTTCTTTAAACACACAATATGTTTCGTGATTAAAGAAGTTGCGTTTTTAATTTCTTTTACTATATTATATGTACTTGAAGAAGTATTTTATTATTTAATGTATGTTCGTATAAAGACTCGAGAGTCATTTTTGCAAAATTGTGTTCATATAACAAACAAGTGATTTGTTCTATCGTTTATTGCAGTTTACACCACGGGTCAACAATAGGGAGCACTGTATTATGGGGTCTTAAATGTGGTTTGAGGTGAGATGATATACAAATTTTAAAGAAGTATTTTTTAGAAAGTTGAGTTAAGCAAATAATAATAATAAAAAGTCAACTTTAAGAAATTCACTGAACTGACCGTTCCAATGCGGTAACCCCTCTGGTTCTCACTTCCGTTAATTGTTTGTGGCGTCTATTTTTAAATGATTATTCTAAAACCATGCTATCTTCTCCTATCTTCTTTTTTGGCTGTGTGGGGAGGCTGTGTCTGCTGTATGTGGTCATTCCTGATATGCATATTTCACTTTTTCAAGAATCAAAGACTCACAGCACGTAATTTCGGTTTCAAGGTCAGAACATTTTGTAATAGGAACAAAGCAATTAACACACAAACAAACGAACAGACAAACAATCGTTTTAAAATTTCTTTTTGATCGAATGGTCCTCTCCTCTGACAGTTATTGTTATGAATTCTAAAATAATGGGCATATGGTTCAAAATTATTCAGACATTCAGACGTGTACATGTTGCATTTGAGGACTCTATTCCAACCAATCTATCTAAACTATTGTCTGTAAAGTGACATTACGTTCTATAAAAGAATTTGATTGACGTAATGACCTACGTAGTTTCTATGACATTGTTTGCGCAATATTGTTGTAGGACTGATTGCTAGACGACATTTAGAGAATTCGTACGAAAGAACTTCGGATACAAAAAAGTGAAATATGCAGAACAGGAATGGCGACATTGGGAAGACACAGCCTCCCCACACAGCCAAACGTATGAAGGAGAAGAGAGCATGATTATACAATGATTAAATGTACGCCACAAACAATGAACGAAAATGAGAATCCGCGAGGTTACCACTTTGGAACGGTTAGTCGCAAAACAATTTTCCACTTGGGTTTTAAACCAGGTTCTATGGTGCACAAACCTCAAACTTGCCCCAGCATGTTCTCATATGAACGAATAAGCACAAGTTTTGTCCGTTTGCATAAAAAAAACAAAAAACAGCATATTAAGTATTACTGTTAGTATATTGCTAAAATACCTATATAACGTCTGTGTTCTAGTTGTGACGATGTCTGCTTTTAGTTGTTATAGTAACAGATTTTTCTGGATCTCAAAATCCTGCAGAGACAAATAATGCTTTTTCTGTGAATGAAATTCTCCAGAAATCCTAGCTTGAGGCGGGCGTGGTGATAAATTATTATACTTTACGAATAGTAGTGTATTCTATTCTTAAAATTCCAGTTTATGCACACTGTTTTGCTGTTTTGCGGGTCCGCTTTTGTATACATGTTTATATGTACAAGTACAAAAACACATACAAGGTATATATATATATAAAAAGAACAATGACCCACAAAGTAACAAATTTCCTCGTGATGGTTTCTGATATCTTGAGTATACGATTGGGCTTTATATTGTTTCAGTGTTCAAAATTTACTTATAAATTGACATTTTATGAGTAATTGTCTTTTGTAGAGTTTTAAATAATTTTCATAAAATTAGACAGAAATGGATATCAAACGGTTAGTGGATGATATATACGCTTTGAATGAAATTAACATATAAAAGTATGTTTATTAATGACTAAATTTACATTTTATTGCGATCAACAGGCCTGAAGATTATAAAACTGAGATTTTAGACTGGTTTCCATTCTCAGTTTTATCATCTCGGGACCAGAATTCATACTTATATTTGTATATCAATTTCAAACAAACGCCCCAAAATATAATAGTGTTGACACATTTTTACTCATAACTTATTGGTTTAATTAATGATGTCCGCCGTTATTAGAACGTCGACCATCAACGAGTAAACCATTTTCAAACGAGCTTAACTTTGCCGATCTACATGTGCGTTGTATTCATTATGTGATAATATTGCCAGTAAATAAAATTCCTTAATAATCGGGCTACATGTAGATTTGATATTCGTTTTCTTTTTGTTATAAATTATATTAATAACATCTCATTCCCAGTTGTTAACACTGGTTTCAGATCAAAAGACATGCCGAGGCAATGAATGTCGTTAAGAAAAACTCTGCTCAATTCATAGCTTGAGGCGGGCGTGTGGAATATAGAATTGTAATCGTATTTCATAATCAGACTTCTAGTTTTCTTCTATTTCAGACTTACTCCTAAAATCTGGAACCGCTCTGTTACGTTTCCATATTAGTTGACAGTGTTTACCATTCCGTCTCTTTTTGATTTAATCTGTTCTAACCTAACGCTGCCTGTTTGCGCTTCAACTTACACTAGCTGATCATTTTAATCATGCTGCCGTGACATGTTTGTTTCTCAACATATTTCTGTTAAAACATTGCTAAAATAAATATTTTACAATTCTTTAACCAAAGTTAAAAACAGAGAATAAACATGCAACAATGACATAATAATTCTATATTCCATTTGCCCGGTACTATCTCTTGCCTCAGCAACAGTCTCTAAATCTGTTAATTTGCTCTGTGATCTGTAACAATCCGTAATATTTAATTATACTATTGAAGTAAAATATTTTACTCTGAATGTCAACATCCAGAAAACACCGCCTACAAACTCAGCTAAAAAGTAGAGAGGGAAAGAGAGCATGGGATATAACAATTATCAATTTCAAAAGACACCACAAAATATTAACAAAAATGAGAACCTGATAGGTAACGATCTTGGAACGGTCAGTGGCAAAACAGTTTGTCACCGGTGGTTTAAAGCCCCAGCCCTAAACTTAAGTAAGAATATACTATTGAAAAATCATATTTGTCTATATAGACTCTAATATATAAACTCTCTAACAGAACACAAAAGGTCTGATCGAGTTCTTTCTTATAGACGGGATTTTCAATGATATTGTTAAATTATAGTTAACGAACTTTTAAGAAGCTAAATATAATGGAGCTATATTTAGCACCGACGAAGAGACCACTACATGCGCGATCTCGATTTCTGTAACGTTTCGGAAATCCTACTTTCGCTTTTAGTCGCGCGAACCAAATTTATTTTAGTAAATTAAAATTATATTAGCCCGAACTAATGCTGCACATTTGTGCCTATAGTTCCAAATACATGTAATATTTCATACAAGAGCGGGTTAAATTGAAGTAATGCCGCTTTAAACAAGGTTCTAGGGTGCACATAAAATCTGAAATCATCATTTCCACTTGTAGCCCATTTATGACATTACAGAAACCATAAGTTGGTTTAAACAATATTTATTCAAATAAATGCACATGTAATGACATTACACTATAAATATATGTCATGATATGGATTAAAGAACAAGCGAAATCGCTTATATAAACTCTTCTCCATGTAGTTATAAGTTATTATACAATTATTTACTTATTAGCTGGGAAATATGCTGTGATATTGACCTAAAAAATCGTTATTGACCGAGGCGATAGCCGAGGTCAATAACGATTTTTGCGGTCAATATCAACAGCATATTTCCCAGCTAATAAGTAAATAACTGTTTTATTACATGAACTATAAATAGTTATGTTTTAGAAATCTTCAATTAAGACTAATTTAAAGTGGACTCCGTGCGGCTTATCAAGCTAATTCGAACGATAAATGGCGCGAAATATAACGTCAACGGTAACGCGACGTATATGACGTCATTAAAATAACTATTATTACATGAACTATAAATAATATAAAAGATGGAAACTTTCGCATTCTATTTATAGACAGGTCAATATCAGCGAAAGCGGGTCAATATCTAGATTTATTGACTCGGTTATTTTGGGGGTGTGACCAATCGCGTTGCGTCTATTTATAGTTCATGTAATAATTCTTATTGTTCATTAATCTAAAATTTAAAAAGCAGGAAGTATATTCTTCGGGGGTTGAACAATATGCATATACATATTGGCTTGGAAAATGAAACCAACCATCTTAAAACTGGCCGGAAGTGAATGTTTTAAAAGTGTTCCTTTAATAATTGTAAGATTCGCGTATTTATTCATTCGAATATTTCTGAAAAGAAGAGTGTGCATTATTATAAATTTGATAACTGCTTAAATACGTCAGTACGTGTTAATGACAGAATTTATTCTAAACGAGCTATAAATGAAAATGTTAAATACCAAAAAAGAAGTACCATCTCTATCATCCAACACGATTGTACATACAATAAAATATATTTTAACATTGAGAGCTGAGTTTTGTTGATGGTGTACTTGCTGTTTTCCTGGGTTAATTTTGCTTGTAACTATTAACAGTTCTTTTTTACTTCTGGTAGCCAACTTGTTTCAGACAATCTACCATTGCAATTACTGTTGCTTTGTTTGTTATTGTTGCATACTAGATATTTTATAGACTTAACGGTTTTACAGATATATTATTTTTGCCGCGGTATTTCCAATTGCATCTTTGGTCTTTTGTCAAATGTTTCTGCTGCCACGGTTTCGCAAGGAACTGTTAGTTGCACACTTGCTTTCCCAGGCTTAATGAAAGATTTACTTTTGCATTTATTACTTCTTAGTAGTACACAATGTAATAGTAATTTCTGGTTGTATCTGTTTGACTGTAACGTTATATCTAAACTATGCTGGAATTCTTCTTTTATGTGACAATTTATTAAAGTCGAAACAGGTGATGCACTTTCGAATTCCATGATTAGATATGTGGTATATTTACAAATTATTTTAACACCAGACATTATCATCTATAAATGAAACGTGTAAAATTATAAAAAATCAAAATCATCTCTTATTCCGTTTGGCCTACAGATATACAATATACATTTGTACATATCTATGTAATCCGTGCTTTTACCAGTTATTTACTCCAATTACACCACAACCATAACTTAAAACATATAGCTATTGACAGATGGATAAGTTTAATGTATGCTTTTTGTCCGAGTATTGAAGGAAAGTGGTGAGCAAGGGAAATAAATAGACATATCATGCTGTTATCTTGGGAGCATATGCCGCTGTACAGGGAAGGTTACATGTAGAGCATCATATGTACACCATAGTTTGAGAAGTGTTAAAATGTTATCGCTCGAATATGTCAAACTGTCAATATTGACTTTTACTAAACCCGGCGCTAAGCAGCGTTGCAAATATAAATTATGCATTTCCATTAGTGCCGATGAACAGATTCAATTGAACCAAACCTACCATATGTTAATAATTTGATGACTTTCAAAACGCCCCTTTCATAAATTGCAACGATATAATATTGTAAATAATATTACATCTGTTGAAGAATATCTTTGTTAATGCTTCAGAAATGGAAACCTGGTCCAATTAAAATAAAGTTTATGGTATTATGAACAAAAAAGTATGTTAATGTAAATCAAATGAAAGTGTTTCCTGATATGTGCGAGAAATATTAAACTCATGTAAATAAATTAAATTGCAGTGTTTCCAGGAGTGATAGGTGCGAGAAATGGAAACCTCATGTAAAACTCAATAAAACTTTCTGTTTATGACGTTGTTTATACTTCTTTTGTATTATATCTTATCTCAGAATACCAATTGATTTACTACCTATTATTCGGTTTCTAAGTATTAAAATATAAAACAATTAAATAAAAAAAAATATAATTCAAAACATATTTTGACGAGACTTAAACGCTAAACACATTTGCATAGAAATCAGCCTCAAACATAAATAATCATTTTAAAGACGCCATTTAAAGACCAAAAATGATATAACGAAAACAAAAAGGATTACCTTTTTAATCGAAAATGAATCAACTGGCATGCAATTCATTTGCTTTAATTGTTTAAGGCTAAGGCTTTTCAAGAAGGTCATATTAAAATTATTTCTTGGTTGCTTACCGAGTAAGGATGCTTCACAGAAGTTTCTGCATGTTGCACTTTTGACGTGCACATTGCTGTAACAATCACTGATAAATATTTTGTTAAATATTGGTTTAAATGTAATTTTCAGTACATCAAATCGCTTTTCTCATTTTAGGAAGTATCGTAAGTGTTAAATAACAATATATGAAAGTCTGTGTAAACACCTTTACAAATATAGGCTTTGTAAGTCTAAGATAGCCGATCATATTGCCGAATTAGAAGGTCCGAAATGATCAGATGTTGTTCATATGAAGTAAGAATGTTTTTTTCTAACTGAATGCCAAACAGTGTAGCCTCTGATCAGACTTCGTTGATGCTCAGATTGAATCGAAGTCTATAATGGTCGCATATGCCCATTTTTGTCATGGCGCGTCACAAATGAGTGAGTATGCACCTTAAAGCATCTTTTGCAAATACAAATTTTGAACGCATTCAACTCGAATAAGCCTGTGACCGAAGCCCGATCTGATATACAGAAGGACTCTATAAATTGGAATTCATTGAAATGTGTATTTTTCTGAAAGAAAGAAAACAAATCACATAATTGTATAATCAAAACGAAAAATCGGTCGCTGAGGTTTGTCTTTGTCTTTGTTTAAAAGTATTTCCTATGTGTACATGTTATAGTGATCATTGACGCTACTTTCATCATTGCCAAATCAATTAACTTACAGAAAGTTATTATTCCTTACGAAATTTGTGGCATTGTGTCATTATCCTCTAAGAAAGTTGCGTTCACTTTACGTCACGCTAATTGGTTGAGTAGAACCCGTAAACAGTATTCGCTACACGTTTCACGTACTTAATAAGGAAACTGAGATATTATACATCGATAATCCACCTGAGTCTTGTAATCTGACACGACTGACCTTTGTGGTCACGACTATCTATTTCGAGCTATTTGATTTATTCGTTCATTAAAAGTTCATACAAGTAAAAAATTGCTGCTAATGCAGCAAAAGGAGTACACGGCCTAAAAAGCGAGCTGTTTGTGTCAAACCATTCCATTTTAACTATTTGTAAACCTGTTTGAAATGTGTATTATGCCTATTGATTATTTGGTTGTTTTAGCCATCGTTATCTAACTTGGTTAGGGGAAATGAGAAAATCAGGGAAACTACTCAGCGCATTTATCGTGGGTGGGTTGAGCGCAACACGGTTGTAAGTCACTTTTTAAAAAAGTTTTCAGTATTAAAAAAAACTAATTTGTGATTCACATATTTGAATGTTTATTCTTTTCTGTTTATATGCATAAACTTATAAAGAAGAAATGTTAAAAAATAATTTCCAAAACAGATATTTATAAATATATGACTTACAACCGTTTTCCACTTAAAATTTGACATAAATGAGAACAATGATTTTTTATTGCAAAAAGATCTTTGAATACAACTATATATTCAGAACATTCTGGTTTTAAGCCATTCATAGTTCATGGTAACTGGTAAGGGGACTTCTGTTAATGAAACCCCAGTAATGACAATTTGAATTCATGCTTATATTTTATAAATTATGTACATATAAAGACTGAGTTTCATCTCTATTCCACTTACAACTCATCCCAGTTAAGTCAATGCCTTTTTGTGCAACATGGTTTTAATTTGAGTTACAACCGTATTGCACACAAAATTTATTCAATATGAGATTTAGCCTTAGGACTTATTTGCAATATTTAGTGTTTTTTTTCAAAAACATTTTTCTTTAATCATATTATGTACAATGTATTAATATAAAATGAGCCATATTATGCAAAAAGTCATTTTTTCAAAAAAAATGGAGTTACAACCCTATTGCGCCCAACCCACGATTATTGTTTATTCTAATTGGGGTCGAACTATGATTTTACTTTTTGCGCTACGTTTGCCATAATCGTAAAATCATTCTAAAGAGACATCACACACGCGATCAAGAGCGATTTGAACACTGGGACCGCGGAGGAGATGATTTTGGCTGCATAACAGTGGCATGTCGATATAAAAAGTTACTTATTTGTAATACAATTATATGTAATCATTTGGTAAATAAAACGGTTAAATCATTAGTATACTGAAATACTGCAAGCAATAATAGGATCCCAGTTCATAAATTTGACATCTATTCTCTCTATAATATATACACCTAATAATAATTTTACATAAATATGAAAACAAAAGATGGATCAGTAATAATGTTTCATCCATACTTATTGAATGTTTTTAGGGGCGGATCAAGAGTCGTTGTTTTGTTTGTTTGTTTGTTGTAGTTGTTGTTGTTTGTTTGTTGTTGTTTTTAGGGGGGGGGAGGGATGAGGAAGGGAGGGGTCGGGGGTGGGATCGAACCCCGTTTGATGCAGAATTATTTAAATTTCACGGAGATGTTGCTAATTTCGGAAATTATCATGTAATTATCATAAGACTACCCCAACGAACCACTTTCTGAAAATCTAGCCTCCGACCCTGTTCTTTTTCCTGGATGTTGACACTTGACTTTTATGCATTATGTATTAGGCAAACCGACAACGATTTTCATGCAAAAACGAAGACCTGATGGTAGGAGTATATTGTTAATGGCATCGCATAGGCGCCCAAGAACCCTTATGTTTGAGTCGTGGTCGCCGGGGTTAGCGGTCTCTGCTCCTGCGGTCACAGCTCCTATGCGCCTACATCACCTACCTTCTTATTCTTGAAATTGCTAAAGCAGTCTAGCGGTGATCTATCCATGTAAATTCATTTCGGCTGATAACAACAGCAATCTACATCATGCTTTACCTCTTTTGTCTGTACCCTTCCCTTCTAAGGCATAGGTCTTTCTGTCATCAAGTTGACAGATGTTGGGTAGTTTAGGCCTATGCCTGTCTTGTACAGTTTGGACACAAATAGCGTAGGTTTGAATCTAAAGGGAATATAATCAGCAAGATGCGAAGTAACATAACTTTGAAATGCTGCGCGATTTTAAAGAAATTTGATGAGGTGAAGGTGCTCCTAAATGCCATTTACTTAAGAAGGAAATCAGTTCTCTGATGCGGTGCCTGTTTACATAAAATGTGCCCTTGTTCACATTAGAAAAACGAAAACACAATACCAAATTTCAACAGAAATCGACACAATGCTTGATGCATCTTTTGCATCGTCTGGATCCACTTTTATTCGAATGTGATAACCATTAATGGTTACAGACCACTTCTTAATGTTGATCCGGCATGTAAACACTTTTACAGAAAGTCAGAATTGATTGAGAACAATGGAAATTGAAATGTAAAAAATTGTATACTTTCACATTCCGTGATTAAATTAGTAGCACGTATTTTGACAGATTGTAGACAAAAGTTCCGCGACTTGGGCTAAAATGCCGAAAACGTTTACCGTTAATGCTATGATAAGTGTCGGATTTTAATATGTCTTTAAGTTGGTTCTAAATATAAGATTTTAAAGGCTTGACCAAATAGTAAATTCGAAATTTGATGAATTGCTAAAGTGGGAGTCTATAGGATTTGATTTAGTGGTCTATAGCCTAAACAGTCACGTGCTCCTCCATGTTACATCTCAATTCGTTATATCAATATACACGGCCTTGAGAGGCCGTGTAATAAAGCACTTGTGTTACGAACATGTATGAACTCAAAGACAAAAAGGATTCGACACTTTAAGACATAAAATCGTGACGCATGGAACTTAAATTAGATATAATAATAATAATAATAATAATATTATTATTATTATTATTATTATTATTATTATTAATACTAAAATAAATAATAATAATTATAATAATAATATGCGTAGAAACTCAAACAAATTAAATAAACGGAGTCAAATAAAATAAAAAACGCTTTCTTTTGGTTTAAACAATATTTATTTCTTCGATAAATGTACATATACAATACATCGTGAATATTTGCAACAGGATTGAGAAGAAAGTTATAATAACTTGTATAATATCTCTCCTGAAAATATACAAACTATCATGATATAGGCGACAAACATATGAAGCATTATGTACTCGAACATTGTAGAAAAAAACCAACAAACAAAACACAAACAACTATACAATATATTTTGGCAGAAAGTAGGAAAGTAGATGGGTAAGAATGAATCTAACGTCGGTATAACAGACAGAATAGAAGAATTGAAGAATTGTGGTCACAGTTTAATGATCGAACAGGGCATATGGTGGGGTAGGATTTTTAAAATACAATATTTTACAAACCTGTTATGCAGCAAATCTTTTAGTGTTTAATATATATTCTTGTACTAATTTAAATATACAATTATTGTCATCAAGCGTGAGTTGCGGTTCACCGAACAGAAAAGTTGAAAGAGTTGGTATTGTGATTTGGCGAATTTTTGTAAGAAGAATTTGTCTTTGATAGTCGTATTGTTTACAATGAAATAAGTAATGGCTCGTGTCTTCAATTTCTCCGCACTGACACAGTGGACTTTCGATTATGTTTAAACGCTTTCTTTTACGGCTTTTTACTGTTTAAGTTAATGTTAATTGTTAAATTCGTTTGTCACTGCATCTGTATGAAAAATGCGAGGATTAAAGTCAGATGAGCTTAGTCTTAAACAAACTGAATCCTTAACTTTTATGTCATTTTGTTAAAACACACAAACTTACACAGTGGAATTTAAGCATACCTTATTAAATATTAGATCTTAGTCAGAGTTAAAAAGAGCTTTGTAACAACAATAGATCAGCTATAACCTTTTCCTCCATAAATACGCATTTTTACGCATATGCGACCAGTGTAGATCCAGATCAGCCTGCCGCGATAAAGGTACTATGGAGGAAAGCGTTAACATAAATAGATTTTCGTGTTTGTTGTCTGAATTATTTCATAGCGCGCTGTGGTCACATTATATTTTCGAACATAAGTACATGTATCGACCACTTTAAGTTAACTGACAAATGTTTACAAGATGATAAAAATACACCAAAGCAATATATGCATGCTTTCAAGGATTTTCCAGTGGTCGTTTGCATAGCAATATGGCGTAAATCTTTGATAATGTTTGGCTGAGTATCTAGAGAAAAATATGAAAGTATTATTTTAAAACAAACATTTATGTAATATTTACGCAGAATAACATGATATTCGCCCTTCTATTGAAAATAAAGTTTGCCGCAAAGCGTTTTTATTTTAGAAAGGATATGTTTATACCTCATTATAAGCCCAAAGGCTGACGTGACAAAAGGCTTAAGACGATTCTTTTTTGTTGAATTAGATTTAACAATATTTTAAAATGCTAATTTGATAAATGCTTTATCAGATATGTCCACAATCATCAAAATTTTCAATTTAATGATTACTCACATTGTTTTGAAGAGACTTGTTTTTCAAGCTGGCATTAAACATTTTGGTCAGATCTACTTCATTAATATGATAAGCTCCCTTATTTCATATCGAGGCAAATTTGCCTCAGTGTGGATATGTCACTGTGACGGTAATCGTAAGCTTACATATGTTGTAATGTTGCTATAATTTGTCAAATGAGATCAGCTCAGTGTGGATATGTCACTGTGACGGTAATCGTAAGCTTACATATGTTGTCATGTTGATATAATTTGTCAAATGAGATCAGCACAGTGTGGATATGTCACTGTGACGGTAATCGTAAGCTTACATAATGTTGTCATGTTGATATAATTTGTCAAATGAGATCAGCTCAGTGTGGATATGTCACTGTGACGGTAATCGTAAGCTTACATAATGTTGTCATGTTGCTATAATTTGTCAAATGAGATCAGCTCAGTGTGGATATGTCACTGTGACGGTAATCGTAAGCTTACATAATGTTGTCATGTTGCTATAATTTGTCAAATGAGATCAGCTCAGTGTGGATATGTCACTGTGACGGTAATCGTAAGCTTACATAATGTTGTCATGTTGCTATAATTTGTCAAATGAGATCAGCTCAGTGTGGATATGTCACTGTGACGGTAATCGTAAGCTTACATAATGTTGTCATGTTCCTATAATTTGTCAAATGAGATCATTCCAATAGCGACTCTTTTCAAACCAAAACTACGTCGCAAGTTTCTGACATAGGTTTCTCGTTCTACGTTTAGATATATTGCTTAAGAAAATATTGCGTATAGATATAGTAGTCCAATGTCTAAAAGAAGTTTAGCAATATGCGGGAGTTATTTTTATCGCAAGTTTATCTAATTAGCTGCGAAACACAAACGTCTAAAAAAAAGTTCCATCTTCACTGTTTTGAAACTAATTTCTTTAAACAATCTCATTTCGTTTTAAACCTTATATAGCAAAGTGCTGTTAATAATATGATCAGGATTGATTTTAAAATGTCAGCTTCGCGCCATAATAACAAACGTCAGAGTTTACTTTATTCTTAATCTGTTAAAAGACCCTGTTCTCGAAAGTCATATTTTTATTTAGCCTTTAGTTTTTAGCGGGTTCTTGGTCAACTTATATTTTAGGTTACGTCTTTTTAAAGAAAACATGTTGGTGTTTGATTAATTGTTATTTAAGTTACCTTCTTTCAAGTTTGAGTCTGGTTATGTAAGAGAAAATGAAATATTTCTGCATACCTTACACTACATTAAGTGCAAACATAAGACTTTACTACGTTCGTCATTCATTTTCTTTATTATTAGTTACAACTTACAAATAAACTATTTCGATGCTTAATGTGGCAATTCCTCATGGTATGCATATTTCACTTTATTTCGAATAACTATGTTAGAAAGACATATTCCTCAAATACTTCTGTGCCTAGGTAATATCATTCTCACAATTTTATATCAATTTTATAAATTGCTTTTGGCAAGGGTTGTATTTTCACACTTTAGTCTGAGCGTTTAATGCGTCAATTCCCTGATGTGTGAACATTAAATTAGGTTCGGCGTGAGGAAAAGAAATAAAGGCTAGTATATAGATTTAGAATTGAACGTTTTTCACATCTCGAAGCCACGATGGGTTTTGGGGTGTTTATGACATAATTTATTCTGCTTCAATATGTGAAATGACTTTTATGACCAGATTTCTATTAATGTAAACAAAATAGTTTTTTTAATAAAAGTAACAGATTGTTTACAATCACTTTTTCAAAAATTCTAAAACAATGTCGATTGAAAGATATGGCATTCAAATTCATGGTATCAAAAACATAACTATATGTTGCAGAAACATAAATCCTTAAGCCATTGCTTGTTTAACTGTAATTGCAGTGTAAGAACAGAAAAACTGCTCGGTTTGAGCTACAACTGCTTAGAATTTTCATATCTAAACCTTGACCAGTCTTCGTCTTAACATGTACCCTAGGACATGCCTCGGGATTCTATATCGCATAATCTGTCTCTATAAAGTCATATTGATACATTTAAACTTTATTTCAAATAGTCCAATACCTTTATAATACTTATTTTCTTACAAACCATTAACAATACATGCACGTACCCAATAAGGCATTACTTAATATTCTGTTTTAACTCGGCGTTGTAGGGGAATGAGTGCATTACTTAAATTTAAAAAAAAATGACGAAACAATGGATAGGAAAGTTTGCATAGTTTAGTGAGGCACATTACTTATTTTCATTAGTTAATCCCCAGTCCTTATTTTTGCCTTCCTTCAAATGACAGTGCCTCTAGCTGGGAGCGAACCCGCACCATCACGGCGACAGCGCCAAGCCCTGCAATTCCTGCGACGCAACCAACTGACCTAGCCGGGACAACCCCAAAACATAATCATGTCGCTAATTCTTAAAATTATTACATTTGTCATTGAACATTAACAATTGTTCATCGTTAACAGACAACTTTTCCTATTTTCATATAATGTTCCTTACAAAGTCCTCTTCTTCGCTCAAAATTAACAGTGTAATTATTTCCTATAGATGAAAAAAGAACCTTGAACGCCAACGAATACATCAAACTTGAAAATATTTCAGACTCGCTTTGATTGAGAATGTTCGCGGGCAGAAATGGAAATGCATATACTGTCCACGCCGCCTAGCCCCAGGTTGAGCGCAACAATATTTTATCAGTGAACGGTACAATATTGATCCATCCCAAACGACGATATTCATATGACGGTGAACATGAAACTTCAATGCAGTATTTTCATTTTAACACCATTCATTGATCAGCGTCGTTTGGTCCCCAGATAAATGAATGGGTTTGTCGAATTTAATAACAATGTACCATAATTGTTTGTTCGACTATGTTTTATAGTGTAAATGTAACACATTTCAATTTTTTTTTTTTGCGCAGAATAAAATTTACAAATTCCCGTTTAGATCTTCCTACTTTCTTGTTGATCCATTGCATTTATTTTTTTTTTAACTTTAACTGCTTTTAAGCAATTACGAAACGATGTTTGTCTTAAGATGGTTAAGTGCTGTTATTCTGCGATATTTCAAAAATGATAAATCTAAACCGCGACAAACTTGACAAGTACGATGTTATCAATATTGATTACTTGTATTTTATTCACGACAAAGAAACTCAAGTTCATAAGAAATTCAGATGGAATTGGTGTTTTTGTTTTAAAAAAATCTTATTTTGTAACTAATGCCTGCAGAATCAGATGTTATTATTTAGTTAAAATAACAAAATGCATGTACTATTTTAGTAACTGCTTTTGTACTTGCCATACAGTAAAAAACATTAAATGCCTTTGGATGACGTACGGAAAATGTTAAGTCTGAACTCACAAAAAGGTTTTACTCATTTACGAATGTCTTCATTTATTGTGACTTAAATGTTCAAACAGCAAATGTTTAGATTAAGCCCAACGTGACACTTTCCTTACAGAAATGCTTGAAGTAAATGTAGATAATACACAACTGAGTTCTTTGACCAGAAATATCAAGCATTATGTAACCAGCATGTTTCATGTAAATAAATTGTTAAAGTCCAATCAGTTAAAAAGAAGTAAATACTTTTGTTGGGTCTATGAATAATAGGATTGCTTGTATGTGTTTTTTGTCACCTATATTTATGTTCATGAAAATCAAGTGTAACAAGGCAAGTATACTGATAATCCATTTTATAAACTGTGCATATGAAACATGCATGTTAAATATAAAGGATGTAACCAGCATGTTTCATGTAAATAAATTGTTAATGTTGTCTTATTTAACGTCCGGGATCTTAACATACTGGAAACATATACTTCATGTTATAATGTTGATAAATGACGAAAATTAATTGGTTCTCACATTTTTTAATTTCGAAAGTAAATTATTTGTTTTACATGTCCACAATAATTTTCAATATTAATATAATAACAAAATCACCTTCGCACGTCCTATCATAAGAGTTGTTCAATGCGACCGATCTGGACTGCGGCTGATTCAATTCTGACTACACCGCTGCCGTGCGCGGTAGATTATTCTAAACTTTTGACCTTTGGACTAATTGGAACGCTCGGATCAAAAGATCAAGGTATATTTTTACAAATTTCCAACGTTACTTCTAACTCATTACCAAATAAGTCCACAGCGCTCCAGAACAACGAATCGTATACTAGAACGTGCCCAAATGTACTAAAGATGAGTAATTCATAAATTATTCGACGGAATCATCCGAACAACATCAGGAAATACTATCATACTATACATGTTAACCTATATACCTAGATAAACTTAACATTTACCTGTGATGTTTCTTGCTTACTCTAACAATATTGACTTTGTTGTGTTACAATTATATTCAGAAAAAAAAACAAGAGATTGTCATAGGATTAGAAAAATAACATTGATTACAAACTGATTGAAATATTTAAAAACAACAATTTACAATAAATGTAATGTTCGATATAGTTTGATTATATTGGTTAAAATGATCTCAAGATACCAGGCTGTAATTAACTTATATCAAGTGTAAATGGGTTTCCCTCAATTCACTCCTTCACATTGTATTAAACACAACACAACACAATTAAAACTTCAATATTAAATTTTAATTTGTAACCGGAGCACTTGTGTCACCGATGAAATTAATCAATTTCTACAATACATTCCAACATACAGTGTATATCATTTTTCTCAACTAATTATTATTTTATCTCAATATATAATAATTCATAGATAGATAGATAGATAGATTTATTTCAATATATAATGCACAAAGAAACATGGCATTGAATTGCAACAATAATCATACATATAAACATATAACAAATATGTATGTATCATGCTAAACAATAAGCCATGTCACCCAACATTACATATCAAGGATTACACAAAAAAGAGTTAATATAAACTCTTATTTCCATTGTGGTCCTTTTTATATAATATTGTATGACATAGGAAAATATCACAGTCTAAATGAAATCTCTTGGCATTGCTTATGAAAGACTTAGTAGTTAAAATAAATACGATATAATGAATGAATTACATACACATTAAAATCTAGCAATAAAATTAATACACAATGAAAAATGACTGAATAGGTTTGACACATATCACATTATACATGCTAACTGTTGCAATGATCACAATACCATCAGGTTTGTCTATGACACGTCAGAAACAATCTATCTATTATATCAGTAAGATAAATATTCTGTTATACAGTACTAGTATAAAATAGATTGACTAAAACACATTTACAAAGAATTAAAAATATGTTCATTGATAATATTTTTAAAAGAGGCCACAGTTTTGGCATCTCTGGCAATTTGTGGTAAAGCATTCCAGAGGGTACAACCATTGTAGGCAAACGATTTCATGCCAAACCCTTTGACCTTGGGTATACAAAACCTCTTGCTATTCTCCAAGACTGTATTTGAATTATCATTATTAGTGGAGTCAATTTTTACCCTGAACCTTGTATTTTTTTCATGAATATTCATAACAGGTGTAAAATGGTCATTTAGGTAGGATGGGGCAAGCTTTGAATTAATTTTAAAAACATGACAAAGTATAATTTGATTGACTCTGGATGCCACTGGTAACCAGTTGAGCCTAATAAACTCCTCCTTGCCAATATGTGACCTGGGATGCAAGTTCAAAACAAATCTAATGAGCCTATTCTGTGTAACCTGCAGTTTATGTTTTAAGTCCTGTGTAAGACTGTTGAACCAAGCTGAAGAGGCATAGTCAAAATGACACTGAATAAGGGACATAACCAAGAGTTTCCTGGTGTACTGGTTAAGAAAACTTTGTTTTCGGTATAGGAATTTCAGTCGGGCATTTGACTTCTTAATTATAGCCCTAGCCATCGATTCAAAAGACAGACACTGGTCAATGATAACGCCAAGATACTTAACTGAAGTTTTGGATTCTATTGAAGAGCCATTGCAAGTAATGTCAAGTGATGGTTGAGATCTTATTCTCGGTTTTGAACCAAATAAGATTGATTCTGTTTTGCCAAGATGTAATGAAAGCTTATTATTAACCAACCAATGACTTACATTATTTAAATCATTACTTAACTTATTCTCAATATCTGATTTATTCCTGGCAGACACAAGTATAGCAGAATCATCAGCATATAGTAACAACTTATTTTTAACAACTGCAGACATGTCATTTACATAGATGAGAAATAATAGTGGGCCTAAAATAGATCCCTGGGGAACCCCGCAAGTAATATTCTTGGTAGAAGACCTTGTACCTGACAACTCAACCAGCTGATGTCTGTCAGATAAATATGAAGAAAACCACATCAGGGATGACTGAGTTAGACCCATGGCTTTAAGTTTCATTAAAAGAATAGAATGATTGACCGTATCGAACGCTTTTTGAAGGTCTAACAGGATCATACCAACTAGGTGACCTTTGTCCATTTGGAACCTGATATAGTCAGTAAGATGCACAAGGCAGGTGTCAGTTGAATACCCATGCCTGAAGCCAGACTGATGTTTATAAAGTAGGCTATTAGAAGCTAAATAATCTTCCAGTTGGTCGTAAATAACACGTTCAATGACCTTAGATAAAATACTTAAAATTGAAACAGGACGGTAATTTCCAACATCCGTCTTGTCACTTTTCTTGTAAATTGGGACTACCCGGGCAGACTTTAGGTCATCGGGAACCACACCCTGGATAATTGACAAGTTAATAATATGCGCAAGAGGACCCGCAATAATTTGGGCTGAATCTTTTATGAAACGTGAAGGGATACCATCTAGTCCTGTAGCTTTATTAGGACATAAATTGTTTAAGTACTTAAGAACTTTGCTTTCGGACACAATAGAAAAAGAAAAAGTATCTCTCTTAACACCCTTCGACGAATAAAAGTTAAAAACAAAATTTTCTCCAAACTTATTACTAATTTTTGGCAATTTATTGACAAGTTTTTCAGCTACAGAAGTATAAAAAGAATTAAATTTCTCTGCAACCTTTAGTTTGTCAAAACAGACTTCCCCATCAATATTCAAACCAATATTACTTGAACCTTGACTATCTTTATTTGGTAAGCCTAAACTTTTCAAAGTTTTCCATAAAGATTTAGAATCAGACATGTTGTTTTCTACTGATGATTTAAAATAATTCTTTTTGGCACTCATGATAATCTGGTTTGCTTTATTCCTCATGGTTCTAAAATAGTTAAGATTTTCTTCAGTTTTGTTTCTTTTGTAATTATAAAAAGCCTTGTCCCTATCTTTAATGCTTTGTAAAACCTCGGAGTCAACCCATTCTTCAGTTCTCTGCTTTATGCGGACAGACTTGACTGGAGCAATTGAATCCATTGTTGATATAAAAACTGATTTAAAATTGTTCCAAGCATCATTTACATTGTCACAATATAACACTGACGTCCAATCACATCCTAACAAAGATTGTTGAAAACTTTCTTTAGAATAATGTTTAAGAGATCTAACATTTACAGTATTATGTTTCCCAATATGTGCATGAGTAACTTTTCTAGTACAAAATGTCATCAAGTGGTCACTAATACAACAATCAATAACACCACTCTGAGAAATCTTATCTGGATCTGTCACAAGAATTAAATCTATAGTTGTCGATGTGGAAGCTATTCTGGTGAAATCTTTGATAATTTGTTTAAAACTAAACATATCACAAAGAGAGTTTAAACTATTTACAAGTGAACAGTTACCTGTTGAAGAACAATTAGTATTAAAATCACCTAAGATCACAGTTTCTGACTCATTAAGAGATGGAATGGATAAAAATATTGATTCTAAAATGTCATAAAAGTTTGTCTGCTTGGGTGGTCTATATAACACTCCACATAAAATAAGTTTTGTTTTTGGAAGTAAAATGTCAATAAAAGTTCCTTCTAGTTCCTGGTGGTTAAAATCTGGTCTAGCGTTAAAAGCAATGTCTTGACGAATATATATGCACACACCTCCTCCATGGCGATTCCGGTCCTTTCTCTGGATAACATAGTTATGAATATTAATTTCAGAGTCAAAGACTGTTTCATCTAGCCAAGTTTCTGTTAAAAGTATGCATGAAGGGTTAGAATCTCTAACGAAAATCCGGATTTCATCAATTTTTGGCAATAGGCTTCGAACGTTCAAATGTATGAAGTGAAGGCCTCTTTTCTTGAAGATAGAGCCAGTATTTTGTCGAGTGTTCGATGGGCCTGGGCACGGGTGTATGTCGCCACATAATAACAAACTTAACTTCAACCACTCTGTGTTACAGCTGACTGTGCAATTACGTGTATTCTGGTCAAAATGGCATCTGGACTTCTTGTTAACATTCTGATAGAAAGTAACAAAGTGTTGATAGAAGCAATGTTCACCAAAGGTGATATTGTCAAACAGAAAACTTTCAAACTGTGGAAATGTTGAGACATGTCCGAAATTTTCAGTATCCGAATATATATACAGTTCTGTTCCATCATTGTTCAATAGGCTGTACAGTTTAAAACCAATAAGTAAAATGCATGAAAGAAGCTTTGTAATATCCATAATCTTTGTAGTTGACCAATTTACCCTTTCTTGCTGGTGAAACTGTGTAAAAGATAAATATTATAGTTGTTTACATTTGTAACATTTTCCTAGGTCACACACCACTATCATATAACATATCGTATAACACTAATGGCATACAACAATCCACAAGTACAGATCTGTTTACATTCTACAAAAACAATATTTGCATTTACTTCCTAATTTTGAAAAAAAAATTCGAGGTAAACCTGTCGGTTACCCAAATCTTAACGATTTACACATCATAATAATCGCACGAAAATATCGTGCAATGCTTTAGTGACCATCTTAACAGTGACTGCGTCATCTTAAGGGGAAATAATTTCTTTCCAGTTCGTTCCTCAAGAGAAATACATTATATTTAGTAAACCTTTAAAATCCTTCAAGTGAATAGTTGTTTTTTTTATGACTATGACCTGTTAGATTTTTAGTAAAAACTAAATCCCCAACATCTTACCGATATTAAAATTAACTCTTACAAAAACAGGATCAGGTCAAAGTAAAAAGTAAATTTAATGGTTATCAAAATAAAATTCAAACAAAATAAACCATGTTTAATGTAAATCCGAGGTTAAAATAAGAATACTAGTTGATATTTATATTCAGTGCTACTGTTGCTATGTATAATTATGATTGATATTATGTAGTCTTTTTAAATTTGCTAAACGCTAGACGGTTTTCATGTTTTATATTGTTTCTATAAACAATCCGTAAAGATTAGCGATGTATGTTGTTGTTGTTGTTCTTGTTGTTGTTTTTATAGAATTCATGTTTTATTTGTAAACATGCTATAGCATTAACAATAAACTTTAAAAATTCTACTCAAAACCCTAGATACGACTTAAAATCTAGTATCCATATTTGGTGCTTTCCCCACTCGTGAGATGAAAAATTATAAAAATCAAGTTCCCTTAAATGTTAAATGACTTGTGTGTGTCCGAATTTTAAAATATATAGTGCTTGTTGCTTTTGATGTACATTTGTATAGAAAATCGATATCATTGCATGAAAGAAACAAATATCCTAAAAAAACAAGATATGCAAAATAAAGAATGACAGACACATCATAAATGTTATCGCTTCCAAAAAGTATGAATACAGGTTCGTCACGATTCGCAATCTTATAATGATAGAAGTTGATTTATGGAGATTAGTTCTTGATGATTATCGTACCACATTCGTCACACTGGTCATGCTACATGAAGTTGGAGAGAGGATGTTTTCATGCCAAGAGGAAACATGTAGAGAATGGTATATTGTCACTGGGATTAACAATTTAACACATGAAGAATATAAGTATCTTGCATGAGTGTGAGGTGGAGATAGAAAAATCTGTCACCGAGGGGGAACTGTTTTGCGGGAACAATGCTCTGCAAGATACGTTTTTTTCTGTATACCTTTTACTGTTCATAACATTTGTATTTATTTATACAAACTTAATTTTGTTTTCTTACGCTGAAATATTGACGTTTACGCAAGCCTTATTTTTTTAATGACGTCACTAACTAGAATATATTACGTCAGATGTAACACTACTCATGTAGCACACGAACGTTATCTTTTCCCTTGGGAAAAGGTAAGACTTTCCGGTAAATCACGCGGAAATACTTATCCGGTATGCAAGAAAATGTTATACCAATAAGCGGAAGTATAAAATGGTATTTTCGCTGTAACCGTCCATTTATTATCAGTATTGCAAATGTTGGCCTAGTTGTTATAAAATTTTAGATTGAATTAAGATAAATATTCCTGTTTCAGTTAAATATTTGTTTAACTTTCACGCGCAATCACCAAATACATGTATTACATTCATTTTAAATTAAAGACTTATCTTTTTGAAATGTTTAACTAAGTGTTTTTATTCTAAACAAGAAATATCATCTGTTGATTTAATGTTTTAATACATAACTGTGTAAATTGACGATTAGGACTGTGTTGTTGTTTCTTTATTTGTCCACTAAACATGATGATACTATGTTTGAAAAGTTTTCAGCGATCCTTTATTTTATCATTCATTTAATTTGTGGCGTTTGCACATATCTGGACTTTTGATAAAGCGGGAAGATGTTGTTATTTTTTTCAACGAGGTCAAGGTTATCTTTTCTGTCCTAAATAATGTCGAGATTTTTAACATAAAAGTCTCAAACAGATTATTTGACTGTCAATTTGACTAGAAGTTTACGGCATTTACAGAAAAAAACACAATCTTTAAAGTCCATTTATGCAAAGAAATAAGATACAGTTACTTAAATATTCGTTTTTGCAAATTACCTCCCTTTTAATTAAAATAAGAACAAAATCTAACGCTTAAATTTCCACAACCAAATAACATTTTTATATTTTATTTTTTTAAATTGATAGATACTAAACCGACATCTTCCAAGATAAACATTTTGGCGATCACATTTCTCGATGACTGAAGGTTATAAAGCTGAGATTGGAAACAAGTCTCAAATCTCAAGCATCTGGTCGACTGGTCGCCATTTCAGCCAATCAGATGCTTGAGATTTGAGACTGGTTTCCATGCTCAGTTTTATAACCTTGGATATTTGCATTCACTCGCCACTTCAATCTGTTCCATCTTATCACGTACATCTTGCTCCATGCAAAAAAGTGTAGATCTAGTTTAATCAGTAAATACCGCATTGAAGGTTCCATGTTCATCGTCAAATCCATACCATCGTTCGGGATGGATAAAAATTTTACTGTTTATTGGTGTAAATATTGAGTTGCGCTCAACCCGGGGCTAGGCGACGTGGGCAGTAATATGCATTTCCATTACTGCCCATGAACAATCTCAACCAAACCGAGCCTGAAATTTTTTCATATTCGTCGTGTTCGGAGGTTTTCAAAGTTCCCTTTTCATCTATTTCATAATAAAATATTATCAAAAATGGAAACATTTAAAATAAGAGATCGTCGAAAACATAAGAGCAGGGATATATTTAATTACGTTAACAATAAGTCTTATTTTGAAGTGCAATGATATTGTTTTTGATGAACAAAATGAGAAAATCTTTTGCGCAGTTCAAAGATTCATCAAACATAGTCGTCGGTTTTAAAATTTTAACTTTTAAAAACTATTATTTAAATATCAAATCTAGTTTATATCTTGGGAATAATCATTGATAGCAAAGTGTTCTAGAATAAAAAAAAACAAAAAAAACCTAATAATACATTATCCTACAGTCCGTCGGTGTACCTACTTGTCAGAAATGGATCCATTCTTTCAATTCTAATTTATCCTTAATCTGAATTTGGATTGAATATGTCGTGATTATTGTTACTTATATAATAAAATCTTTTTTTTTCTGTACATTAATACGTTGTTTTGTAACTAACCATTCTTCGGGAAAGGTTATCATTAAGGTATCGCAAACATTGCAAATGGCAATAACAGGCTAAAATTTCAAAAAATGAATTTTGGAGAAAATACTTATTGCCACCTAGATTTTAGTAAATAAATGGATTTAGCTATGGATGTAGTAAATGTTTGCAAGCTCAGTTTAGTCTGATTCATGTTCTAATTACCAAGCACATACGAAAACAAAAGAAAAACCGTTTGCATGAGAACTCTGAAATTCATGAACAATATACCAAAGCAAGTCATATCTGAAATAAGTATATGCTGGTCTACAATGTTAAGTGCCAATTCGTCAAAATGATGTTAGGGTTTTCAAGAAATTCACGGAAAACTTACTTCCTACTTTCACTTTCTACTTTAACTTTGAACCAGGAAGTAAGATTCCCTTGAATTTCTTGAAAACCCTAACATCATTTTGAAGAATTGGCACTAAACATTGTAGACCAGCGTCTATTTATATTAGTTTACAGCATGGTAAATTCATAAAAGTGAAGGACGCCTTGGCCTACTAACAAGCTGATCGATTATATTGTTTACATTTGGAAGATTTCTGCATTTTCTGGAAAAAATCCCTTGGCGAGACAATCTCAATTTAGAATTGCTGATCAGATGTTATTTTATTGAGAAGGCTGGTAATTTATAAACACTGTACCTTTGCACGTACTTAATAACATTTTGACCAGTTGATTAGTTGATTTCATCTTGGGTATTTTGTATTAGTCAGATGTTTGGCATTTTTAGGCAAAATTTCTTATATATATTAGAGTTTTTATGTGCATTCATCCGAAGGTCATGGGCATTAAATCATTTATGTTTAGAATACTATACTAAGTTTGTAGATTGTCCTGAATCATTATAATCATATCTAAATATACATGTGATCACAAAACAGCACAAATTTATAATAGAAAGTAACAGTTATCTTTTTAATAATTTGCGGATTGTGATCTCGGTGCCTTAGCTGATCGCCATTTCAACCAATCAGATGCTTGAGATTTGAGACTGGTTTCCATGTTCAGTTTTATAACCTTGGGCACAGAATTCACTTGCATCAACCGATCCGAATAACGTATTAAATATAAACAGCTTGCAGTTTCTTTGCCTTTATTAGTTACAACCAAAGGAGTAGAGAGACAAAAGGTAGAGCACTGCTTTAGAGTTTGATTAATGAATATTAAACTTGCAGCACTTCAAACTGTTAGTATTTAGGAAAACTTCAGGTAGTCTTTGTTCATACACTTAACCAATGTTCTAACTACACCGGTCATATTTTTTTAACTTCCCAGCAAGGATTCGGGATTATACTCTTTGAACTTTAAATGAAATAAGATTCATCATTTTGACTTCTTTGTAGGAAATAAATATTAATTTCTCTTCACGCGTCCAGAAATAGATGAAAAGGGAACTTTGAAGACCCTAGACCACGACAAATATGAATATATTGCAGGCTCGGTTTGATTTAGCCAGTTCCAAATTTATATTGACTGGGATATTGAACCCACCTTTCTTTAAACTTAACGAATCATTAAAATCAAAAAGTAAATTTAGAAGTACTATTAACATAGTACATAAATATCGTGCTCGACGACCTTCAAAGGACGTAAATGATAACAGCACTGATTGAATGTTTGGGGAGACTTTTTACAGCCGCTACACGGCACAAACAACGCTACTATGATATTGAAATAGAGGAAAAGGGAACAATGAAGACCCTAGACCGCGACAAATATGAAAATATTGCAGGCTCGGTTTGATTGAGCCTGTTTATGGGCAGTAATGGAAATGCTTATTACTGCCCACGCCGCCTAGCCCCGGGTTGAGCGCAACTCAATATTTACACCAATAAACAGTACAATTTTGATCCATCCCAAACGATGGTATGCATATGGCGATGAACATGGAACCTTCAATGCGGTATTTTCAGATTAATACCATTCGATGTTCAACGGCGTGTCGTCCCCAGATAAAAGAATTGGTTTGCCCTAAACGAGAAAACAATGGGCGGAGCTATGCAGAATTGAATTTTGAGAAGGGATCTTAGAATATAAATCCTGCATATCACATACAACGCCAAAGGCAAAATTTAAAAAGCAGGAGGTATATTCTTTGGGGTGATTGAACAATATCCAAATTTATATTGACTGGGATATTGAAACCACCTATCGTTAAACTTGCCGAAATATTTAAAACAAATAGTATATTTAGAAGTACTATTAACATAGTACATACATATCGTGCTCGATGACCTTCAAAAGACTTAACTGATAACAGCACTGATTGAATGTACGGGGAGACTTTTTACAGCCGCTACACGGCACAAACAACGCTACTATAATATTGAAATAGAGGAAAAGGGAACTTTGAAGACCCTAGACCACGACAAATATGAAAATATTGCAGGCTCGGTTTGATCGAGCCTGTTCATGGGCAGTAATGGAAATGCTTATTACTGCCCACGCCGCCTAGCCCCGGGTTGAGCGCAACTCAATATTTACACCAATAAACAGTACAATTTTGATCCATCCCAAACGATGGTATGCATATGGCGATGAACATGGAACCTTCAATGCGGTATATTCAGATTAATACCATTCCATGTTCAGCGACGTATGGTCCCCAGATAAAAGAATGGGTTTGCCCTAAACGAGAAAACAATGGGCGGAACTAAACAGAATTGAATTTTGAGAGGGGATCTTAGAATATAAATCCTGCATATCACATACAACGCCAAAGGCAAAATTTAAAAGCAGGAAGTATATCCTTGGGGGTGATTGAACAATATCCAAATTTATATTGACTCGGATATTGAAACCACATATCTTTAAACTTGTCGAAATAATAAAAACAAATAGTAAATTTAGAAGTACTATTAACATAGTACATAAATATCGTGCTCGACGACCTTCAAAGGACGTAAATGATAACAGCACTGATTGAATGTATGGGGAGACTTTTTACAGCCGCCACACGGCACAAACAACGCTACTGACATTTAATAAAGGTAGGGGTTAAGCCAAAAGTCACAAAATTGTCGGTAGTGGTTATATTCTCCTTAAACGAATATTCATGTCTCTTTTTTAATATGGATTTTTAAGTAATTTTGAACAATTCTATTCTATTCTGCTATAATTCGATTGTTAAGCTGTTACACAGAAAATTTTTCAGCAGGTTTTGCCGGTTTAAGTATATCCTCAATACACAAGCTACGGTCAATTTTGTGACTTTTGGTTTTGCCCTCACCTCTAAATGTCCTTGGTTTAAAAACGCCCGGAGGGATTTAAAAACGCCCGAGGGATTTAAAATAGATTTAAAAAAAAATAAAATAAAAATGATGATTCTTGTTATGTTTTAAATTTACTGTACTCCGATTCTGTGCGGAAAAATTAAAAAATAGCTCTATTGATCGGTGTAGTTAGAACATTGGTAAAGTGTATTAAACATGAGATTTCTTACATTCGGTTCACAAACACTATCGATTTCTTCTTGAATATCTGTTTTAATGCTGACAGGGAAATTCTATGCTCTTGTTAATGCATTTTCACATTTTTATACTAATTGTATAATTTATTGTTGGCAAGGGTCGTATTCTCACATTTTATGATGATGTTTAAATGCGCCTTTCCTCTTGTGTGTGAGAATGAAATAAGATTTGTGCGAGGGAAAGCAATAAATAATGGTTTATATATTTTCAATTTCAAGAACACGACAAATTTTACCGGGTCTTTGTTTAAGCTACTGCTGCTACAACCAGGACGAGTGCATTGGTGTTTCTAGCTTTTCCCTGGACAAAAGGAAAATGTTAGGCTATCTCCTCTGCAAAAGAATAGTCTACGTTGTGTGACTGAATTTTTATTACATCCTGAAATTTAAAAAAAAATCTAATATCTGTTTTAATACTTTCCTATCCATACCCGACGGTACAATTATGTTATTTATATAAGTACGTTAATTGCTTTAATCCACACAGTGACTTTGCTTTACCATTTTTTCATTTTTTAATAATTAAAATACTTAAAATAATAGTTTTTATTTTTTATTTTTGTCTACGACGTAAAATGATGTGACAATATTTCTTGCAACAACATTTTGGTACCCCGAAAATAATTCATTCAACATAACCAAATTGTGTTCCAACTATTAGCACTGATCGTTCAGTTTGCTTTTAGCCGTATAATTGACAAGTTACATTATAATTACATAGCGCTATCAGAAGAAACAAGAAATATCTTTAAAAAAGATAAACGGCGTAGATTGAATATGAAACGATGCAGTTGTAGCTGGTATTATTTACTTCATCTTGATTTACGTGTAAAATAAATAATTTCATTGTGAATCCTTCACAATGACTTTTTATTAAAAATACTTAGAATTGTATGCAAAACACACAAATAAAGGAAGAGATAAATAGATTTTATTTTTTTTTATAAATGTGAATCTTATAATTATGATAAAACGGATTTTAAAGGTCTTTGCTTTATTAATACCTTAAACATAAAAAACAAGTTAGTAGAGGATGTATTAATTACCAAGATAATAAAGAAATTCAGTAAAGATCTTAAGACTTATTGTGAGCAATAAACAATAATAAGAGTTGTAAGTGTTTTCTTCAAAACTTGACGAGAAATTCTTAGGAACATGAAACAATTCTAGAATATACCACAACTTTCTGCTCTGTGAAAGCTGTATGCATTAATTGCAATCTGATAAAATTCATCTAATGAAAACCGTTACGCTTACATGTTCTTAGATCTGACTTGAGTGCTATTGCTTTAATAGCGGACTCCGCGTAACATATTACACGTAGTTGCCAGATTTAAGACAAGTAAGCACATGGTAAAATCCTCAGTCGCGATAAAGAATGAATTTTATATAAGAATCGTATTTTAAAAGGCCTTTTTTGTGTTTATTCTTCAAACATAATGTATCAGATGATATATCAATGGCTGAAAGAATAAAATATATTTAGTGAAGACTTCAAGACTTAAATAGCGAACTCGTTGTTTACGTATATCGCGTAGCATATTATATACAGCTGCCCGATTGAAGAGACGGTTAACATTTTACGAATTACTGAAAGAGCTGGGATAAATTTCCATTAACTAAAATCTCGAAAATATTACAATAATTCAAGCTCGCAGATTTTAGTACTTAAATTTTAAGCTTTACAGTGAAAGTGTAACATCGTTTTCTTTAAGCCATTTCCACTTACTTTCACTTTCATTTTGTATAGGTTGATATAAAAGAGAGAGTGTATTGTTGTTGACAAATAATCCTAGCCAATGACGAGTACTGTAGTGTGCCTCATTTCAACATCTTTCAACACAAGAATATAGCAAAGATCGTTACGGCATTAATCGTTTCAAACAGTACGGTCTAATTGTTTAAAAATCCCAATAGATACCTCTTCACCCTGCTAGATGCCTCTCTGGTGGAAATAGCTACCAATCGAAATAGTTTATTTAATTTTCCCGCTGCATAATAATATAATACCAGTGATATTTACAACACTTTATTGGTTAATAAAGTAGGTCAAAAGTGAGCTTATCAGCTACGCCGAAAAAACGACCTCAAAACACACAAAACCAATTAAACAGAATATCATCCATCTGTGAACAGTTTTCAATAGTGTCCTGTTTGTTACAATTCCAGTCTATGAATCTACGAATCTTGCATAAAAACTAAGTCAGACTCTATAAAAATTAAGTTTCTTAGTATCAGATTAAAATTACTAACAAAGACCGATGTGTGCTAGAATGCTCTATATTTTTTAGAAATAGGTTATAGCTTCTTCCTATTTATAAGACTCATTATTAATTAACTAAAACAATATTGACACAATATGTACGATTCGGTCCACCTTATATGGGTTGCACTCAATTCATATGAAATTTCAACAGGGCCAATACGAGATAACCTGAGCCAATACGGGTTTTACTGAGCCAATATGAGATCGCATGATTCTGATTGGATAATGAACTGATCCAATATGGATTAAATCACTTCCTTTTAAAAACAAAAATGCCGCCATTTTGGAATTTCTAAGTCGAATTTTTATGGATAAAAATGATAATAGATAGTGTGACTTTGGACACGAGGTGCATTTATTCAAAGCGGCAGAGGATAAGTCTATGTTGCCGCTTTTGGTCGTTTCTTTCTGTGTAATGAAAATCTTTGAGTTTATCTAACTCATCAGTACAACAACAATGCGGATGTCTGCAGCAAGAATTCTTGAAACTAAAAAACAGTGACTTTTAAGGGATTACTCTTGATTTGAGCAAGTATATTCAGAAAAATTTTGCAAAAAGGATCAAAGCTTCGTTTGGATAACTTACAGACATGATAAATTGAGTATTACATGCGGAATTCGTGGATGGAATGTGCGAAAAAAGAAATTTTTTTGGATATATTTGGATATGGACTAAATTAAGACTGGAAGAACAAGAGAGTTGGCTGCCACAGTGTGTAGGAATGTTCAGGTTGTTTTTATATTCAAAACAAAACAACCTTCATATCTGCATCTCCATGGTAGCTTATATCAGCCAGGTCACTACTGGACATAGACTCATTGAAGATGCCAGACATCAGAATCAGAGTTGACACTTCGTCTCTTCAGGCCGGTAAATTAGCAAGTCTAGAACTATGAATATTGTGTTAATTAATAAAATTGTCATTAATAAAGTGAATTCATATTTGCCTTGTTATTGGGTCTCGGGCAGTCATATTAGCCCTCGGCCTTTGGCCTCGGGCCAATATGACTACCCTTGACCCAATAACAAGGCCAATATGAATTCACTTGATTAATAACATTATATTATTAAGCATCTCGGATTTCAACCATTTTCAACCAGTACATACTCTTAAAACTTTCAATATAAAGATTTATGTCAATAAAACTTAATTGCTTGTCTGGTGTTTTTGCTCATAAGGTGGAGTTCATAACGATAAGTTATATTCATTCAGAGATGGAAAATTGTTGTTATCTATAGCTAACAAATCGTCAAAATAACGCGAGGTGTTTTAAAGGCTGTTATTGGCTGAAGGTTATAAAACTGAGCATGGAAACCAGTCTCAAATCTCAATGATCTGATTGGCTGAAATGGCGGACTGGTTTCAAATTTCAAGGATCTGATTGGCTGAAATGGCGACTGGTCGCCATTTCAGCCAATCAGATCCTTGAGATTTGAGACTGGTTTCCATGCTCAGTTTTATAACCTTGGACAATTATGTCTTCTTGGTGCTCAAGGTAATAGACAGAAGGTAGGTCGGCATACACTTCACTAAATGAGTACACGCTAAACATATCGGAACTTCGACATTCGACATTCGATTTTGGCTTTAAACTTCGGTTTCAATTTGAATAAGTCTGTAAAACATGTCAAAGAGGATACGTTGATGAAAAATAAAAGTCTTGGTAAGTGATTCCCCACAATTTTATATCGTCAGCTTTGTCTAAAAATCAGTATTAGCACCATTAAAATAAGAAGGAGTTAAACCATTTCTGCAATAAGGTGACGATATTGTTTTGTTTATTATGAGTCGTATCTCTCTCACAAGTCAGAGCGCTTAACGCCACAATTCCCTAGTGAGAAAATGAAATTAGGTTTGGCAGGAGGAAAGGAAATAAAGGCTAGTATATGGATTTATTATCGAACGCTTTTCGTATCTCAGATCCGCGTCGACGTTTTAAGGTTGCACTTTATCTACCGATATAATTATACCTTTTATATTACTTTGTTTAAACTTCGGATTGCATGGTGTTTGTTTTGTTTGTGTGTACGTTCGTGCGTGCGTGAGTGTATAAATTTAAGATAATTAACAAAAAGTTCTCAATAAAAATTAAAAGTACGTATATCTTGTATGAGCCCGTATCTTGATATACGTTGCACTGAAATGATACAATCGTATGAAAATAACACACAACTTTTAAAGAAAACCATAAAGAATACAAGAAATAACAAAAATTTTAATAACTCTTATGTAATAAACGTTACCACACCCAATATTATTAAGACATATTCACCAAGTGTGTTTATAATATTTACCATACTGCGGCCGTCACCCTAATTGGAATGATTTCTTTAGAAAGGACAAATCTATAGAAGGTACATACTAGATACACAAACTATTGTTTGTTGGTTGCTATAATTGAAAACGTTTTCCTATATCCGTACGATATTGATGTGACAACAGGTTTTTTTCAGATTGAATATTTCTTGAATTTTGGTCGTTTTTTTTTAAATATTTCTAGCATAAATGTTGATAAAATTAGTATTAGGTTGTTGTTTTTTACTAAATTAAATAAACGAATTTTGTAAAACAATAAAAAATGTATATGTTTTGCAAATGATTTTTCCCAGACGGAAACCCTACTCAAAGGTTCTCTAATTTTTAATTGTTTGTGATGTTTTATTTTTTTTGAAATTTATCATTACTTTTACTACTGCTCTCTCTTTCCTCTATTTCGGTGTGTTGTCTGCCTTTTGTTGTTCCCAATAGGCCTGTTTTAAATTTTACAGTTCCAAAACAATTAACTTCGAAATTATACTGACGATCAGTCAATAATAAAATATGGCATAGCAAGTATTACTAAGCGCCTGTAATTTGAATTAAAAATGTGTAACATTTTGTGATGCAAATTTGATTTTTTTCCGTTGGCATACTTAAATTGTGTGGGTCTTTTTTACGTTTATATACAATGTACCACTAACAGGTTTTTTTTTCACGTTACCGAGATTCTGTGACAATATATTGCCCGCTATCACTGATTTACTTTTAAGTTATAGCTCATAAGGTAAGGCACATTTCTTAGTACACCTGTACTGTATAGCATTGACCCGTTCTTATTTCGTTTGTTATATGGTAGTATGTCCAAACTCATTTTACAGAAGCTTGGTAATTGATGATGACTTTAACTTTCATTCTTAATAATTAATTAACCTCAAGTGCCAGTCATCGTGCACCCTATAGTCACATAATTCTATCATGGACTGGTTAAATGGAGGTAAATAATTATATTTTAGTGTTCGATACACTATCAATAGCACCTAGTTTTCCAACCAAAGTCTGTCTGAGGAAATTAATGAACATATTGTATGCGTTTCGTTTAAAAAAAGACAAAGCGTTGCAGTTTTTTGCAATATTTGGTGATTTGTATAAATTTATCAGTAAGAGTAACAAACTTCCACTAAAGGGCCTGCAGGTTTAATGTCTGTTATGACAATATGTTGCACTAATCTTTTAGTACTTATAGGAAATCGATACAGACGTGAATATGATGAAAAAAGAGGCTGTAAAGAAATGCGATAAGCAATATAAAGAATGACAAACTCCTCATAAATGTTACCACTTCCAATATCATTAAGACAGATCATCAAGAAACAAAGTCTAATAATGATGGATTATGATTTATAGAAATTCGCTCCACAGCGGTCGTCACCCTATTCGCACGATATTCCTTTTCTCATATAAGAAACAAGCAATGAATAAGTTAACTGTAAGCTGGAAAAAATCGACCAACTCCAAAACATCAGTAATGTCACAAATAAAAAAAACCAACAAACACCGAGAGAGACTGTTGTCAGTAAGTATAACAACATCACATAACTTTCGGTGTTATAGTATACTAAAAAGTGTTATATTTTCTAAGACATTTAGTGTAATGCAGTAGATCTAGCTCTATTTTGTGACTGAATCACTGTCTAAACACCACCTCACTTTTAAATTAAACCCATTTTTTAGTATTTCATTTTCGTTTAGGCCCTACCTTTTATGTTTTAAAGACCGTAAATCAGAAGACTTATCAATTTAAAGATGCTTTTTTATTATACTGCAAAGAAATTTCCTTGAATTCGATTGGATAATTTGCCGGTGATGTATGTCCGTATTTAAAAAACAACCGTAGATATGAACTGCACGTGCCTTTATTTCTCCGTCCGGCCTCCCGCCTTTTATTGTCGTCCGCCATTTTGTTTTGAATTTCGGTAAACATTCATATTGTTAAGCCTATCTTCTTGTTTAAAAATCGGTATGCATACGGATTACTTAAATTGTTATAGGAAATAATTGTATCACGTTTATAAAGTTGAAAACAATCAGATAATTATTAATTTTTAAAAATAAATATCGAACAGATAGTCCGCTGAAACAATATAGTAGTGACGTCATGCACGTAAATCAATGACGTCAAACAGGTTCTCTGCGGGGAAACACGCCTTTCGGAATTAAATAAGCGAAATAAATGAAACCCCAACGTTTTATTTTATTATAACATTTTGCCTGAAAATAGCTTTGCAGTATAATAAAACAATTATTTGGTTTCTTGAAAGGGTATGTTAGGACATACTGATTGTCTGGGTGTCATATTATCCCTCGCCTACGGCTCGGGTAATATGACACCCAGACCGGCAACATATACTACTGGAAACGGGCTGATATCTTGGACATACCGGTCTACGAAACATAACAAGTGATGTTTTATATCAAAATGCTCGGCAGGATCTGAAAAATTTGAAACTGCATGTTAGCATTTTCAAAAGTGTTGGAAACTCGAGAATTCCAAGATGGCGTCCAATATGGCCGCCAAACTGCACTGAAAAGTTGAAAAACACTTATTTAACAATAAATGCTTGTGTTTTCATGGGAACAATTAAAAAAAGTTGTTTTCTTGCTGAAAAGCACTCTTTTAAATGTTAATGATGTTTGTTGAGTCTTTTATTAAGTAATATTTTATTTATAATGTGTTCGCAAGGAAATAAATAACAACGAACATATGCATTTGTTACAGTGTTTTAAATAAACACTTAGCATGTCACTTTTTCCCGACACTATATGTTTTAGTTTATTATTAAACAGTTACATGTATTGTGAACTGCAAAAATACATAACATTTTGGCAGTTTCAAATATAAAAAAAAATTTAAATAAATCAGTGATAACCGCCAAAATGTAACACTGTTTTGATCATGAGTTTCAAATTACAGAGTATTTTATTTTCTGTAAAACGTAAACATTACTTTATGAAATAATTCATTTCTTTTAGACACACCAATATTTCTGACACAAATAGTTTAGTAAAATGGAAACAGGTCAATACTTCCTTTACTATGAGCAATTATTAACGTGTTATTGTCTTTTATCTTGCAAAACTATTAATACGAGTTATTAATCCTCGTATGTTGTATATATTGAACAAGAAATAACGAGTTTGTCACAAACTGTCCGTGACAAAAAGATTGATATAGTTATTAAAAAATCAAATTATTATTCATTTTCAGAATCATCCATTGTGTTATTGAAAACAGCAACTATAGTGTATATATTTGTGCATATCCAATCAAATGATGCAGCATTAGCACTGGCTCCACAGGTGCACGCAACCGTACATGGTTGTTCACTCTGAAAACAGGAACACTTTTCGCTGCAGCAACAACAATTACACACCATGTCGTTATGTAGCTCAAGGGCAGCTACATGTTGGCTCATTCGGACAGGTTTCAGAAAACCTACATTGTTATCATATTCATATCCAAAGTTTTGTAGTTGTGGAAGGTCATGAACTGCAACCGAAGCGTGTCTCCAAATCCACAGCTGTAGAACGCAACGAAGGCATTGTTAATAAAAACTGTTCTCTGTCGGTGAAAGATTCCGTGGGTGCGTTGACTGGAGTGCCTTTGCGCATCTTGCTTCGTTAAGAGAAACACAGTTTTTAATACCGTAAAGATCCCCGATAAATGGCGTACATGCTTTGCTATGTGACTGTGAAAAAACAGCATCCTCTTCAAGATTTTTCAGTAACTGGTATTTTTATGAATTCTGTTAAAAGTTTGTATACTTTTTTTCCTTTTCCGTAAAAAGAACTGCTTGTATCGCATCCTGAAAGACAATATATGGACAGCATGATGTTTTCTGTTCTTCAGTAAGACAGTCAAACAGTTTGTGTATTGGTATGACCCGTCTTAGGTCTGTGTGAATGCTAGTTCTACCAGTCAACATGTATATATACGAGTACATGTGTATACCTTTATCTAGGCAGGCATCCATTGATGTAGCAACCTCGTCCATGCTCAAAGAATTCGTGCAGAAATATCTTAAGCAAAACGGGAAGCCAACTTTTACCTTCAGAATGCTGAAAGGCTTGAAACCCAAAGACATATTGAAAAGAAGAAAAAGAGAAAAAATGAACACAAAGATGGGAATTCAAATGAAGGAGAACAGGATGAGCAGGTGACTGACCAGTTCTAATGAAACCAAACCCCCAGGGAATATTTACTACCTACATAATATCATTTATTATATACCCATGGATCATTTTAGCATAGTGCAGCGTTTATCTGCAAAATTGATACAACTCGCCAAATTAGTAATTCCGTATTGGACAATGTCCCTTTTCCAATTCTTTATCTTGCAGCTTCCCGTGTTCTGGATACTGCAATTTACCGCATCACACATATTAGAAAAACTGCAATGGACACACACACCAATATAAAACACGAACATATAAAAATAAAGCAAGTTACATGGATAATTAATCCTGATATTTTTGCTATTTATGTAGATAGATAGATAGATTTTATTGAATCCAAATAGGCTGTAAAGCCCATGATGGCATATGACAAATAATTACATGGCGAACAGTATACAATTACATACAAAAGTACATTACAAATTACATATTACATAATACATGCATACATTAACAAAATGTGTAAAGAAAATGATATTAAACGTTGGAGAAGGTTGTTTTTACCCAATACAATACTAATGATGTCATAAAATTTTGAATATTTACTTTTGTAATTTAGAAATTTTATTAATTCAAAAATTGCATAATGAAGTTCAAAATTTGGACGTTCATGTAATTTACATAGTGTCAGAGAATATTAACAATAAACGCAAACGAAAAAAAAGTAACAGTCATGGTGTCGCCTTTTGAAAAATAATTGAAGCAGTTACGTATCGATTGAAACGGAACGCTGAAAAGAAGGTAGATAAGAAGAATGACCGGATGGATAAATCGGCATAATGAGTAATCTCCCTTAATTTGAACCGCTGCCGAAGGTGTAGAACCACCCTAACTTTATTTCTGTGTGTGACAGTTCATGGCTGTAAATGTTTTGAAATGCATGTACTAACATCTTGTCTTACTGAAGATATTTTTATGTTCAACTTTTAAAAAACTACTAACAAACAAATAACAAAATAAGATAAAGTATTATTTCGGATACATAAGTTTACAAGTAGTTTTTTAAAGTAATAATTTTCATATTTGAAACAAAGTCCGATTATCACTGACGTCAGGAACAAAATTCCTTAAAATGATTATTTTGCCGCTGACACTTTTTTAATTCTCCAATCTATAAACTAACAATTATAAAATGTTTTATTAAATATCTGACTGTATTGCATTAATTATTCAAGGGTGTCCTATATCAGTTATAACATTCTTTAGAGTTTAGTAGCTTTATTGATTATTCATGTAAATTTAATTTGCTGTCCAAATTCAGTTGCCTGCAGCGTACATACGACAATAAGTTATTCGCGATAAAATAAATAAATTCGATTGAAAGTTGTTGTTTGTTTTTGTTAAAAACTGAAGAAAAAAAACTCACAAGTTCAGAGATTTAATCAATTTTTAGGTGAGTTCTTGAATTATTTAGCCGTACTGTTACTCAATTTAAATTTCGCATTACAAATTTAGACATAAAGAGAGAATAGCAAAACAGATATTTCCTGTTTTTGGAACATTAATAACGTCTTTTACATACTTTTTACCACAGGGACAAAAACAAACGGCTGATACTGACTCAACAACAAATACAGAATTATGCATAATTTAAAAAAAAACTGCACAAGTTGTCTTAGTGAAAATAACCACAACCCATCATCAGCTTAACAATGTTGCATGCAAAAAGCACACAAACATATAACACATAAGAAGCTAATAGCAATGAAAAAGCCTAGGGGGCGGGTACTCAAAGAAAGAAATTTATCAGGGCAATGCTATTTGTCAAAAATAAAAGAAACGGATTGATTCACGCTCTAAAAAGTTAAAAATATCTCATATTAAAAGTATTCATTTTAATGTATTTTTGCTTGATTTAAATATTTGTGATAATTTAAAGTTCCTTGTAACACCTGGGTGAATTACATCGCTTTATTTCTTGTATTGTTTGATTACTCCTGCACAAAAATACATCTGAGTAGTTGATGAGCATTTCACAAAATACATCTGAAAATATATTTCAAATAGTAGTTGATGAGCATTTCACAAACTACATTTGAAATTATATTTCAAACAGAAGTTGATGAACATTTCGCAAAATGCATCTGAAAGTATATTAAAAATAGTATTTGATGAAGATTTCACAAAATACATCTGAAAGTATATTTCAGATAGTATAAGTAGACATTTGCTCTTATCTGTCTGTTCGTCGTGGAATAAATTACGCGGTTTCATGGATAACTCTGCTAAATCATCGAACTGGAATCATTCTTTTGAGGTTTATGAAGTCACAAATCAAAAACAAACGTCACTTTAATAACACAATTAAATCAACAATTGTGTTGTTTAGAGTATACGAGTATACGTAAAACCATGTTTGATTCATTCTAGACTTATACGAATTTACAATTAAATGCATTGTGAGTAATTGACTTATTGTACAACACTAAAGATACAACGACGAACGCATCGTGCACTTCTCCAACATTTACATCAGCCACTTCTACACAAAATACCAACGACTACATCGACAACCTTTACAACATTACTACCAGCTGCAATGACTTCTACAACAAAACCATCCGGCCTGTACGGGATATGTGTTTCATGAATTCTGGTTGAACCAGAGCCTTCTCAGTGTGTCTTATGAGGTCATGTTCATGTCAGGCCGGATACCGTTATGAAAAAGCTTCCGGTAGTTGCGTCATTGGTGGGTTTGTTATGTCCTTCTAATATCTGTTATAAATTCTACTTACAATATTTTAGCAAGACATTAATGACATTTGGTCACATTTGAAACAATCAAACATGGATAATTGACCGATAAGACTGATCCCGATCCATTAAAGGTAAGTAATTTCATTGCACTAAAATCGCTTAAGGTAGAAAAACTGAAAGATAATATGCATATCAAGAATGGCCACTTCAAAAAGACACAGCCTCCCCCACACAGACAAAGAAAAGATGTGAAAAGAGGGAATTGGTTATAAAATCACCAAATTCAAATTTGACACCACAAATAATAAACGAAATTGAGAACGTGAGGGTTACCACCTATTTATATATACCTTTTTAATTAATAGGCAAAAACGTGTAAACGTTCTTAGAAAAGTTTCCCCAGCAGTGTCATTGTCAAAAAAAACGCAATCCAGTTTACTTCAAAGTTGCACCATTGTCCATTATTCAATGTTTTACTCAGAGTTGTTTTTGTTATGTTTTTGCCCACAGATTGCATTACGGTTCAACATATATATGTTACCCCGTAATGAACCTTAATGTGGCCGACATTCCCCATGCCGTCATTCTTGCATCTAATGTTTTAAGGTATGCACGTCTTCGCCAACCTGTCAGGATTTTACCTTCTGCAATAACTGGTGCTGGCTAAAGGATCATACCCCACTGACTGACCCATCACAGCTTAAACCTTTCCCGGGCATCGATTATTATTCTAGAAACTGTGTGTAAAAAGTTTGACATTAAATGTTTTTGTATAAAATATATACCTGTAGGTTTGAAACTGTATTATTATTATTATTATTATTATTATTATTATTATTATTATTATTACTACTATTATTATTATTATTTGTGATCCAAAATACATTTGTAAGTATTTGGTTTATTTAAACTTGGGCCAGCTGTATGCAGGGACAATATGTTACAATTAATGACCAGCTTTTAATGAAACATTTATGTTGCTATATTTCGTTGTTTATTCTAACCACAATTACCTCTGTCCTGTCAAAGTGTTTAAACATTTTTTAAGATCGCATAATACCTTGTATTGTATTGAACAGAATGAATATAGTATAATAAATACTGGCATCAAGTCGAGTCAGTATCGTGTATATTAATTTTACACGTCTATAAAATATTAATTTAACTGACATTAAATCTCATGAAAAGCATGTCTTTAATTTCAAAGGTCGCAAATGCAAAGCCGAAACATCAAAATCAATTTTGTTAAGAGAATTTTGAAAGTTTGATTATTTCACTTAAAATCATGTTTTGGCGAACCAGTCTCAAAAGACATGATGGTTGGGCATGTCAGAAATGGATCACTATCGAATCGATTTATTCTTGCTCTTTGCATAATTCAATGTTTTACGACTAATGTGATTTGTACATTTCTGAGTTTGTCTTGTCAAGGAATATACATGTATATGAATATAGGGCCTACGTGTATATTCAAACAAAATATGTTTGGTAATTTTCCTTACAGTACAAAGGTGAGATTAATTAAAAGAGTATGTATCAATCTTTTAGGCATGTTGGTATGATATTTTACTTGAGACATTGCAAGTGTTGATTTGTTAGAATCAATCTCGGATGCAGATACTTTTTACAGCAAGTATCATAATCATTTTAAACCTCATATTGATACTGAAACTGACTTTTTACAGATAATCCCTTTGTCTTACTGAGCGTATTGAATTCACATATTTGTTAACTGGAACCTTCAATATTATTTAATTTTAAAGGAAACATGCAGTTGTGCTATTATATTATTGCATGAGAAATTGAAAAAAAAATGTATTGTAAAATTTGTCAATATTTAATGTTTATAACACGAAATACATGAAATTTAAAAGCGTTTCTTTTCTTCAAATTTGTAAATACATGTAAAGGATAAGTAAGCCTTCCTTTCAACTATTAAATTATTAAAAATATATGCAATGCAAGCGAATAATAAAAACACTATATTTTCCTCTATGGAATCCGATATTCCGCTCTCATGATTTCATAAATGGCCAAATTATTACAGCAATCAAATATTCGGTATTAGAGTAGTACTTCCTATAAGCAACCAAAGACTTCAAAATGTTACTCTTTGAAAAATAATGCAACATTCTATAAAGTAATATGTTATGTGCATGCTTAATTTTTTTCCTATCTTGCTCAGAAGTTACTGGAGACCGGTTTCAAATTTCAAGAATGTGATAGGCTGCATTGTGACCAGTCGCCAAATGAACCAGTAAAAAGCTAGAGTTTTGAGACTGTTATTTAAAGTTCCTTGTAACACCTGGGTGAATTACATCGCTTTATTTCTTGTATTGTTTGATTACTCCTGCACAAAATACATCTGAGTAGTTGATGAGCATTTCACAAAATACATCTGAAAATATATTTCAAATAGTAGTTGATGAGCATTTCACAAACTACATCTGAAATTATATTTCAAACAGAAGTTGATGAACATTTCGCAAAATGCATCTGAAAGTATATTTAAAATAGTATTTGATGAAGATTTCACAAAATACATCTGAAAGTATATTTCAGATAGTATAAGTAGACATTTGCTCTTATCTGTCTGTTCGTCGTGGAATAAATTACGCGGTTTCATGGATAATTCTGCTAAATCATCGAACTGGAATCATTCTTTTGAGGTTTATGAAGTCACAAATCAAAACAAACGTCACTTTAATAACACAATTAAATCAACAATTGTGTTGTTTAGAGTATAAAACCATGTTTGATTCACTCTAGACTTGTACGAATTTACAATTAAATGCATTGTGAGTAATTGACTTATTGTACAACACTAAAGATACAACGACGAACGCATCGTGCACTTCTCCAACATTTACATCAACCACTTCTACAAAAATACCAACGACTACATCGACAACCTTTACAACATTACTACCAGCTGCAATGACTTCTACAACAAAACCATCCGGCCTGTACGGGATATGTGTTTCATGAATTCTGGTTGAACCAGAGCCTTCTCAGTGTGTCTTATGAGGTCATGTTCATGTCAGGCCGGATACCGTTATGAAAAAGCTTCCGGTAGTTGCGTCATTGGTGGGTTTGTTATGTCTTCTAATATCTGTTATAAATTCTACTTACAATATTTTAGCAAGACATTAATGACATTTGGTCGCATTTGAACAATCAAACATGGATAATTGACCGATAAGACTGATCCCGATCCATTAAAGGTAAGCAATTTCATTGCACTAAAATCGCTTAAGGTAGAAAACTGAAAGATAATATGCATATCAAGAATGGCCACTTCAAAAAGACACAGCCTCCCCACACAGACAAAGAAAAGATGTGAAAAGAGGGAATTGGTTATAAAATCACCAAATTCAAATTTGACACCACAAATAATAAACGAAATTGAGAACGTGAGGGTTACCACCTATTTATATATACCTTTTTAATTAATACGCAAAACGTGTAAACGTTCTTAGAAAAGTTTCCCCAGCAGTGTCATTGTCAAAAAAACGCAATCCAGTTTACTTCATAGTTGCACCATTGTCATTATTCAATGTTTTACTCAGAGTTGTTTTTTGTTATGTTTTGCCCACAGATTGCACGTACGGTTCAACATATATATGTTACCCCGTAATGAACCTTAATGTGGCCGACATTCCCCATGCCGTCATTCTTGCATCTAATGTTTTAAGCTATACACGTCTTCGCCAACCTGTCAGGATTTTACCTTCTGCAATAACTGGTGCTGGCTAAAGGATCATACCCCACTGACTGACCCATCACAGCTTAAACCTTTCCCGGGCATCGATTATTATTCTAGAAACTGTGTGTAAAAAGTTTGACATTAAATGTTTTTATATAAAATATATACCTGTAGGTTTGAAACTGTATTATTATTATTATTATTATTATTATTATTATTATTATTATTATTATTATTATTTGTGATCCAAAATACATTTGTAAGTATTTGGTTTATTTAAACTTGGCCAGCTGTATGCAGGGACAATATGTTACAATTAATGACCAGCTTTTAATGAAACATTTATGTTGCTATATTTCGTTGTTTATTCTAACCACAATTACCTCTGTCCTGTCAAAGTGTTAAACATTTTTTAAGATCGCATAATACCTTGTATTGTATTGAACAGAATGAATATAGTATAATAAATACTGGCATCAAGTCAAGTCAGTATCGTGTATATTAATTTTACACGTCTATAAAATATTAATTTAACTGACATTAAATCTCATGAAAAGCATGTCTTTAATTTCAAAGGTCGCAAATGCAAAGCCGAAACATCAAAATCAATTTTGTTAAGAGAATTTTGAAAGTTTGATTATTTCACTTAAAATCATGTTTTGGCGAACCAGTCTCAAAGACATGATGGTTGGGCATGTCAGAAATGGATCACTATCGAATCGATTTATTCTTGCTCTTTGCATAATTCAATGTTTTACGACTAATGTGATTTGTACATTTCTGAGTTTGTCTTGTCAAGGAATATACATGTATATGAATATAGGGCCTACGTGTATATTCAAACAAAATATGTTTGGTAATTTTCCTTACAGTACAAAGGTGAGATTAATTAAAAGAGTATGTATCAATCTTTTAGGCATGTTGGTATGATATTTTACTTGAGACATTGCAAGTGTTGATTTGTTAGAATCAATCTCGGATGCAGATACTTTTTACAGCAAGTATCATAATCATTTTAAACCTCATATTGATACTGAAACTGACTTTTTACAGATAATCCCTTTGTCTTACTGAGGGTATTGAATTCACATATTTGTTAACTGGAACCTTCAATATTATTTAATTTTAAAGGAAACATGCAGTTGTGCTATTATATTATTGCATGAGAAATTGAAAAAAAATGTATTGTAAAATTTGTCAATATTTAATGTTTATAACACGAAATACACAAAATTTAAAGCGTTTCTTTTCTTCAAATTTGTAAATACATGTAAAGGATAAGTAAGCCTTCCTTTCAACTATTAAATTATTAAAATATATGCAATGCAAGCGAATAATAAAACACTATATTTCCTCTATGGAATCCGATATTCCGCTCTCATGATTCATAAATGGCCAAATTATTACAGCAATCAAATATTCGGTATTAGAGTAGTACTTCCTATAAGCAACCAAAGACTTCAAAATGTTACTCTTTGAAAAATAATGCAACATTCTATAAAGTAATATGTTATGTGCATGCTTAATTTTTTTCCTATCTTGCTCAGAAGTTACTGGAGACCGGTTTCAAATTTCAAGAATGTGATAGGCTGCATTGTGACCAGTCGCCAAATGAACCAGTAAAAAGCTAGAGTTTTGAGACTGTTACATTATATCTAGCCCACTTTATGGCCCCTGATCTATTAAGGACATTAAAACGACAAAGAATATACCTAATCATAGCTTATATTGGCATTGCTTTGAGTTTTTTATTGGCATTTCTTTCAGTTTCTTATATTGGCATTGCTTTCAGTTTTAACATAATGATAATAGTGGGTCTTAATTTCTGCATCGATTCTGTTCGCAATTGATTTGGGGTACATGCAAATATTGCCGTGCCTGGAATATTTGTTTAAGTTGCAGAGTAGTCTAACTGTTCTTTGTTATACTAAAATATATTGCATTTAAACTTCCGGACAATTATCACCAGCTGCAGTTCAAGAGATTTGTAAATCATGGAATAGTCTTTTAAGTTTGTTGACTTTTCCCACTCGAGTGCCTTATATTAAATTTTCTGGTATTGAAAGCTTTTTAAAAAGGAGAGAGAGAGAGAGAGAGAGAGAGAGAGAGAGAGAGAGAGAGAGAGAGAGAGGGAGGGAGGGAGGGAGGGAGGGAGAGAGAGAGAGAGAGAGAGAGAGAGAGAGAGAGAGAGAAAGACATTCATATTTTCAGCTCAGAAATTTACTTGCATCATTCAATCCGAAAGTTGTGATATTGTTGCAGGACACACTCCGATTGGTCGATATTTCACTCGGAAATTTGTTTTCATGATATCGTCAGGAAACAGTTCCATATATTTCATTTGTTCGTGAACAAATCTTATTTTAATTATATTTTTCATGGCTATCATATGCATGTTACTGATATGCTAATGTAATAACTATGCAACTGATTGTGTTCAAATCCTTGTGAAACCATTTATTTAACCTAGTTTGAACTTTTTAACTGCATTTTGTAGAAAAAATTGATAAAATTAACAGATTCTTTGATGTTCGTGTCCAGTTAAGTGCACATAAAGTTGTTTGTCATAAAATCTGATGTTAACAACATCGTTCTTAATGAAATAAAATTACTTGTCTTAAAGACTTTCGAAATAAGAGTTTCGTAAATAATGCATGCAAATACTTAACTCACATTTTAATATTGAAAACAAAATTGAATTGCCACACTCACAATACACAGGCTCACACCCAGCGAAAAAGAAGAGAGAGGAAGTGAGAGCATGCTTGTTTTAAGTATGAGTGTATATACGAAGATCCGATAAACTCTGTGCGTGAAGTTCAACCAATATAATTAGCAACACTTAACATGAATTAAGATGAACTCACTTGCAGTCTTGTAAATTGTTTGTGGTGTCCGTTATTAAACTTATCATTTTATTAACCATGCTATCTCTTTCTTTTCTTCTTAACTGTGTGGGGTGGTTGTGTATTCCGAATGTGGAAATTCCTGATGTGCATATTTCACTTTTTTCAAACTGGGATGTGTACTTTTGTTGTTTTTTTAATGCATATTAAGCTGAAAACCAAATTCTTCGGCAATCTCTGTAAAATATGTACATGTAGATGCAAACGGTTTTGCGGTTAAAATACCACCAAAAAGTAAAATTAAAAAGCTGTTAGTTTATTATTTGGAAAAACTCACTTTAAACAAAAACATCTGCTTTAGCATATAATTTAAACGTAGCTATCTAATTTAAAATATAAACATTCAACCAGTTTAAAAATTAAGATTTAGGCCAAGAAAGAGAGCCTGGTTTTCTGAAGCATTTGATCTATGAAGCTGGAGTATATTTCTAGTATGGAAAATGGTTAATTTCTGAAAATAAAACAAAAAACGTCAAAGCTTTTAAATGTCACCATGATGTTTGAGGTTATAGAAAATAGATTAGCATATATAACCCAAAGTTAGTTTACCTTAAACAATATGGGCATTCAAATTTCGTCATATTCATTTCGCTTTATAGTCGGGTTCTTTTTATTGAATACGTATATGTTACATCTATAAGTCTAGAGCAGTTAAAAGGGACACGTTTTTGCAATATTAAATGCCTCAATAGGCGAAATATCATATATTCAGTTGGTTAAAAACTAGTCTAATTTATTTCACTTCAGAATGATTGTTTAAGGTTAAATGCCACGATTCTCCATAAGAAGATTATGAAATGGGTTTGCCGCGAAAGGAAATAAAGTCTTGTATATCAAACGCTCAAAGTAGCATTAAAAATTTATTTCTTCTTTCAAAATCAATTTTTAGGATAAGACATATTGAGGACAGCGCAAAACTATCGTTTCTGCATTTTGTAAAATTGTTCAGGAGAAAGAACAAGAGCTGTCAGAGGAGACAGCGTGCTCGACTATTCGAATCATTTGAAACAAATGCAATTTGAAGATTAAAACAATAACAACTGTGGCCATACATTCATGTGCAATCAGGAAAATTATTAACAAGTGAGTGGTAAGGGAGAAATCCATTTCAAATAACAGAAATAATTCCTTAATGTACCATAAATATTAAACTGAATAGGGGAATAACTATGAAATATTTCTGGATTTGTTAGAAAACTTGTTAGTAATGTTTTATTAGAGACATTTACTTTTAGTTCAATATCAATCACTTCAGTAATGTTACAGAAAAAGAAGTGAAATGAAAATATAATGGAAGTTTGAAGTTGATACTTTAAGTATTTGCAAAGTTATCGATGAAGTGCATTTAAATGAAAATATAAGTGAAAAAAGGAACAGTGGAAAAAGGGGCATAACTTGTAGAGTAATTGTATTACAGTTATAGGTCTTGTTGGTAATGATGTAGATTTTGATGGTGAAAAATATTCAAAGTTTCAATGAAATATCGAATAGTCGAGGTAAAAACAAATGCAAAAGGGGCATAACTTAGAGAAATATTTCCAACAGAGTTATGGATGTTGTTGATAATGATTTAGAAACTGATGACAAAAATATATTCCAAGTTTCAAAATAATATCTCCTGTTGTTTCAAAATTATGGGACAATTGCATAAGTGAAAAAAGGGGCATAACTTGAAAAATATTGGTAGCAGAGTTATGGGTGTTGTTGATAATGACCTAGATTTGGATGGTGAATATATTTTCCAGGTTTCAAGGTTATAGCTCAAGTAGTTTTAAAGTTAAGGGCCAAGTGTTTATTTTGCTTAACGCAAAATTTAAGTGCAAAAGGGGCATAATTTAAAAAATATTGAAAGCAGGGTTATGGGTCTTGTTAGTTATGATGTAGATTTTGATGGTGAAAAAATATTAAAAGTTTCAAGGCAATATCTCAAGTAGTTTTAGAGTTATGGGCAAAATGCATATTTTGCTTATCACAAAATATAAGAAAAAAGGGGCATAACTGGAAATATATTGACAGCAGAGTTATGGGTCTTATTGGTAATGATGAAGATTTCGATGTTGAATATATATTCCAAGTTTCAAGTTGATATCTCAAGTAGTTTATAAGTTATGGACCAAAGTGCATATTTTCCTTAACGCAAAATTTAAGTGAAAAAGGGGCATAACTTGAAAAATATTTGTAGCAGAGTTATGGGTGTTGTTGGTAATGATGAAGAATTTGATGGTGAATATTTATTCAAAGTTTCAAGTTGATATCACTAGTAGTTTTCAAGTTATGGACCAAAGTGCATTTTTGTTTAACGGACGCCGACGGGAACGCCGACACCGGGGCGAGTAGGATAGCTCCCCTATTCTTCGAATAGTCGAGCTAAAAACTGTTTTATTTAAATGGAAAATACTTCTCTTTTTTGTAAATCAGTAATTAAGCGTAAAGAACCAATCTGATCACATGACTGATACTAAAAAATTCTCATTATATTTGAAAATATGTCAGATACAATAGTTTCACGCTGAAACTGTCATAAACTGAGCAAAAACCTCAGCGTGAAACTATTGAACCTGCAATTATTTTTTTCTTTTTACAAATAATGATCATTTTCTGAATATATTCAGAATGTATATATTGTTTTTGTTAAAAGTAGAGAAATATTTGCTATTAATTTTGTTACAAGTTTATCTTTTATTGTGCTCAGCGGGAAACTATCGTATCTGCACATTTTTTTTCCAAATGTTAATGTCATTATTGATTTCAGTCCCATTAAATATTTCATGGAAGAATTCAAATATTAATGTTGTTATTGCTTGTTTTGTGTCAATCTTAAGAGATGAATCATGAATAGTCTTTGAGACAGAATTAATGGCACAAATTATTTAAAGCCAACAATGTATTTGCTCACTAACTTAATTTAAAGACAATTGCTACAGCTTCAAAAAAGCTAAATTTTAAACTTTTTTTATATTTGGATGAAACTTCAGCATATTGTGAGATACATATGAAAAATAAGAATATTTCATCTATTGAATAAAATACTATGATTTTCAAAGTTGAGATGAGCCTTTTCTGGGCACACCTTATTTTCCTTAAAAAAAAACAACAATTAAACAACACTTAATCTGAAAATCCCATGTTATCATTTAAACAGCCTTGCAACTTATACATAAAGCATATGTATACATTCATTTATTTGTAATCATCTGGTCTGTTTATTATAATTATAAAATAATGTTTTCTTCAGCAAATAAATTAGTATAAGGCTTTAATTTTACAAGTTTAATCATTTTTCTGGTTTGCAAAATAGTTTTAATATGTTTAAAACAACCATTACTGTTTCCAAACGGGCATGGTAACAGATGCTTTGTTGATTTATTTTAAAATAATGTTTTAATAGTATTGAGTAAATTTTAGACAAATTTTATTGTTCAAAAGACGATTTTTTTATTTCATGTAGAAATGCACTTATTTAAAAAAAACATTCCTTTACCCTGAAACATTTCTCGAAGTGAAAACAAACTGTTTAGCAAAATTTTTCTGAATGTACAAATCATGTTGTACTAAATTGTATTTAGTACAAAATACAGTGTTATATTAAGATTAATTGTGACGTTGATAACGAGGGTTTTTTTTAACCGGGTGTTCCTACACCATGCGGTGAATGTCTCAAACTTAAAAGCTCAATAAAATTTCAACAATCCCGGTGACATGTCATTTTTATTTCATATTTTTAATATAAAAGAAAATATCCACATATGCTGAAAAAATCTATTGGTATGAAAAAAAAGACAAAACTGTAGCAATCGTCCTTAAATCAGTAAAAATAATAAACCATTGGCGAACAGTATTGTTTGTTTGTTTTTTATTTACGTTTCAGGCCCCAAAGAAGGTGACCCCATTTACTCTATAAGATATAACAGAATTACAGTCAAACACAAATTATATCACAAGATAACATGATAACATAATCAAGGTTGTGTTTATACCATAAAATAATAAATATAATAATAAATGCAAAGTTTTTTTGAAATTCCCATATCATGTATCATAGAAAAAGAAGAGTCTGAAACGTGCATGTTTTGTATAAAATCACAGGATATGAGTTTGAAAGAATATTGTATTGGCAAAGAGTGTTGATCCAGATCAGCCTTCCCATCCATGCAGGATCATCACTTATGTTAAATTATTAAAAACATTGGTTTACACATGTCTACTGATACATTATACATTCAAATTTTGTTACACATCAATCATCCATTATCGGTATATTTATCTTACTACTAATCATTTGCTAATCATCTGTGTTGACCTCTGAAATCAAACCTTAAGGCAAATGTGTGAAGTTAGCGGCCTGGCGGCGTGAAGTCAGCGGCCTGGCGGCCTAGCGGCCTGGCGGCGTGAAGTTAGCGGCCTAGCGGCATGAAGATGGCTGAATTTATCGCAACTAACGTTGATCTTAAAAACTGATTGAAATCTATTTTTACAGCTATAATGTAAATTGCAGGGGTGTATAAGAAAGTTATTGACATGATTTAGCTTTTATTTTTTAAATCAAAGTTCTAGCTTATCTGCAAAGACGACTCGGAATCTATTTGTACATTTACTCCCATGTACTCTTTGTAAATTACATTTCAGTTGATGATTAAGAACTAAGTTTGATTGTTTAACTTTTCGAAGCCTGGCGGCCTAGCGGCCTAAACTTTAAATTTATCAAAATTTGTGTTTATCTTAAAAATGTTTTGAAATCGATTTTTTAGCATGTAATATACACTTCAGGGGTGAATAAGCCAAATATCAACAAGAACAAGCTTTGATTTTTTTTAAGTTTTCAAAGCCTGGCAGCCTAGCGGCCTGGCGGCCTGGCGGCCTAGCGGCCTAAACTTAATATTTATCATAATTTATGTTTATCTTAAGAACGACTTTAATTCGATTTTTACAGCATGCCATTTACATTTCAGGGATGATTTAGTATAATATCAACAAGACTAGCTTTGATTTTTTTTAAGTTTTCGAAGCCTGGCGGCCTAGCGGCCTAAACTTAATATTTATCATCATTTATGTTTATCTTTAAAACGGCTTGAAATCGATTTTTACAGCATGCAATGTACATTTCAGGGATGATTAAGTAAAATATCAACAAAAACTAGCTTTGATTTTTTGTTAAGTTTTCGAAGCCTGGCGGCCTGGCGGCCTAGCGACCTAGCGGCCTAGCGGCCTGGCAGCCTGGCGGCCTAGCGGCCTAAACTTAATATTTATCATAATTTATGTTTATCTTAAATACGACTTGAAATCGATTTTTACAGCATGCCATTTACATTTCAGGAATGATTTAGTAAAATATCAACAAAAACTAGCTTTGATTTTTTTAAGTTTTCGAAGCCTGGCGGCCTGGCGGCCTAGCGGCCTAAACTTAATATTTATCATAATTTATGTTTATCTTAAAACTGACTTTAATTCGATTTTTACAGCATGCCATTTACATTTCAGGGATGACTTAGTAAAATATCAACCAGACTAGCTTTGATTTTTTTTAAGTTTTCGAAGACTGGCGGCCTAGCGGCCTAAACTTAATATTTATCATAATTTATGTTTATCTTTAAAACAGCTTGAAATCGATTTTTACAGCATGCAATGTACATTTCAAAGATGATTAAGTAAAATATCAACAAAAACTAGTTTTGATTTTTTTTAAGTTTTCGAAGCCTGGCGGCCTAGCGGCCTAAACTTAATATTTATTACTCACTTATTATCGTGAGTAAAACAATTATTCACTAATTCCATTGTAACTACACTAAAACTAAGAAAAACACAAGAACTATATAGGAAATAGGCTTTTAGTATTTGACAGCATTTCAATCGACATAAATATGTCCGGTGACAAATACAACATAGACATGTAACAAATGCTCTTTTAACACTCTGATGATGTCATATCTTTACACTGATTATGTCACATGTGTCTTTACAAATCAAAGGAATCGACACGAAAATATCATGTTAAGGTTCATGTAGTTCCATTTAACTTCAACGATTAACATTTGGCACAGTAAAGTTCGTCGAATGATTTCAGGTGAAGCACACTTCATTGTTTAGTCCTGGATAATTGGCATCCCGAACGAATACCCCTCGGTTTCAGAGCTGTAGTGTGAATATACGTCAGACCTAAAATATACTGTGTAAAATTGAGAACAAGATCGAAATTTATTCTAAATTCATGATATTATCGACATAGATAAAACAAGTACTCCCGAATGAAAATAACATTTAACTAACTTCAACATCATCGATGACAAAACCAGCTGGGTGGGCGGGTGGGAAGCAACCATAATGTATTCGCTGTCAAATACTAGCCTCGAGTGATTCAAAATAACGAAAAATCAGAATATAAGACACATTTGCACGAGAACTACATGCGAAACGTCAAAAAACCCGGGAAAACCAAAAACCTTGCAAATTCTACATAGACTGGCTACATACTCCATATAGACTGTCACAAAGCGTAACAATGTCAAACGTGAATAATTTTATTTACTCACTTATTATCGTGAGTAAAACAATTATTCACTAATTCCATTGTAACTACACTAAAACTAAGAAAAACACAAGAACTATATAGGAAATAGGCTTTTAGTATTTGACAGCATTTCAATCGAGCTAAACAAAGAAGGATAATAAACCGTGATCTCCAGAAAATATAAAACAATTCATTACTTGCGTTCGAATTAAACACGTAAACAATAATATTTTAACAAAGCAGTTGTATAATTTTATGATCGCATGACAAAATATACTTCTCTTCAAAACCGATTCATGTGAGCCTCTGCTATCGACACAAAATAAGCCACTGACCAATGATCTTTTGTCTGAAAACGAGTCCACAAACAACCAAACGGAATATTATACAACCATTACACAGTTAAATAAACCTTTACTAAATGCCTAGATTAAATACCACAAAGAACATCATTCCAGTACCCAAGCCCAAGTTAACAACTGTTCCAACGCTGCTCTAGTAAGAAACCAAATGTACCAGACACTGATAAGCATTCTCGTCTTACTGACCAAAGTTTTACAATAAACTGAGATTTAATAACACTAACCATGAAACATTTAAAAATTACCCGCTCTAATTCCAGGTAATAACTAATCAACAGACGAAGAATAATTATAAATACATTTGCATTTTGTTGGTTGGTCTAAAAGAATGAATGCTTATGTAAAATTCACCGTCCTAAAAAGCAACATTACCGTGGTGTCGTGTCGATACCGGTGCGTCCGTATAAAAACTGGAAAGCCAAACAGGAAACTTAGCCACCTCGAGGTATGTGTCAACAACTAAATGTAAGCATCGTTTCAATTCTAATCCGTTCTAAAAAGCCAAGCCAGCATGGCCAGCATTATTATAATTTATAGCATTAAATTAAAGAAATCGAGGCACAATGACAATCCTTCCAACCACGTGCTCTTAATGCCACCGAGACACAATGACAATACTGGTCCGACCCTTCAAACCACAAGCTCTTAAAGCCACCGAGTCACAATGACAATACTGATCCGTCCCATCCACCCACAAGCTCTTAATGCAACCGAGACATAATGAAAATACTGGTCTCACCCTTCCAACCACAAGCTCTTTATGCCACCGAGGCTCAATTAAAATATAGGTCCGACCCATTCAACACAAGCTCTTTATGCCACCGAGACACATTGACAATACTTGTCTCACACTTCCAAACTACAAACTCTTAATGCCACCGAGGCATAATGACAGTACTGCTCCTTCCCTTCCAACCACCAGCTCTTAACACCACCGAGGCGCAATGACAACATAGGTCCGTCCCTTCCAACCACAAGCTCTCGATACCACCGAGACACAAAGACAATACTGGTCTGTTTCTTCCAACCACAACCTCTTAATGCCACCGAGGCAAAATACAAATACTGGTCCGTCCTTGCAAGCGACGACCCCTTAATGCTAACGAAGTACGATCACACAAGGGGTCCGTCCCCGCAAGCCACGACCACTCAATGCCACCGAGGCATACAGACAACAAAGGTCCGTCCTTGTAAGCTACGACCCCTTAATGCCACCGAGGCATACTGACAACACTGGTCCGTCCTTGCAAGCCACGACCCCTTAATGCTTACGAGGCCCGATCACACAAGGGGTCCGTTCCCGCAAGCCACGACCACTCAATGCCACCGAGGCATACTGACAACACTGGTCCGTCCTTGTAAGCTACGACCCCTTAATGGTAACAAGGCACGATCACACATGGGGTCCGTCCTTACAAGCCACGACCACTCAATGCCACCGAGGCATACTGACAACACAGGTCCGTCCTTGTAAGCTACGACCCCTTAATGGTAACAAGGCAAGATCACACATGGGGTCCGTCCTTACAAGCCACGACCACTCAATGCCACCGAGGCATACTAACAACACAGGTCCGTCCTTGCAAGCTACGACCCCTTAATGGTAACAAGGCAAGATCACTCATGGGGTCCGTCCTTACAAGCTACGACCACTCAATGCCACCGAGGCATACTGACAACACTGGTCCGTCCTTGCAAGCCACGACCACTTAATGCTACCGAGGCACGATCACAAAGTGGTCCGCCACGACCCCTTAAAGCCCAGGAGGCACGCTGACTACATTTATTACAATCACAAAATCAATAAAATTAATGTTTTTCCTTTAACCGTTCATGCAATTAGCGAAACAATTACATTCCTACACTGTGACAACTGCATGCTGCTATCTTTAAATTGCTAATTTTAAGACGTTATTATAATAATAAACGGGCAAATACATCGCACTTTCCTATGTACTCGAACGACAATGAAAAAGTTTATAATTTACAGAAAACGACAGACCAAGTTAGGAGCAATTTTAGAGAAACATAGAGATATACTAAAGCTCAATACATTTATAAACATCAAACCTCCGCTTGTTAACCAAATATGCGGCCATCATCAGTCTATCAGGACGATTTAAGTTGCTTCTCAGCCACACTAGGCACAGAGCACAACGTTATTGATCGTTTATCTAAAGCTGAAATAATATTATTGTATAAGTTTATAGAAAAATGAATCACATGCCAACAGAAACAAAAAATTCATATCCCCTGTACACACGATCGTGTGCTACAAGTTGTATTTCGTTTACACGAATTACACGATTTCCTTTTAATCTCTAAAATCCGAACTATAACACATTACTATCTTTAGAAAAGTTCAAATTACGGCTTTTTTTTGTTTTTAAATATATTCATTCAAAAAATCAACAACAACATATATAAATTAAAACACGAATGAATTTTCAGCAAAATGAATTAAAATAACAAAATCTTGTCACCAGAAGGCTGGTGTTTACAAAGTGTTTATCTGATATGCGTTCAGCCACATTTAACTTTAGACATATAGGTTTATACTTATCATAACCAGCTCCATTTGAGTTCAGTCGTGTTCGCTTTATACGATGGAAACGTTGAAAACAAACGACCTTCAAAGGCATGTCCAACATTTGTCCTCAAAGATAGAATACGACTCTTTCTCCCTCTGACTAACCCCTCCGAGTAGATTTGAGATTGCGCCGCAGGGTCACAAAATACAAATAAATAGAATTAAGAATATATTCATTCGGCCTTGTATTACTGCTGTCTTCCACGCGATGAATCTTTCTGTTGGCTATCTAACGAAAAGATTTTAATTTTATTTTGTGATTTTAGTTCATCATCAAAACGTACAGGTGTGCCAGCTTTCCTCAGAATTACAGCATTTCATCGCCCAGAACGGTGTCTAAAAATTACAGCATTCCGAAGAACTCAAAATATCGAACTCAACAAAATAACATTTGCAATGATATAAATGCAAACAGTTTGACATTAGAGAAAGAGGTCTTCTCAAGTTATATTGTATAATTATACACGCTTTCCACGTGCGACTGTACTTATAACAGTACATCTAGCTATCATACACAATGCGTGTTTCTGAAAGACCCATCTGCTTGTAAAATCACATACATGTAAAAACGCTTGAAAATTAAATTTTTCATCGCAACTCTTTACAAATTATCAAGTAACCATAAAGCTGATTCCGACTGCTGTTAATAAATTTGACAGTGAGCTTTTATTGTTTTAAATTACTTTCTCCAACTAATAAAGTGTAACTCGTAAAATATAACAGTCTGGCCTCAATTGCAGCACTTGCTTTCCCTAATCCCACACTTCCGTTAACGTTCAACCAAAATAAAACGTTTTCACAATTAAGATAATAATTATTACAAATCAACTGAATAATAAACGTGTATCTAAATCGCTTTACCTCTTGTTAAATTCAGTTCGCAATCAATCCGTGTCCATTTCAAGTCTCATAATTGCCATAAAAGACCGTTCGGTTGGTTCCATACTTTAATGTTATGCCTGTCCATTAACTGTCTTTAAAAATTAGCAATCTAATAATTTTAACCTAATAAGCAACCATAATGTATTCGCTGTCAAATACTAGCCTCGAGTGATTCAAAATAACGAAAAATCAGAATATAAGACACATTTGCACGAGAACTACATGCGAAACGTCAAAAAACCCTGGAAAACCAAAAACCTTGCAAATTCTCCATAGACTGGCTATATACTCCATATAGACTGTCACAAAGCGTAACAATGTCAAACGTGAATAATTTTATTCATAATTTATGTTTATCTTAAAAACGACTTTAATTCGATTTTTACAGCATGTCATTTACATTTCAGGGATGATTTAGTAAAATATCAACAAGACTAGCTTTGATTTGTTTTTAATTCTTCGTAGCCTGGTGGCCTAGCGCCTAAACTTAATATTTATCACATCTGCATTCTCACTTATGCTTATATTAAAAACGGCTTGAAATCTATTTATACAGCATATTATGTATATTACAGGGGTGTATACGAAAAATATCAACACGAACTGGCTTTTATTTTTAAACAACTAAGTAAATTGTCAAAATCTTTTAGAAATTATGGAGTCTTGACATTATATGAGCATGTCGATCAAATATACAGTGAATGTTTCAAACTTTATTTACTTCCAACACAGAATACAATCTGTTCTGTTACCGTCACTCGAAGCTCGGAGAAAAATATAACGGTACTCAAAGTTGGCCACTGTGTAAAAAAGTCGCGCATGCTTTCCGCAGTCACGCAAATTTTGTGGACACATACGCAGCAGATCATTTCTTAACGAGGAAATGAATGTTTGTAGGGATTTTTCATCATGTAAACTGACTTTTAAACGTAATAGGCATATATATTTAATGCAGGTATTTTTTTCATTTCACTATAAATCATCATAATCATTTTTGTGTAAAAATGTCTGTAAAAACCTCTACATTTAGGAAAAGAGTGAAACTTAAAATATTTTTTGTTCATAAACATCGTTATTAATTTAACATAAATTAGTTCGTTTACCTAAACCATTTTTAATAAAGATTAAGCGCTCCTCTCTCTCTCTCTCTCTCTCTCTCTCCCTCCCTCCCTCCCTCCCTCTCTCTCTCTCTCTCTCTCTCTCTCTCTCTCTCTCTCTGTCTGTCTGGTCCGACCGTAACAACGAGGACCCACTTACTCAATCGTCCATGTGGGGACTACCAGTTCCAGGGGTGTTATCGTTACTAAACAAGGTCAGATGAATCACAAACTGTGCTATTTACGATATCTTCCTTTAAAATTTACAGTATGACAACTGGGTAAGAAGTAGAGAGATTTTTTTTGTGAGGACAAGAACTCTCTCTTTTTTGTGAGGACAAGAACTCTCTCTCTTTTTGTGAGGACAAGAACTCTCTCAAGTCAACAGTATTAAAAAGGACACAGCCTGTGGAGTGACAACTGGCTCAAAAGTTGCTAATCCAGGGATGGCTGCTATAATTTGTCATTGTAGTAAAAAAAATAACTATCATAGCCAAACTTTTTCAAGGTAATGAGAAAGTATTTTCTAGCCACTGTAACTCCACTATCAGTGATATAATATCAGTCTGGAGAAAGCATTATAATTTATTACTAATGGACATACACGGGGATCTGTCGTTTTATTCGTAAATAAATGACATGCAATAATAAATGACAGATTTGACAGTCATAGGCTGCAGTCGGCCCTTACTCTTTAGCGGGTACCACATAGGTCTTAAAAGGAGAATTTTTCCCCTACCAAAATTCACTTACATCGAGATATTGGAGGTTCATACATGTATATTATACCAATATAATCAAAGTATATTGAAAATCAGAATCTATGGGAAAAGATCAGTACCAAATCACAGATACACGCTCGGTGAATATTTATTTAAATCGTTACGTGGCCTTGTCCCTTTGCCAAAGCATATGCATCCCATATGGGTTTTAATCCGAGGTTGGTCTCGGTTTCTGATATATTTTTTTTCTTTAAAATAGGGACATATCGTTAAGATAAACATACATTTTTTCGAAGGTTTAAATTCCGGTTTCAACCATGTATGGATTGTTTGGCTAGTTTAGAAGACTGTCCAGATCCAAGCCTCCGTCATTGCGATTATATGCAGAATATGGCATTTTTTCTCTGGGTAAACATTACGTCGTCCTAAATCTCCGCCATTTCATGAACAGTTGTCATGTTTTATATACCATTTTACTCGCAATAAAGAAATCTGAAAAATATTCTACAGGACTGAAGAGACCGCACAAATTCAAACCAGGTTAAAGCGAAAGACGTAGGGCTCGAATCCGAGGCTGGTCTCGGTTTCTGATATTTATTTCATGGAAAGAGTGACATATCGTAACGGTAAACATACATGTTTGTGAGGGTTTAAATTCTGGTTCCAACCATATATAGATTGTTTGGACAGCTTAGAAGACTGTACAGATCCGTGCCTCCGTAATTGCGATGTTGTACAGGATATGGATTTGTTCTATTGTTAAACGTTACGTCGTCCTAAATCTCCACCGTTTTACAGTTTTTATGTTTTATATACCACTTTAATCGCCAGAACGAGATCTTAAAATTATTCAGCATGCCGGAAGAGATCGCACCAAAGCAATCCAGGTTAAAGCGAAAGAAGGAGGGCTTTAATCTGAGGTTGGTCTCGGTTTCTGGTATCTTTTGTCTTTAAAATTTGGACATATCGTAAAGGCAAACATACATATTTTCGAAGGTTTAAATTCCGGTTCCAACCATGTATAGATTGTTTGGCCAGCTTTGAAGACTGTACAGATCCGAGCCTCCGTAATTCCGGGTATATGCAGAATATGGCATTCTTTATATAAGTAAACATTACGTCGTCCTAAATCTCCGCCAGTTGATGAACAGTTTTCATGTTTTATATACCATTTTACTCGCAACAAAAGAGATCTGAAAATTATTCTACATACCAGAAGAGACCACAACAAAGAAATCCAGGTTAAAGCGAAAGACGTAAGGCACCAATCCGAGGCTGGTCTCGGTTTCGGATATTTATTTCATTAAAAGAGGGACATATCTTAAATGTAAACATATATATTTGCGAGGGTTTAAATTCTGATTCCAAGTATAGATTGTTTGACAAGCTTAGAAGACTGTACAGATCCGAGCCTCCGTAATTGCGGTTATGTGCAGAATATGGATTTGTTCTATCGTCAAACATTACGCAGAATGCACTGCTGGACATTCAAAACATGCATAAAATCGAATTTCAAAGAATCAAGAAGGCCGCCAGGCTTCGAAAACTTAAAAAAAAAGCAAAGCTAGTTCTTGTTGGTATTTTGCTTATTCACCCCTGAAATGTGCATTTATATGCTGAAAAATCAATTTCAAGACGTTTTAAGATAAACATAAAGTTTAGACCGCTAGGCCGCTAGGCCGCAAGGCTTCGAAAAAAAAATCAAAGCTAGTTTTTGTTGATATTTTACTTAATCATCCCTGAAATGTACATTGCATGCTGTAAAAATCGATTTCAAGCCGTTTTAAAGATAAACATAACTTATGATAAATATTAAGTTTAGGCCGCTAGGCCGCCAGGCCGCTAGGCCGCAAGGCTTCGAAAACTTAAAAAAAAATCAAAGCTAGTTTTTGTTGATATTTTACTAAATCATCCCTGAAATATGAATGGCATGCTGTAAAAATCGATTTCAAGTCGTTTTTAAGATAAACATAAATTATGATAAATATTAAGTTTAGGCCGCTACGCCGCCAGGCCGCTAGGCCGCCAGGCCTCTAGGCCGCCAGGCTTTGAAAACTTAATCATCCCTGAAATGTACATTGCATGCTGTAAAAATCGATTTCAAGCCGTTTTAAAGAAAAACATAAATTATGATAAATATTAAGTTTAGGCCGCTAGGCCGCCAGGCCGCTAGGCCGCTAGGCCGCTAGGCCGCCAGGCCGCTAGGCCGCCAGGCTTCGAAAACTTAAAAAAAATCAAAGCTAGTCTTGTTGACTAAATCATCCCTGAAATGTAAATGGCATGCTGTAAAAATCGAATAAAAGATGTTTTTAAGATAAACATAAATTATGATAAATATTAAGTTTAGGCCGCTAGGCCGCCAGGCTTCGAAAATTAAAAAAAAATCAAAGCTAGTGTTTTTTGATATTTTATTAAATCATCCCTGAAATATAAATGGCATGCTATAAAAATCGATTTCAAGTCGTTTTTAGATAAACATAAATTATGATAAATATTAAGTTTAGGCTGCTAGGCCGCCAGGCCGCTAGCCGCTAGGCCGCTAGGCCGCCAGGCCGCTAACTTCACGCCGCCAGGCCGCTAACTTCACGCCGCCAGGCCGCTAACTTCACGCCGCCAGGCCGCTAGGCCGCCAGGCCGCTAACTTCACACATGTCCTTAAGGCTACAATTCGTGTCTATAAGTTTACTGTGGTAATTTGCTTGAATATTATTTTCTGTACTTTCGAATGTTTATTTTGTTTATTTTTCATACATCAAACAGGTAAAAACGTTTATTATTTACCCATGAATGATTTCAGCATGTATCCGCAAGCATGATAAATCGAGGCAGATCAGATCTTTATCCTACAGTGTTGTTTTCATGTACCGTATCTCTGTAATAGTCTGTGTTATACGCAACGTAATAACTACGTCCCTCTTTGTGTATTCTGATCGTTTTCCTGCATAATTCTTTTTCATTATTGTTTCATTATTTCCTTTTTTTCACACATTACGACGTCTGTTCAAAAAATATTTTAAATAGGGCAGTCAGTCTTCTTGCAATGTAACTAATATTTTCACCACAAGCAATAACAAGAGTCGTGCCATAGTTTGTATAAAACTGTTAAAAACCATGTTTTACAAAATATCTTCCTTTTTTTATAAAAAAAACAACAACTAATATCTCTGTATCAATATTAAGCAACTGATGTGATTGAATTTAATAGCCAGAAATGTTGAATGTTATTGTCATAAATGACTTTCACGTCATCACAATTAGAAAATTCAAGAATTTACAACTGATCCATTTTTGTTAAATACACAAACATCAAATGTAACATGAAAATGCAAAAAATAAGGTAGCTAAGCTAGTTAGATTCACATTAACAACTAACCCACTTACACTGAAACCGTCTTTATTGCTAGATAAAAAAGATTTCTAGTTTGATCAGAGGCAATTCATTTACTTTCAGTCACTGGAATTTGATACTTATTTTTCTGTCGTGGATTTGAGTAAATAAGTGTTTTGTTGTGAGGAGGTTACGGACGGGTAGTTGGCTGTCTTCTGACTTGCTGGCTGATATGAATTGCGTGTATTTTCAAATAATAACATCTTTTTAGGGAGAAGTGTGTTAAAAATCACATATTGCCCAAAATCACACTGCACGTGTATACAGGATTACATTGATGTTCAGTTTGATCTTTCGATGTTTTTATAAAGTCCTGAAAACGGCATTGTGACCAACTAAAACATGACGTTTCTGTACATAATCGATAATTATAATGTAATTATGCTAAACACTTATCATTGTTATACAACTACTAAATGATTATTTTGTGAAACACTGTGAAGATAATCGTTCATATCTATCAATCATCTCGATATTGTTATCATGAATAATAACACAAGCTCAGATTGTTTTATTCAGGAAAAATATGATCATTTTTTTACAAAACTCTTAGCATTGAAATATTTTAAGTTATAGTCTATTTTTTCTGATGCAAATAACACATTGTTTTGTTCAATGGCACATTTCTCTGAACATACGAGACGTGTCTTCGGAAGGTTGATACGGAAAATTGATTTTTAGTTCTATAGATAATCTTATAAGGTTGATCAGAAAACGACTACCATTAGAAAATATTGCATTCCTCTAGAATGTGTATATAAATCAGTCGCAATTTGTAATCACAAACACTACAGTAGAAGATAACAAAAATTAAAAACACGGTATTATTATATTTTCCTAAACACGAAAAATCTGTTAATTTCAGATTTGTTATTGACGACACATATTCTAAAAACGAAACTTGTTTTATATTAAATGATTTTACTTTTGAATCTGCTGATACATTAAGTGGTAACACTAACCATCAAATTAATAAACAAGATAACTTGCCAAAATACAGAAATAACGAAGCACATGTACAGTCTGTCAAGTGCTATTGAAACCATCTTCCATGACGCTGGGCAGTGATTCGACGCCTCAATATCTGCCATCTTCCCCTTTATTTCCTCTTCACAATCACCAGCCCGACAACCCTTAATCATTTTAATTTTGCCAAGTGAAGGGCCCACTTTTCGTGAATTCACACAAAATAATTTAACAAAAAGTTTGAAAAAGCACGGAATGTCTTTATCGGGTTTTTTACTATGAAGATTCAAAGAGATGATAGTCACAAGAACTGTACACGCGCTTCCAAACAGTTGTAGACCAACATAAACGCTAAACTTGGCCAAGTCTTCCGAGGTTTCCGGCATATTGCTATTAATCACAGAAAGAAAAACTGCCAAAGTCAGAAAAATGGAGATAGCTAATGTCACCCGTTCTCCTTCGGACGACGGAAACACGAAGCATGTTATGTTTAATATAGAAATACATAACACCGGTAGCATTATGTTCATTATTTGAAATAAAGATTTTCGTTTCAAGTGGAAACTAAATATCAAATGATCCCATGTGTCATCTCCATTATAAGGATATCGTTCGTGAGTAACCGACGTATTGAGAAGTTCCCATTCCCCACTCTCTCTGAAGTACTGGAGCGGTGTTTGTTTTTGTGAAGTACGCAGTACTAAAACCGTTGAAGGGTTAGTCCAAGATAGGAAATCAAGTTTACAGGTCTGCTGGTCAAACGGAAAATTCGTAAGCAACTGTAAAAATCTTATACGGCCAAATTGTAACGGTTCCATCATATTTAATATCAGCCCGTCCGTCTTCTTGACCTAGGTCTGTGGTTCGATCAAATGTGTCATTGAGAGAAATATCTGGTATCCAGATATCACTGTTTTTAACGTTAATTCTTGTCACCCCTGGATAATCCTCGGGATCCCATTGTAGGAACTCGTTCTTCAACGAAAATTCTAGAAATCCCTTAATTGAGAAAGTCTGTCTTTCTGCATCTAAACCCTCAACCGACGTCAAGTACATATCAATCGTTACTTCCAGCGGCGCTGACCGGTTTCTGGTTGGCATTAGATTATGATTATAGTTTGAAAATAGTTTTGAGTGGAGATCTGATTCCGTTAAATTATTATCACAAACACAGCACTGACTGGAATTTAGTATGAACAATATCGCAATTGAAGTCCATTGAGAATTCTCCATTTTTATATGTTCTAGTGGCAATAATTCTAAGAATAAAACAAACAGATTTTGCTTAACATCTAGCATCTGTTCTAAGTAATAAACTCTTTTTTACAATGCTCCGTCAAAGAACGGTGTGTCTGATTTTAATCAAAACGCGATTTCAGAACGTGGCGCGCACTGCTGACTTGCAAATCAATAATAAATGCTATGGATTTTAATCCGTAATCTGGCCCACTTTATTCAAATTTTCAAGTATGGAGTTGAACGGACATTTCCTTCAATAAATCAGGAACAGAAAACCCACCAATATCAGTAACAAAAGAAACTAAAAGAATCTTTATATACTCGTATTCTTTGCTTCCCTACCAGACGGAAATGTTTTGTTTTAATTGGTTTTGTTTTATAAAAGTATTGTATAGATCCGTCCATCGAAAGAAAAAATGATAGGGCACGTAGTATAGTAGCTTTAACTCCTAAAACTTAAAATAGAATACAAACACTGGCATTATATACTTTTGCCAATCCATGAAATGGAAAACATTTACATGAAGTTTAAGTTATTTGATCTGACAGTCATGCCAGTATTAATGGTGTTTGTTTGATTTTACCGTGCAATTCAGCACTATTGCCAGTTGCGAGTAATGTTATGGTATATAATTAGGATTTAAAGAGCCGTGTTGTGTATTTTAACTTTAAGTTTGATTGTTTGAAAAAAATAAATTTTAAAGTGTTTTTCAAACAATCAAACCTACGAAATGAAATGAATCGAAATGACAGGCACATTGCAGTGCAGCAATAAGCTGTTGTTTGTGTTTCCAGTGTCGTTTTCTGCTTAAATAGAACAGCCCTGGTGTGTCCATTTCATTCAAATCATTTCTGATACCAAGGTCAAATATATGTTTAAGAAATCTGTGAGTCAGAAAATGCGGACCGAATTTCTGGAATAAAATTGTGATCAACTCTTTTTGGCAAGATTAAGCATACTGCAGTGGTCAGGTTCCAATAAAATCCTGGAAAGTTGTGTTAATTAATCCGTTACCAAGATGGGCTATATAAATGCAAGCTTCGATACGGAAAAAGAACACGCAATAAAATTAGCAGTAACAAATAAACAGGTCCTTTAGTAAGATTAGGGAGGAAAATATGTTTTGAAATATTATGAGAGTCAATTTATATAACAAAGCTTGTCAAATTTCTCGTCATTACGCTATAATCTAGTTTAATAGCACGACCCAGCGGTCTCCTGCCTCGTTGATGTTTTTTTGTCATTTACCAATTTAATTCTCTGAAGAAATGCGTTAACTATGTAAAAATGGCTGTATTGTTATTGAATATCAAATACAAATGTGTCGTTTCTAAGTTTTTAAAAATAATAACATAATTTGTGTTCCAATTCAAATCTTCGAAGCCTTGTACATGTAAGTATTTTATTAGTTCACCATTTTCGACGATATATAGAGCATACAAAGCTGATATTTAAACACTACACACGGTTGTCAAAACATTTGTCGATCTGTGCCTGCTTGTGAATGATATTCGTAGCAAGTATTGCTAAAAATCTTATTAAGAATTTTACTTAACAGAGAAAAAATTGATATATCAATCAGGATTTAGAAGGGGCTATAGCACAGAGTCTTGCTTAATACATTTATCTGATTTTATAAGATTTGAGATGGACAAAGGCAATATGGTTGGTATGGTTTTACTGGATCTCCAAAAAGCTTTTGACACAGTTAACCATGATATTTTACTTATGAAACTCCAGGCTATTGGTTTGAGTACAGACATTGTAAATTGGTTTCGATCCTATATATCTGACAGATTACAAACTGTTTCTAATATTTCATCATCTCCAAGTGCCATTACTTGTGGCGTGCCACAGGGCTCCATTCTTGGCCAACTTTTATTTTGAATCTATGTTAATTATGTCTGCTGTAGTGAAAAACAAGTTATTACTTTATGTCGATGATTCAGCTATTCTAGTGTCAGGTAAAAGCAAAGACCAAATTACAGCTGCTCTGTCCAAAGACCTTGAATTTGTTAGTCATTGGTAAGTAGATAACAAATTATCCCTACATCTTGGTAAAACTGAATCCATTTTGTTTGGCTCCAAACCTTAATTGAAAACAGATTTGGACATTTCTTGTAATGGAACAAATTCAAATCAACTAACTCTGTGAAATATTTAGGTGCAACTCTTGATCAACGTTTTTCTTTTGAATCCATGGCAAATGAAATAATTAAAAATGATAGTGCCTCTAGCTAAGAGCGAACCCGCACCGTCACGGCGACAGCGCCTAGCCCTGCAATTCCTGCCAAGCAACCAATTGAGCTAATCGGGACAACCCCCAAAAAAGAGTGATCGGATAGCCCTGATATACTTAACAATCACTGCTTGACATCGGTAACAGGTTATTTTACTGATAACAGTACTGACTATGTACGGGGAGACTTTTCACTGCACAAATAGCGCAACTGTAAATTTCAAATGATAGTGTCTCTAGCTGGGAGCGAACCCGCACCGTCACGGCGACAGCGCGTAGCCCTGCAATTCCTGCGAAAAGGCTAGCTCAAGATTGAAATTTTTATACAGGAAAAAATCTTTCTTAACCTTGCATACTAGAAAACTCCTTGTTTCATGTCTTATACAGTGTCATTTTGACTATGCTTGTTGTTTTTGGTTCCATAGTATCACAAAAAGTGTAAAGATAGACTACAAATTATGCAAAATAAATGCATTAGGTTTGTTTTAAATTTGGACCCAAGAACTCATTTAGATGTGACCCATTTTAATCGTCTTAACTGGTTACCTGTTCAGAAAAGGGTTGATTCTATTATACTTAGTCACGTTTTTAAAGTTAAACATAATATTGCTCCAGAATTCTTAAAAGAACATTTATATCAGCTGATTCTGTTCATTCATACAGTACAAGATTTAGAGAAACTGGCTGTTACAGTATTCCCAAAGTTAATTGCAGATTTTAAATAAGCTGTTAGGAAACACATTTATACAGAGTTCTAATATAATGTATTTTAAATACTACTATTATTTTATATAAGAGCCATGTGATATTAACACTGTGATAAAAATAACAAATTGTTTATTGCTAGAATTTTCTGCAAACTATTAGACTTAATATTTACCCATGCTCAATTTACTTGTGTTTTTAGAAATCAGTAATACTTCCTCTCTTTGATTGCAAACCTTAACAATATATTTGAGGACCACAATGGAAATAAGGGATATTTTTACCCTTTTTTGTCATCATCGGTATTAATGTATTAAACTTGGCAACAATATGTGATATTTATATCCATACGTGTATTTTAAAATAACTGATCTCATTTAAAGTCATTTTATTGTGAATTTATCCATATAAAAAGTCTTAAGAAACCCATTCTTTTATCTGGGGACCATACGCCGCTGAACATGGAATGGTATTAATTTGAAAATACCGCATTGAAGGTTCCATTTTCACCGCCATATGTACACCATCGTTTGGGATGGATCAAAATTGTACTGTTTATTGGTGTAAATATTGCGTTGCGCTCAACCCGGGGCTAGGCGGCGTGGGTAATAATATTAAGCATTTCCATTACTGCCAATGAACAGGCTAAATCAAGCCGAGCCTGCAATATTTTCATATTTGTCGTGTTCGAGAGTCTTCAAAGTTCCTTTTTCATCTATTTTAATCAAATTATGTATAAATTGTATTGTTAACTAATTTATATTTGTTATTTAAAACATGTTGATATGCATTTTATACTGAAATAAATCTATCTATCTATTCAATTTCAGCATTTGCCCAGAATCACGGACAAAAGTAGACACAAGACGACAAATGTATTGACAACCATGGATAGTGTTTGACTTTCCTCTTAGAATGCGCTAAATGTTTCGAAAATGGTGAACTAATGAAATACTTAAAAGGTTTCGAAAATTTAAGTCGGTGGAATTTTTACTGCCGTTATATCAAAAGTGACGCCAAAAACAACATAGTATGACCACCTTGTAAATGGGATCGGTAAATTAATGTTGTGTTGCAGAGACATGCAAGCAAAAAAGGTTTGTCTGTGTGGTTCAAATTCTTGTCACATATCAACTTTTTTATCTTACTATTAATAATCAGTTAATCGCCTGTGTTGACCTCTGGAATCAAACCTTGAGGCTTCAAATTGTTTTTCAAAGTATATTGTGGTAATTTGTTTGAATATTTTTTTCTGTACTTTCGAATGTTAACTTTGTTTATTTCAAACATTTAACAGGTAAAAACTTCTACACATATTAATTAAATTAACACAGTTCTGTTCAGAAATTACTCCTTTCCAGTTAACCGTCGCACATAACGGCATTAAAAAGGAAAAAGCATGTGTTGTGTAGATCTTAAACCGTTTTCGTTTAAATAAAACGATTTACTGTTATGCAATTTTGTGAAGGAGCGTTTATGCAAGTCTGGCAAAATATTTGCGAAGTTGTTTCCTCAGTTTCTAAGTTGTTTTGCAGTTCTCTAAGCGTTTTTGGTTTTTGGTACTGAACAAGTTTGCGGAAAAAATACTAAAAAGCCCATTTTAATTCTCCATCTTATATATTTTGTGACATTCTAGAGAAAATAAAATCCTATCCCTTTTTGTAATTGAGTGGCAATCATTTCAAGAATAAATGAAACAACAACACACTTTGCTTTACCCTCATGATCTGTTCTTGGTAATTACATACTAATAACATACAAATGCATTAGCGTTCCGCATAGAAATTTGATGTTTATTATTAATACAGTCAGCTACCTTATCCGTTTGGAAAATTACAAGATTATAAGCGATGTAATGAAAGCCGCATTTGACGAATTGATTATATATCAAAGGTTATTTGAATGGTGTATTTCATGTACTTTCATTACCAGAGACAATACAAATTCGTAGATATAAAACAAGAATATAGAGCATGTTTCGAAGCGTTAATTTATGGAGACTATTCGGTATCTTACAACTTCAGAGTAAATGTTTAGAGAATACATTAAACATTAAATTTTGAATTTTTTCGCGACCCATGTTTGTGATAATAATTAAAATATAAAGTATAATATTTGTTGTTTCCAAGTTTATAAAAAAACAATAACATGTGTTTCTTATGAAATAAACAATAACACTGTAATGATTAAAAGCCTTATTCTTTTCGGAGTAGCTTTATTAATTAAAATTCTAACATGCTACTTTTGGTTTAGTCTGATATGTTGAAACTTATTCAAACATTATTTCTTCATTAATGCTCATCTTATCATTTTATAAAGCGTTTGCTGCGCAAAAATGTTCAGACCAATTCATTGTGTTTTTTTTATCTAATCCTATTGCCATTTGTAGATCAATAAAAATGTTAAGGACGACACAGTTGTATTAAAAACCGTTTTGATATTCTTACTTCAAATTTCGATTTCAATTAGATTTTAAACCAGCGAGCGACTTCCATAAATATTAAACTTTTCCGCTACTTTTCAAAGGAAATACAACAAAATGTATCGGTCGCCGCACCACGCGTTTGATGTTTTGATAGCGAGCTATAATCTTAATGAAATAGAAATGTGTAGTATGTTAACAACGAATGAAAAGAATGTTACTTAAACAAAAGATGATTCAGTTACAATGTATTTTAGACCATATTGACATTCATAAATATTTTTTTTAAATAAGAAGAGATATCATCAAATGGGTTACAAAATTAAATTATTTACCAAAGTGGCACTCGTTCGAATACCAATTAGACATTTGTAACTTACTTGTTAAAAACGTTTTTTTTTTATTTGTATTTACAATTTACTTTAGTTTTGTGTGTTTTTGTTCATGTGTTTTCGTTTGGGGGGTTTTTGTTGTTGTTGTTTCGTGGTGGTTTTGTCTGTCTTTTGTTTTGATTTTGTTTTTTATTTATAATGTATGTTCCCTATTATTGTTTCATATTATTATTTTAAAACTTCGTGCGGTGTATTTTTTTATTTGTGCTTTTTAAAAAAATTTCCTTGTCGATTTTTATTGTTTTGTGTTAAATATTATTATTTTAAATTCTTGTCGGTTATTATTGTTTTGTGTTAAATATTATTTTCAAAATTTCTCCTCGGTTTTAATTGTTTTTTGTTAAAAAATATTATTTTTTAAATTTATTTTTGTTATTTTTCTTGTCGGTTATTATTGTTATTGATTTTATTTCCCTTTTCTTTCCTATTGGTTAGAGTGTAAAGATCTGTAGTTACTTGTTGTATATCTGGCTTCTCTTTGCTCCTTTTACTTTTCGTTAGAAAATAAATAGTGGAAAGTCTCTCTCTCTCTCTCTCTCTCTCTCTCTCTCTCTCTCTCTCTCTCTCTCTCTCTCTCTCTCTCTCAATGTTTTATAAGGTTCTTATAAATATTTATTTCTTTTTCAAGAAAACATGTAAGAGAACATCGTAACTATGTCCTTTCACCCGGCCGACGGACGATTTCTGTTGTTGTTTTTTGTGTGATGTTTATCCCTTAAAAGTATGATTCTTTAGAGCATCGATTCCACGATGCCTACATAAAAAAATAATAATACACTCAATCTATAAATATTCACCTGAATCATTATATTTTTATCATTACTTGATCATGGAGATATAAAAGTACACAATGTCATTGACGCTGCGTTAAACTTTCTCATTCAAGCCATGTAATCTGTAGTTGTTTAAAAATATTGTGGGAAAATTAATGCTTTTATTTGACATAAATTACTGTTAGTTAAAAACAAGTGCGTGCAACTCAAAGTGGAAAGCAAAGAAAATAGTTTTTTTCTAAACTGAATTTGTCTGAACATTAAATAAATATTGCTAGAATTTAAACAGCCACCAAACTAAATTTTTAATAAAAAAATAAACAATATCACGTAATTTTCCGTCGTTTGAAGGACACAAAGTAATATACAACAATCAAATATCGGACATTTTTGTTTTTATTGTTTTCTTGTGTTGATTTTATTGTATTATTTTAAATGTTAAATGTTTAAAGGAATACATCATAACGTTTTTTGTTTAAAGAACAAATGCTAATAAGCTCAGTTTTATTTACAAATAAACATCTTTCGGTTGATTAGGTAAACCTTGGACTAAATTTAATAAGACTAAGAAAAACTTCAAACTATTTAGCTTTTTCATCTTTTTTGCTTGCAACTTTTATTAATGTGTTAGGGATATATATTTGAATGGTGATTTAAAGTCACATAAAATAATATTGTTACATATGTTCCATATTTTCCATCGATCCATGGTCCATCTGCGGCATAGCAAACTGGATTATAGCAAACAGTGCATAGCCGAGCATCGCAAACATTGTTTTCAGTATCCTTATTTTGTCCCCATCGCCTACCGTAAACTCTTTCAAAAGAATCTCGAAGAAAGCGACATATAAGAACGTTCCTACAGCGAAAGCTTGAACGACTGCAGAAACTATAATCAGGGAAATGTTCTTTTCTTGTGACGTCATGGCAATTCCTATCCCAACCCCAATAGGTGAAACAATAGACATGTACAGCATGGCGATTATAAATTTTACGGTGGTTGTGCTTTCACATATAGTGATACCAGTAGTCAGAAAAATGAGGATTTTATGGATGCTCATTGACATCAACAGCGACCAGACCTCGTTATCATGCTCCTGTAGTCCCACGCTCAGCCCATCAAATATCATATGGATCGATAATGCTAACAGCAACACAAAACTGTGTAAATTGGACATTCCTTGACCGAATACAGCATCATGTAGACAGGCATTTGGAACACTTGGGCTAGTGACAGTCGTCACTGGGACATTTTGCTCGCTTATATTTTCCGCTACGTTCATTGTTTTGTCAACCGGAATAATTTTAGCATGTCCGTTCTGATATGAGGCGCAGTATTCTGTACACGTGTGATCTTTTTCTTGACCCTGTATTTTATCTTTACTTTCATGAGCATCGTGAATAGTTTTACTGGCATCTTTTCCCTGTGTTGGTCTTTGTAACCAAGTGTATGTGACACTCTCAATCAGCAGAATAATTAGAAAACCAATTCCAAGAAGAAGCTCTGTAAAAGGATAGTGGTTGTTTGGGTTCAGTATCGTCATGGCCTCTACCAGTGTTTCTCTAGCTTCCGGCAGCAAGGTCAACAAACAAGTAGCGATAAACACGCCTCCAGAAAAGCAATTCATCAACGTAATGACTGTTTTGAATCTGTTTGATGACTGACATGTCCTTGAGAGAACCCTCAGCAAGATATAAGGAATTATCAGTCCACTTATCACTGACGTCAGGAATAAAATTCCTATAGATGCTAATTTTGCCGTTGGCACCATGTTCTTTTTTTAATTATCCATCTTACAAACTTACTATGAAATTCAAAAATTCAGTTTATTAATTTTATTATTTCGTTTTAAAATATCCACTTGTACCGCATTCATTTATCATAGTGATGTGTATCACTTATAAAATTACTTCGATTACAGTGGCTGTATTGGTGACACATGTTACTTTAATTTGCTGTTGAAACTCACTTCCCTACAGCTAAATACGATGTTTAGTTATTCGCATAAAATGTGATTAAAAGTTGTTGTTCTGTATCTGTTTATCAAAACTGAAATGTAACTAATTTCTGCTCACAAGTTCACAGATTTAATCAATGTTAGGTGATCTCACTAGTAATTTAACCAAACTGTTACACAATACAACAATTTCGAGTTGCAAAGCAAGGAAGCAGCTGTTATCCTCTGTAGGTAAACAAAGCCGATTATGAAGAATATTATTTTATCGTTTGTTCTTATGAAGTTAATCTACCATGTATAACATTTCCTCGGTAATCCTTAATTGGATAAATAAAAGCAATATGATCTCAACAATTAATTTGTATTCAGCTTTGATGAAATACGATGACAAAGCAAATCAAATAAATTTACCAAATAAGTAAAGTAACATCATCAAGTGACCGCATTTATGCAACATTATAAAAGGTATGGTGCCTGTTGGTGGACTTATGGCAAAATTACAGAATTAAATTATGCGATTAATTATCTAATAAATTAAAGAAATCTATTTCTAGTATAACAAGTGAATTATGCATATGAGGAATAGTCACATCTATAAGACAGGCCTTCCAACACAGCCAAAAAGTAGAGGAAAAAGAGCATATGTCATAAAATGATCAATTTCAAAAAGCCACAACAAACAATTAACGAAAATAAGAATCCGGGGTTTATATAGTTTCTATACATTATATATTAATTATCCAAGAGGCAGGCAAAGAATAATATAATACACGTGAAGTTATACCTGCAATGTTTTACAACATTACTGTTTAACTTTTTGGTTATACCGACACAATTCATTTTAGAGTGTCTGAGTCATGCGATTTTTTTTTAAAACAAAACAAGGTCGACAACGACAAAAGATGGAGAATAGAGTGGAATAAAGGCAAGTGCAGTCGTGTTACAACTGATCTGTCAATATGGATTAACAGCAGTATCAACATGTTGTGTCCAGCTGAATTCAACGAAATTTCTTTGAGATATAGAAATATTGTATGAAGTAGTAAAACCTTTAAGGTAACATCAGATTGTATTTATTAAAATGAAAAATAAGTTTGGTTATTATTTGTTCATAAGAAAAAAACATAAGCATGCACTGTTTTTATTTCATTAAGATTTATATCTTAATTAAAAGTTTAAAGTGTTCCTTTTGTTCTATTGAATTATGAAGCTTGCAAAAATGTACCCTCTTTTTAAGCATTTTTAATAAAGCAAAAATGGACCCTCTTTTTAAGCAATTTTTTAATAAAGCAAAAATGGACACTCTTTTTAAGCAATTTTTAATAAAGCAATTTTTAATGTTTACCCGAAAAAAAAACTCCAAACTAATAACGCTTACATTTATACAGAGAGTGATTAAGGAAAATAATTATAAATAAAATTATTAAATAATTATAATATAAAATATGGATTTACAAACTACATTCACCGGATAGAAGGCGGTGTCTTTTTGTGTCAGATGAGTGAAGGTGAGTCAAGATATTAATGTTAAATTACCGTTAGAATATAGCCTACGTGAAGATAACATTTGCAATGATTGTCAAAATTGATATCGATATCAATCTTTGGCTTATATAGGTCGAAAATCATTTGGTTTATACATGTATAGGTCGAATAAGAAATTTGATCATGAATAAATTGTCAATGTTTCCGGTCTTAATACATTATCATTTCAGATTGTTTGTTTAACCATTTACTTCACGGGATATGACCGTTGTCCATTTGTGCATTTGTAGACCACGATAAGACGTAAGATTCATGCTGTCTGATCAGGATCTACACTGTTCGCTTTCGGATTTATTAGGTTATTCTTACAAAGAAGCGAACAGTACTTATCTAGATCGGATGGCAATATGTGCCGGCTGATCTAGATCTACTCTATTCGCAGGTGATAAAACACGTATGTAATTAAGGGTTAGTTTATTTTATAATGCTCATTTACCCTTGATCAACTAGATTTGAAGAGCGAATGTTGACACACTGATAAAGATTGGGTCGCAAACAATTAAACAACGTTCCTCTTCTAGATTATACACGAACAAGCTAACAGTAATAAAAATGGTGCCTGTGGCTAAACTGTGCTCAGTTGGAATATTATTCATTATTTCATTCGTTTTTGGTCTTGTTGTACCATATTTACTGCTGAAGATAATTTCAAAAAAGTTTTCACATTCTTTACACGCATTGAACACTGCTCTCGGTTTTGTGAATTGTCTATCAGGCGGGGTGTTTTTTGCGTCTTCCATTTTAACTCTTTTGCCGGAAGCACGTGCCGCTATGGAAAAAGCGGAAGTTAAACTAAACGATATTGAAGAGTATCCAAACACTGAATTAATCATTGGCATCGGATTTCTGCTTATACTTCTCATAGAAAACGTAACTGTGTTTTGTTATACACAAAAGAAAAGGAATAAGTATAAGTTTGCTTCGAAACATATAGTACCTGGAGAGAACAATATTCCTGGAACAGAAGTAACATCTTTTACAAACTCATTACCCCAGGTTCAAATTAGTAATGGCAAACAAACGACTGATTCTGACTCAAATACAAATAAAGAAAGTGATTCGAACGGAACTGAAACTGAAAAAGAAATCGAGGAAGAGACAACAACTATAAGAAACATCGTGTTATTGTTAGCTCTTTCAATTCATATGGTGTTTGATGGACTAGAACTAGGGCTGCTAAAAAAAGAAAGTAAAGTGTGGTCGGTTCTTTTAGCGCTAAGCATTCACAAAATTCTCATCTTGTTCAGTATGGGACTGAAGTTCTGCGAGAGTGTCTCCACAAAGAAGTTTATCATGGCTATGATGTTCATGTCAGCAATATCGCCGATTGGAATTGGAGCAGGTCTTGCGTTGTCTTCAAAAAACACTGCTTCAATAGAGAAAGCGTCAGCAATACTTCAATCATTTGCCGTTGGAACATTTATATACGTGACATTTTTTGAAATTTTGTTAAAGGAGTTTTTGTCTACAGAGAGTAACCGCATTGTTAAAGCAGTTTCAACTATTTCAGGATTTGCGATATTTGCAATAATTGGTCGCCTTATTCCTGAATAAAATTCAATTTGACTGTGTTTATGGTTTTCGTGGCAATGCGTGGTTATTATATGAAACGATCATACATCGTTGATGGCGCAAAGATCCCTGGCATTAGCTCGTGAAATAGTAAATGTCGTATCGTTTCTTTGTTGTTGTTTTTTTTCGTATCAGTTTATTTAAAATATTTTGTTATGCATTAAGATTTCACTTCATAATAATAAATTATGTATGTTATCCTTACGTTTCTGTCATTTTTAGTGATCATCTTATTTTCTTACCTCTATTCTTTAGGGTCGTTCAATAATATTTAATATGCATATTCGAAAGAGCTAAACTCAAAATAACACTGCCTTCCTTTAGCGCCAGTTAGTAAAGAATAAGAAAGAACGAAGTTTTAGTATTAGCGGTATATAAATTTAATAATACCGTTATGCCAAAAATAGTGAAACATATCTACCTCTGAGTTATTGGAGCAGGGAACATGTGTATCTCTGGGAGTGAGACTCGTTATATGTCTTTCAAGGTTTCAACTTTTGCTCTTTATGCTCTATTCGAAAGAACTTATTTTTTTATTTCCTTTTCTATTCAACAGTGTGGTAATTTGTATTTTCCACTTTTGACTGTGAACTTCCCGAATAATATATTCGCATTTTTGATGTCCGCAATTTAGACCAAATAGTATGTGACAATCTGGACGTGTTTACCCTGCTATCAATATTTAAACAAAAATTGTGAAAATAAATTAGATATCATACAATTCTTTTTGACCCTATCAAAGATAGCTTAAGTCTAGTTAAGCCAGATGATACATGTATCACATTGATTCAAATATTTACACTCAACCTTAATATCAATGAGTCCTAATACGAAAACTTAGTAGTTATTACCAATGAGACCTGAAAGAGAAAAACATAACCGCGTATGTGACATACTTCCTGACTTCAAAGGTTACAAGTACTTGAAGAAATGCTTTCTTTGCGTAACGTGCATCATCATGCAATCTGGAGATCGAGAAAACAGTTTAAAGTCATCAGGGCAAAATGTGAAACAGTCCATGCACTGAAACGTGCAACTTTTTCTGATTTTAAAATACTGTCAGGGTTTGTTAATTAATCAATTCGTTATTTACGACATCGGATTTGATCAACTTTATTATTGACTTCAAATGTAAATATATAAACCCTCAATAATTTTGAAAAGATCAAGTCTATCTTTACTACAGAAGAAATACATTCATCTAAGCTATAAATTATTAATACCACAGTGTCTAAGCGTACAGTTAACCGAAACGGAAGTTGCTGATCTGTACGCCGATGATCACATAGTTGCTTACAGAAAACCCTGCGACATCGAATTATTTATTGGTAAATAAACCAAGTTTAATGTGCATTTGGAAAAAAATATTTCTGTGGTAAGTAAAACGTTAATTGTTAGTCCTCCTGTGATCATACAGACTTAAAGGAATGGTTAGTATTGTTATAATCCATCATCGTTCCCAAGTCGATCAGTGAAAATAGGAGCAAAACATTGAACAAAACGGGACGTTTTGGGCTCAAATTTCTTTGTGTAAATAGATTTTGGACCATATTTGTGTTGGTATGGGAGAAAATTCATTTATTCAACTTGTGTACTTCGTTAACATGAATTTAAACGACTTAGCAACGAGGAAATGATACTTTCTTTATGGTACTGTAAATGATAAGACTGTACGCATAGTTGCAACTGTACGCGATCGTTAGTTGTTAACAGATGCCTAACATCTGTACGCATAGTTGTCAAACAGATCATTAATAATTTATGGTTCCAGTTAATGTTTTCTGATTATATCGACAGATTATCATTTTAGCTTCAGTTAACCTTAATAATTCTTGCACGAGAACCTGAAAAATGCATATGTTTCAACAAATTTGCTCATTCTTTTAATAATTCAATTGTATAAACAAATAACTGATCTTGGCTTCTGTTTCAAAATCAGATTTGTCTTTAAATCCTTTGTTAGCTCTTTATGAAAGGAGGCGTGAAAAAAACGACTATAGTTCAACCGAGCTATATCAGTGGTAAGACCGTGTAAGATATGCAGAGGCCCGCTGTAATGCTTTCATTTCTTCTCTGAAGTGCGAACAGTAGAAGCCATAATATAGCTGGACAAATACGCGTTAGTACTTCAACCATAGTTTCTAAAGATTTCATAGAATGCTCCAATCAGATTAACATTATCTCTGAAATGTAACAAAGAAAGTCGGCCAAAATGAAATCCAACTCGACATTTTAACGACCTTAAACATGAAATTCTTAACAGTTGCAGACGTAATTGTAGACTAACTTAACTCAGTCACGAAGTGGTGGATTTCAAAATCTGAAACCACTGTATGGAATTTTCCTGTCAAAGACCAGATTGTTAAAGTCTATGATATTGGATAATATTTGTGCATAATGTATATTTTTGCCAACACCGTCAGGGATTTCAGCAGGTTTATACTAGGTTTTATTTGATGTAACAATCAGGGGATTTAGGATTTCTAGCAATTATCGGTGTCTTATTTGCAAATTACCAATTCGTTCATATGGTTCAAAAGTAGATCAGAGTAAAAAACCTATCAATATATAGCTCAAAAAGTGCTTGCCAGTTCTAAAATGTGATCACATAAGGTTTTATTTTTGATTAATAATACATTAGATTTGGTTGATTCCTATGATTGATTCCTTTAACAAGTTCTTGCTTCATTGATGCTTTTCAGTTGATCAGTATATGATGCACTTATGATCGCAACTGTTCGTACAGTCTGACATTGAAATACTGCAACTTTGCGTACAGTCTTGTCACTTTCGGTTGCTGCACAGAAAGACCATTTTCTCGGTGCTAATTCGTTCAAGCACCGTTCAACGCATTTTGTGAGCGTTGGAAATGATTTTTCTTTCACGGGAAGCCAAATATATACCTTTCCAATATATACATTATAAAATATGAGGTCACAAATGCAGATTTTCTCCACTCTTTTTCCCCATTTTGTACTGATCAAGTGTGAAAAGATTACAGATTGCAACTTAACTAGCCGTTAGTTCAAGACTTCAAGATCACAGTAAGACTATTAATCAACGATGTACTTATTATAAAAATAATTTCTGCAAAAATAGAACGTTTAATTTGAATATATTTTACAAATAAAAAGCCGATGTCGCGTGTTTTTCTGTAAGCAACTATGTGATCATCGGCGTACAGATCAGCAACTTCCGTTTCGGTTAACTGTACGCTTAGACACTGTGAATACATGTATTAAATAAATCGTAGTCCACGCAAATTTCATATCAAACGATAATCACGTGCTGATGTTCAAGCCGGGGCTACAATGTTAGTGTCGTGGACATTTATATGCATTGACATTTCTTCTTATGAACATGCTCAATCAAACCGAGCCTGAATTATTTTGATATGTGTTGTGTTCGGTGGCTTTCAAAGTTCCTTTCTATTTATTTGTTTTCTTGCCATGTATCTTTCTTTGCGACATCGCTGGCTTTCTCGAATCACTCAGAATTTGACTTAAAGATCTTTTCTCAAGATTTCTTAAATAAAAGTATTTCGTTTTAACACCATGCAAATTTAAAGACAAAGACAAAAATCATCTGAGCCAAGTTATATTAGTTCAAAACAATTAAGACACCATTCATTCATAATGCGTACAACAATTTTGAATAGCTACCAGAACTGCTATTACATGTATATAGTCAATTTATTTCAGCATGACGCAGGGCTTATTTGAAAACCTATTGGGGCGTGTGAGGTTGAAACATCATAGAAACCCAATCTCCTTACAGAGTTGTCGTTCCTTGCAGTCTCTTACATTAAAGCGAGTTAAGGAGCGACAACTCTGGATAGAGATTGATTCGAACCCAGTAGATGTTTGTAAAAGATACAGGTTATAATCATCAAAGTATCCGTATCCAAGGCAACACAACAACACACAGTTCAACAAGTGCATAGTGGCAGGAACAAAATAAATCAAAAAGGGAACTTCGAAAGTAGTTCGAACAAATACATGGAAATATTGCAGCTCGCTTTGATTAAACAATTAATACACAATCCGCACCGTGCTAAGCGGGACTCACTATTTACAAAAGTTTATGGTTCAAAATTTGAGTCAGCCCAGATGTTAGTGTGAATGGAACCTTCAACTTGTTAACACATATCCTTGAATAGCGACGTATGCTCCCAATAACATAATAAAACATACACTAAATATTGAAATGGTTTGGCAAGTGCTTAACAATTTCATCAGACAATTGTACTTGATAATCACTTGTATTCATTTTTATTACCTATAACTTACGTATGAGTTTGATGGTATTTGAGGATGGATACATAATGTAATAGGTAAACATTCAATTTTTGAAGTTGATATCTTCATTTTGAAGTTGATATATTCAGAAGTTTCAAAGTAATGGGCCAATTGCATAAAATTGTTAATGCAAGCGTGAAAAGGGGGCATAACTTGAACAATATAATGTGTAGTAGAGTATTGAGAAAGATGTAGAGCATGATGGTTTATATATATATTTCAATTTAAATCTGATATCTTAAGTAGTTGCGAAGTTATGGAGAAACTTCATTAAAACAACCCAAAATATATATACAGTCAACAAAAATTATTAATGGTAACACAAAATCCATGGTATTTAACTGGAAAACAAAACATTATAACTTTAATCACAAATGGAAAATATACTTTTTATGAAGGAATCAAAACTTTTTTCAAACACTCGTTAAACGAACACATGAACATAACAGGAACACATAATTATACAGATTACCGTTCTTTTTTTTGTTGAGTGTAAAGAAGGGCATAACTAAATCATATATGTAGTAGAGTTATCGCTCTTGCTGGTAAATTTTAGATTACGAATGTGAATACATATGCCAAGTTTCAAGTTGTTATTTCAAATATTTGTAAAGTTTGGGTCTCGAGCGTATTGAATCTTATAGCAAAAAATCTTTTAATCTGGTATTTATAGACTGTGGTATTGGTTCGTACTTCCGGGCTATAAATGGAAAATATCCCACAAGAAGCCACTAGTACTTTGTAAATAATCTAACAATCATATTTGTCTTTTGTTACATTGAACACCTTTTGTCCAATTAAAAGCTTCTTCTAACACGATTGACTGACATTGATTTCGTGTTTTATTTTTTTTTGCTTCAACAATCAACATCTGAAACTGCATTTCAAAAAGTGCTTGATGAGTGTTTACATAAATGGTTTGTCTTCTCTGTGCGAAATGAATTAGCTTTAGCAAAGATGAAATAAATTACGCATTTTCATTTGACACGGTACTTCTGTTTATTTATGTTTATCTGTTGCTCTGAAATGCTACCACTTTTACTGTCCGCAATTCCAGCATTGCAGCATTAAAGTTAAAGTAAGCTATGAGTAAAGCTGCATCGGCTTTAAGTATATCAAATGTTTCTGGATACAACTACGTTTATTACTGATGTGCTACTGTAGAATTATCATTGAAGATGAGAGATAAAGCTAAATTTCTCTGGCTTACATACATGGAAATACTGTGTCTACAGAATGTTGAGGGGCATAAATATCAACAAGATCAAGGGATAGCGGGATATACATGTTCTGCTGCAGGTCTAGACTTCGGCGTGGCTGTCAGCACAAGGGACTGTGCAGCTCGGTGCAGCAAGCTCTCCAGTTGCCTTGGGTTTTTCTACTGTAAGACGGACGGTGTTTGTCGGGGGACCCCAAGTATCATCGCGTATACTTCTGGGTGTTCTTTAAAAAAAGGAACCCTTTATTTCAAAACAACAGGTATTTTTGTTCAATTAAGAGCTTCCTAAAAAAAGAAACATACGCCGCAGAATTGTATTGCTATTGAATACCAAGTTGAAGATTTAGTCATTAGTTTCAAAAGAACATCGTCCCTTGTGCTTAATTGAACATTTAACTGATATATTTTAATTATTAGGTTGTGCTCAACTAATAGGGACTAGACGGCGTATTGTTCTAACTAGCCGTAAACAGACTTAATTAAACCAATCACATTTTAGTGTTCAGTGACTTTGGAATTCCAAATTCCCCCTCTTCTTTATTCATTTTTTCACATTTGAGATTATAGTGCCCTGCAGTGGTCATAAAATTTATACCTGTATTTTTCATATTGAAATGTATTTGACATTTGAAAAAGTTATGATTTCTCTGTGGACTCAATCCTGTTTTAATGTTCGGGCCTGTTTAAAAAGATAGAAAAGCGTTTGGTAATCTTCGATCACCGCTAAAACAATTTCCCATTGCTTTGTTTTTCAGTTCCCTTTGCATTTATTTAAATTGTTGAGAAGAATTATTTGGATAATAATTATATACATGTACCACTAAACCCCCACAGGATCCGCTAAAAACACAAATATTATAAACAAGAAATATCTTTAAAAAAGATAAACGGTGTTGATGGAAAAGATTTATATATACATGTATATAAGAAAGAAAGAATTATAGAGATGCGAAGCAGGCACAGTTTAGTTATTTTATTTTACTTGTTATAGCTGTTGACGAACCCTCCCTGCCTTCTTAAAATGATCTAGAGATTAAGCGACCGAATCATGACAACTCATAAATTAATTGAAAGTGGTTTTCAAAAAAATGTTGAAGCTGTTTCATACGGTAATAATAAGTCGATTAAAGAAGCAATGTCTAACATTAAGTCTTGATCTACATTTATTCAGTTTCAATAAAATACCTCTTGTAGAGTTAGAACTCAAGATGAATAAATGTCCTTGAAATTAAATAAATATACATAATAACAGCCTGTTACAAGAGCGAAATCTACAAACTTTTATGTAAATTAACTTTAAAAAAGTGTACCTCCTGAGTATTGAACCCGGGGCCTCCGCTTGCAAGGCTAAAGTGTTAGCCACTGAGACCTTGTATTTTCAACTTGAAATTAACAATCAGTATCAAATGAACTAGAAAGGAACCAGTAAGAACTAGAAATATCTGCACTTAAGCCATCAATATTGACTTAACTGGTTATTTAAATCGTAAATATGTTTTTCTTTAATACAATTATTGTTTTTAAAAACGAAAATGCTCGAACATGTAAGTGCCAGGTAAATACTTACACAAAATATAAAAATCTTTACGGTAATGGTAAACAACACCCACTAACAACCAATAGAAATAATCTATTTGATTTTCCGCTGCAGAATAATAAAAATCCCACTAGATACCTCTCCCCCTGCTAGATGCATCTCTGGTGTAAATAGCTACCAATCGAAATAGTTTATTTCATTTTCCCGCTGCATTATAATAGAATACGAGTATTATTTACAACATTTCATTGGTCGAAAAACTAGGTCAAAAGTGAGCTTAGACAGCTAACGCCGAAAAAATATATAATATACGTAATTTAACAATACTACAGATTTGACGACGACCTCGTCGACTACGTCGGCTACTTCTACTACATTACTGCCCGGTCAGTACGGGGAGACGTGTACGGTGGACGATAACTGTACAAGGGCCTCATCAAAGTGTCTTCAGGGTTCCTGTTCCTGCAAGGCTGGTTACCGGCACGAGTCAGCTTCTGGTTCTTGTGTCGCTAGTGAGTTTAGTTTTTGCATTTACTAAGAAGGTTTTATCTTTCAGTTTCCTAACCGCAGATGTATGAGCAAGACATACACAACTTACTTACTTACACAACAGCTTGTAAAAATTGATGGCATTCAACTTCACCAAATTACCCTCTCCAACACTGGGCTCATAATTTAATTTTATGTCATAGCTTAATAATATTGCTGTAGTCACAAAAATGCTTACTCTATGTATGATTTGAGTGTCCCATTTATGCATTTTTCAATTTCGTTTTTAGTTAATATCGATAGGAAATATAACTGGCGGCTTTAAGAACGTTGACCCAACAAAAACAACCAAGTTTATTTATAATTAAGCAAAAAACATTGCTCTAGCCTACAAAATACTGGTGAAGCAATGGAATGACATGTGATATACTATCAAAACAAGAAGCGTATTCAAAAGGCATTAATTGTTACTCATGTTCAGGTGGATAGGTCAAGATACGGAGGACACTTTAGAAGTTACTAGTTCATTTTATGTGTCAGTTGTTTAGCAAAGCCTCTGTATAAGGTTTCATTTGAAACGATTAGAAAGTCTTATTTGAATTGACATACCTTTAAACACATGCCCTCCTTTACTGCTGAGTGTTTTGTTAGTGTTTCGATTCCTGATATGTATATTTAACTTTTTTCCTAAAAAGGTTACCAACATGATAATCTACAGCATTCTGCATTTTTGGTGATTGACCATCTTACGTTGATTGCTATATCAGTAATGTTATAACTAGATTGCCCAGCTGCCGGCTCAAAGAGCTAAAGCGGATGCACTCGGTCGAATTCTAGTGTTTCCGTGTTTCGTTGTATGGAACATATTTATGTACGTCAAACTCATCATTTACATTTTGTTTGATTGCTCTTTAATGTTTCTGTCTGGAATTATTTGGTGTTATAAGTCAAAGTTCATAAATGTTATCATACGAAAAGATATCTAAAACGAGGAAATAGATAAACTTTTGTTTGAGGAAAAACACAATACAAAAATTATTGAGATCACATCAATTATTCTTACAGTTATCTAGATGATAATGTTGTTCTGTTTTGTCTACAGACTGCAGTACTTATGGTTCATCTTTTATCCGTTACCAGGATATGGACATGAATGTGTCCAAAACTATCCACGTTGCCGTACTTGCAAGCTGTTCCAACCTATGCACGGCTTCGTCAACCTGTCGGGGCTTTACTTTCTGTTGTACTGACGCTTGCTGGCTCAAGGAACGAACTCCACTTACAGACCCAACAGAGTTCAGACCTTATTCGGGGGTCGATTATTATTCTAGAAACTGTGTGTAACAAAGTTCTACATTTAAAAAGACGTAAACAATTATACATGATATAAAATGTTAAATTGATTTTCTATTAACCATTTATGGGATATGACTGTTATCCCATGGGAGAAAAGTGTAGATCCATATCAGCCAGCTCACTGCACTGTTTGCTTTTGATTAATTAGGTTATTTCTGAAAAAAAAGAAGCATCCAGTGTAAATCCTGATTAGATAATAGTTGTGCAAGCTGATCTAGATTAGCACTGGTCGCACACACGATAAAACAAGTATAAAATATGGACTATATTTAATTGTGTTAATAAATTGTTGTAAAAATAGTTTTGAGTTGGCCAGCTATATCTATCTACAATGATTATATCTAGTGATCTGCTTTTTAAACCTAGTAAATTTAGTTGCATAAATAACCACACTGTAACAACTGTCCGGACATAGCGCTTATTTTCGTTTACTGATCAGCATAATATGAATGTAACGTTCTAACCGAATATAACTTGTCGCGTTGTAATTGCCACTTCGTAAAATAGCTCAAATCGAGCGGCTAAATGTAATACTTGGTGGTCGGATAAACGCAAAAACGAAAACATGTTTGGTTAATATTTATACATGAGCAAAGATGATTTTTTACTTTATACATGTAAACTCTATTACATCTAAACCGAAATGTCATCACATTAGTATAATAACCGCAGCACTGCCTTAGGAAAGGAAGCGCTGGTGCTTTCATTGCCTAATTCGAAGAGTACCAAGAAGCCTATATGATCAATGATATAATTTTCATTGGCCATAAGGCGTAAGTGGCGACATCGCTTATGACGAGTACATGAACAGCGCTGGAGATGGTATTACGGTCAATAAAACTTAAAAAAAATAAATGAACCGTTCTGATGATGGTATCTACTGTCCCTCAAATTGAAATGATAAACAATATTGTTGCGTTTAAGATACAGAAAGTGCCGACGAAGCCTCCACTTCATTCCGCACAACTAAGCATGCCGTCACTCTATCGGTCCAGTTGACGAATGACAGTTTTCTTCATAAAATGTAGCTATGTCATGAGTTTTTCTATTTCAGCAGGTCAAAATATTTTTTTGTAATTATATTTATTTTCAGAAAAGTTAATTATTATAACATATCAGCACATCAATACATATGTTTAATAAATTATAACAGGGTAATATGAGAATAGAGTCTTAACATATCATGAAAGACAAAAATTGCGTTGTATTTTTGACCTGAAGAGAAGACCGCCTTAGGAAAATTCATATTTTGTTAGTCTGATCTAGATAAACAGATTTTATACAATCATCAACTTTAATTTTAGTAAAATATTATATATATTATTTTATAATAATAATAATAATAATAATAATAATAATAATAATAATAATAATTAATACTGTCTACACAATGGCAGAGTTCGCGCCATTCATGTATTAAGCAGCTTTAGAGTATGCTTTGTTATCTTTGGTTAGTCCGTGACTGAATGGGTGTCTCCTATCACGTTGACGACATCCGCTGAGTTACGCATATCCGCATCAGTAGGGCGATACCATTGTGTTAATTCTTTTCACAGTCAGACGTGTTTACCCTGCAATCAGTCTTTAAACAAAAATTGTGAAAATTAATTAGATAGCATAAAATCTTTTCGACCCTATAAAAGCTAGCCTTACGTTACTAATTAGAATATATAATTTATATTAGCCATCAAAATCTACATCATTACCAAAAGACCCATAACTTTACTACCAATATTGTTCAAGTTATACCCCTTTTTACTTAAATAATTGCCCCATAACTTTGAAACAACTTGAGGTTTTACCTTGAAATGTGGAATATATGTTTACCATCAGTATCAACCAGACCCATAACTGTCAGTTATGCCCCTTTTGCACTTACTTTTTGCATTAACCAATATATGCACTGGGTCTATAACTTTGAAACTAGAGAGATATCAACTTCAAACATACTGTAACTAAGCTACAATTATTTTAAAGTTATGCCCATTTTTTCACATAGATTTTGTGTTAAAGTTTTCTGCACTTGGCCCATAACTTTAAAACTAATACAGATATCAACTACAAACTTGAAAAACATTTCCCCCATCATAACTTAGATCACTTTCACCAAAACTTACGGTTTTTTAAAGTTATGATATTTTTTATGAGTTTGAGTTTGAGTTTTTTAACATTATTCAAGTGATTGATATTGAACTGAAATTAAATATTTCTAATCATAAATACCAACAAGTTTAAAAAATATTTAATAGTTATTTCCCTTTTCAGATCAATATTTAGGATTTATTTGGCTGTGATTTGAAATCAGTTGTCTTCCTTACTATTAACTTGTTCATATTTTTTTCTGAGTGCACACGAATGTCTGGCCTTAGTTGTTGTTCTTTTAATCTTTAAATTGCATTTGTTTCAACTGAATCGAATTAGTCGAGCGCACTGTCTCCTCGGACAGCTCTTGTAATATGTATCTGTTATTAGAGAGGTAAAAAAATCAATACAAAGCCAGTGGTTGCCAACTCTAGCACATGCACAATATGTACAGCTATTATACTAAACATCCCATCTTATGGCAAAAACACTGCTTACTTATTTGTAGTTCGTAAATGTAATTACAACAACATTTTGAATTAGCTAAAAGCAGGATACTTGCAGATATTTCATTTCTAATCTTACTGGACCTTATAACGTGTAAATCAGACTTCATACTTTGTTTAAATACATAATAAAAGGAAATTTTAGAATAGATCTCTTGAAAATGTTTTAATCACATATTGAAATGTGAATGAGTTTTGCATGTGAACCGACAATTCGACGTAATAAATGCATAGAAACGGAAATCTCAAGATGTATGGACAAAGTGTCTTTGATAGATCTTGAAACAATTCTAATATTGATTTCTTCGTAGCCGGAAAAGGTTTTTGAATTTTAGCAATACCTTATAATGTATTGATGATTGTCATTCATTATTCTAAAAGCTCAGATACTGTACATATAATTATATTAATAGTTTGGGAGTTTTTCTTTAACTAAGGTGGTTTAAAATCTTTCCTTATTGGTGTTTTGTGCAAAAATAACACCTTTGGTTTAATTCGTGTAATTATTGAAATTGAGAGTGCTATTGTTCCTTGTTTAAAAAGTATATATTATACCCCGTCGCCGCGACCTTCATCCACTATTACCCTATGTCCGAGAAGTCTCGCACTTTAAAACAATTTGTCACGAGCTTTGGCATAGCTTTACTATTATGAAAGAGAAATAGGGTACCATAAATAACTGTACTTCAATAAAAAATAAAATATAACTATAAATTTTAAACAAAATATAGTATGATGGATATATGGTTTGCATGCTACATGTACATGCAAAATGCTCAAGTATTTATCAAGAAAGCTTGGTAAGGTTGGGATGACAGAGCCCTTGCTTCAGCACAAAAACTGTTTACTCAGACCGGACTTTTATACGCTTTTTGGAATGTTCGTTTTACCCGTAGAAGCGTTTTTATAGATATTTTTGACAAAATAAGAAAAGAGAAATCGATAAAATGTCATTTTTATTTGATACTTCATTTCAACTTCCTCTGTAATGTCTTTGGCGAAGTTTTTAACTAATGAACTCATATTTTTTTTCTAAAATTTCGAAAAATAACATATTTTAATAAGGGGATAGGGGTACTTAAAATGGTAATAGCACAGTAACTAAGTCGGTGACCCCCAAATTTTATTCGCTTAATCGATTGGAATTGCTTTTTTCAAACTTTTTAAGCAAAAAAATCAAAAAATAAATTCGGGAATTGTTCACAATTTTGAAAAATTCGACAGAAAAATAGCAAAACTCGATGGCATATTTAACGCGAAAACGGCGTTTAACGGTACACAACGTTGTCAAAACCGGTCACAATATGTTAAATTTTATATCCCCGGAAAGGTATTTTTAACGCCAATTCATCTGTGAATGAATAAATGAAATTGAAAAACCTAATTTTCAGCCAGCCCCGAAAAAGTGTTAGACGCGCGTCGTTGACGCCACTGCAGAAAACCAGCGTTGATAGCTAACTTTGAAGGTAAATATCTAATCAACTATTTGATTTATGGAAAAACGGTTTGAGTATTCATGCTGGAGTTATCGTCAATAAATTCCATACCAAATTTGATGAAGAAATTTGAAACTTCGCAAAGTGTAAAACAACAGGTTATAATCATCAAAGTATCCGCATCCAAGGCAACACAACACCACACAGTTCAGCACGTGAATAATAGCAGGAACAAAATAAATAAAATAAGAAACTTCGAAAACATACATGAAAATATCGCATCTCACTTTTTTTAACATAATTGCTGCACAATTCGCCCAGCCCCGGACTGAGCGGGACTCATTGTTTTCAAAAGTTGCGAACACACATCCTTGAATAGCGGCGTATGCTTCCAATATATGAATTATAAAACATACATTACATAAATATTTAATGGCTTGGCAAATCCTTAACAATTTCATCAGAGAACTGTACTTGCCTATCACTGGTATTCTTATTTTTATTACCAATGGATGCATGAGTTAATTACTCGTATATTTGAAGATGGATACATAATGGATACATAATGCAATATGACAACTTTCTGGTTACTTATGGACAAAAGTCTTCTCCGGTATGGTTTTCCATAATATGTTTTGAAAACGCGAAATCTAAAATCCATATTGCTCTACCGGCATGAATTTGATAGTAGTGGAAAGAGGACATTTTTATGCATTCAGGGTAAAAAGAATTTCAGAATTTGAGCCACTACTGCCGGTAAAGTAATGTGTTGAAAATTGGCATGCAAAAAATTCCAAGCTTACTGCCGGACAAGACTTTGTCCATTATCATATTATATTCAGAAGTTAAGGTTCAAGTGCAAAAAAAAACTTTAATACAAAAACGAAAAGGGGACTTGAAAAAAAAGTTAAAGTAGAGTTTTGATTCGATAATGATGTAAATTTTATGGTGAATATTTATTCCAAGTTTTAATTTGATATCTTTCGAAAGAGGGAAGCTATTTTATAACTGCATAAAATTTGAGCACAAAAATATAAGTACACTCAATTCAAATTATTAAGGCTAACATAAATTCTATGTTATTCAATCTACAACAAACAATTATGAATATGTCAAAAGATTATTTTGATTTTTTTTTATTTCAGTCTCAACTAGAACTTATTCCTTTATTTAGATTCAAGTTTTTATTCAAACACTCGTCACACGAACAATGTTCATAGGAGGAAAAATAATTAAAATAATTTTACAGTTGACATATCTTGAAAACATATGTGTAGTAGAGTTATCGCTCTTGTTGGTAATGATGTAGATTACGAATGTGAATATATAATATTTCAAGTTTCAAGTTGTTATCTCAAGTACTTTTAAAGTTTGGGTCTCGAGCTTAATGAATCAAGAAGCAAAAAATCTTTCAATATTCTGATATTTACAGACTGTGTTACATGTATTGGTTTCTACTTCCGGGCTATAAATGGAAAATATCTCCCAAGAAGCAACAAGTACTTAGTAAATAATCTTACATCATATTTGTGTTTTGTTACATTTGAACACCTTTTGCCCAAGGCATTTAAAAGCTTCTTCTAACACGAGTGTCTGACATTGATTTCTTGTATTGTTTGATTTTTGCTTCAACAAGCTACATCCGAACTGTTCAACTTCAAAGAGTACTTGATGAATGTTTACTTTAATGCTTTGTAGTTTCTTTGCGAAATGAATTTTGCATTTTCATTTGACACCGTAATTCTGTTTATTCATGTAGATTCAGTGCTCTGAAATGCTACCACTTCTACTTTCCGCGATACCAGCATTGCACCATTGAAGTTAACATAAGCCACGAGTTAAAATGCATCGGCTTGAGATATATCAATGGCTTCTGGATATATTTATTAATGATATTCTGCTGTAGTAAAATAATTGTCAATGATGAATACAGCTAAATTACTTTGGCTTATATTCATACACATCCTTTTTCAAAAGAATGTTGCGGGACATAAATATCAGCAGGATCACGGGATGGCAGGGTTTACGTGTTCTGCTGCAAGTCTAGACTTGGGTCTTGCTGTCAGCACAAAGGAATGTGCAGCTCGGTGCAGCAAGCTCTCCAGTTGCATTGGTTTCTTCTACTGTAAAACGGACGGAGTATGTCTGGGGACACCAAGAATTATCGGATCAAGTACAGGATGTGCACCCAAAGCAGAGACGCTTTATTTCAAATCAACAGGTAGGATGTTAGTAGCAAGTGATGGAAATTGCAAAACAATGCTGGTAACGCATGTATAAAGATTAACGTACCTCGATCTTCGTCGAAGCACGTCGTCGTTTTGAATGGATATAAAATGTACTGACTTTTAAATGTGTTCGCTCAAACCCCTTCCCCCACACACACACACTCTCTATTTAGGCAGTAAAGAGAGCTAAATATGTTTAATCAAACCGGTCTGGAAGTATGTTCACATTTATTTAATAATGTAATCATTGACGATCAAAGCTCCCGTTTAGAATATTTAATTTCACTTTTGAAACGTTAGTGCCAGATGCAATGGTTCACTGATCGCTTGTTTTGTAATTTAATACAACATTTTAAAGTTTCCAAGATATGTTTTATCGTTTATTTTTATTTCAATCTGTTGATTCTTGGAAACGTGTATATATAGCCTTCGGTATTTTTCAATACATGTAACTATAGCATAGGCCTAAGGTATTTTGCCTTTTAGTGTCTGTTGTATTTCGCTTAATTTTGTATTATTGGATCCCTTGTCAAAATGATTTTAGTTCGGCCGACTTTTGAATCATTTTAAGTTTGTTTTCACGGAATCTGGATTACCGTGTTATGCATAATGTAGAAAAAATATCTCATGTTCATGGTTGGTCGCGTTTTGTTTTATAGTCTATCATCCACCCATTAGCCACGTTAGAATTCGAATTTAAAGCAGTTTGAGTAATACAGTTTTTCGGCGTTAGCTGTCTAAGCTCACTTTTAACCTAGTTTTTCGACCAATGAAATGTTGTAAATAATACTCGTATTCTCTTATTATGCAGAGGGAAAATGAAATAAACTATTTCGATTGGTAGCTATTTACACCAGAGAGGCATCTAGCAGGGTGGAGAGGTATCTAGTGGGATTTTTATTATTATGCAGCGGAAAAATCAAATAGATTAATTCGATTGGTTGTTAGTGGGTGTTGTATTGGAGGAAAAACATATTTACGATTTAAGTAACCAGTTAAGTCAATATTGATGGCTTAAATACAATATTATATGGAATATTCTTGGGTGTCAGGTAAACACTTGCATACAATACACAGTGTAAAACGAAAGAGAAGTGTAGATATTCCTAGTTCTTACTGGTTCCTTTCTAGTTCCTTTGATACTGATTGTTAATTTCAAGTACGAAATACAAGTTTATTGTAGTGTAGTGGCTAACACTCTCGCCTCTGAAGCGGAGGCCCCGGATTCAATACTCAGGACAACACTTTTTTTAAAGTTAATATACGTAAAAGTTGGTAGATTTCGCTCTTGTAACAGGCTGTTATTATTTATATTTATTAAATTTCAAGGACATTTATTCATCTTGAATTCTCACTCTACACGAGGTATTTTATTGAAACTGAATATTTTGCTTCAGTATCTTTAATCGACTTAATATCACTGTATGAAATTGTTGCAACAAGACACTTTCAATAAATTTATGAGTTGTCATGATTCGGTCGCTTAATCTCTAAGTCATACTAAGAAGGCAGGGAGGGTTCGTCGACAGCTATAACAAATAAAATAAAATAACTAAACTGTGTCTGCTTTGCCTCTCTGTATTTCTTTCTTTCTTATATACATGTATATATAAATCTTTTCCATCAACGCTGTTTATCTTTTTTAAAGATATTTCTTGTTTAACAATACTTCAGATGTGACGACGTCAACATCGACGACATCTACAACAATATCACCGACAACAGCAAGCACTACTACAACATTACCATCCGGTCAGTACGGGAATACGTGCTCGACAAATGCTAAATGTTATAGGCCATTCTCCACGTGTCTAGAGGGTGTATGTTCATGCCAGGCAGGATATCGTTACGAAAGAGCTTCCGGCTCTTGTGTCGCTTGTGAGTAAATATTTGCTTTTATCATTTGTTTTATATTCTAGTATCAGATGTTAAAGCATGCTGATATAAAGCACTTGGACAAATTCATGTAACATCATGAAATAAGTTCTTGTACACATGATGATATAAGTTCTTGTACACTTGCAATAATGTCAGAAATAGCATTAATTATAATTTCATCACAGGGGCTTTGAAGACGGACTTCGTTTTCTCCATAAACTGGCCGCCCAGCCCCCCTCCCAAAAAACAAAATTTCCTTATTTGAGAGTCTACACCGGATAAAACAACGTTTTTGTTTTATTTTGATAGATAAGGGGCCGCTATCAATATGTCCAAACCGAATTTACTATCAAATACCATGTTCTCTGAAAATTCGTGTCCCGACTGTATAAGCCGGAGAAGGGTTATAAAAAAGTGTTCCAATCTAAACAAAACAAAAACAATGGGTTTATCTAGTGTAGACCCTCAAATAACGATATTTTTGTTGTTTTTGTCGGGGCAGGGAGGCCAGTTTATACACATTTTGCATGCGAATTTCGTAACTATGTTTGGTAAATTAAAAATTAGTTGTAAGCAGGCCATAAAATCTTTTCTTTTTTTGTGTATACAGATTGCATTTTTTATGGTTACACATACATCGTTTACCCAAGAATGGAGATGAATGTTCCGTACACTGAATATACAGCCGACTTCATCACATGTTCCGGCCTATGCACTGCTTCGCTAACCTGTCGGGGATTTACTTTCTGTTGTGCGAACCGCTGTAGACTCAAGGATCGAACGCCACTTACCGACCCGAGTCAGTTCTATTCTTTCTCAACCGTAGATTATTATTCTAGAAACTGTTTGTACATGTAACAATTGTTTACAAAATGTATTTTCGTACATATATATATATATATATGTTGTTTACAAGTATTTAGTACATGTAGGCTAAATAAAACCAGGCCAGCTATCGATAGACACCTGCTCTTGGATTTCCTGGTAAATATAGTTGTGTGAATTTGCTAAAATGTCCCCTCTATCCGGACATAGTCATGTCAGTCAACCGAACAGAATCAGGTTCAATCCTTGACTGCTTAGAATTTTTCATATTTCAGTAGAATAAACGTAATAAAACTACTGTTCTGTTGTGCTACACCTGCTTAAAGGGGCCTAATATATATATAGTTACGTGCACATAATTGCATATACATATAAAGTAATAATGAACCAGGCATGAAAAATGTCTTCATAAATGTTATACTGCAATTGCGTTTGTAAATGCAGTAGAAAATATACAAAAAACTTCAATAACAATGTTGGTTGCCACAAATGTAAAAAAGGGAATACATGTACCACAAACAAAACGAATGCATAATCGCTCTCTATCTCTTATAAAAGTAATTATAATTTGGAAATGGAACACACTTTGGCAACTAAATTCGTTTTTACTGATCGCATTGCAGTAACGAAATAAAACGAATACCATCATCAAGTTTGGTTTCCATAAGTTTTGAAATATTTTTTAATCAATGTACGCATTTATAAAATTGGCAATATATAGCATTTGAGTCACTGAAGATGTGATATTTCGACAGTTAGCGGCCTTGCGGCGTGAAGTTAGCGGCCTTGCGGCGTGAAGTTAGCGGCCTAGAGGCGTGAAGTTAGCGGCCTAGCCAACTTCAAAAATCTGGCTTTCGAATTCGGATTGTTGCTATTTGTTTTGTTGTTTTTTTTTCAAAATAAAAACAGATTAAAATAGCATCACCAAAGTAAAACATCATGTAACCTTTATTTCATAATATTTGCAAAATATAGGATTTAGGTGACATAGAAATACAAAAATATATAATGACAGTTTTCCTCGTTTTCGACATATAATATTCCTTTTCCAGCTTAATGGTAAGATGACTTAGAGAGAAATAACTCCATTCATAAAAATGAAATCACTCGATTCTCATATCAACCATTAAATAGAAAAGTCGAAGCAAGTAAAGTAGGTTTTAAGAAACATTTCTTAACTCTTCACGAATAAATCTGGGCAGTTTAATAACATGTAAGTATCGCTGCCCAAGAGGTAATCGACATAGGCCTACTACGTGAACATCGTTAGTGATGACATCATGTACGCCGGTCAGACAGCGTACATGTACACAAACAAACTCTAGCTCAATGATCATCCATTCACGCTATGCAAATCACTGCAATCGCAAACATCAATTGGTGTCACAAAACGCTTTTTCTTTTGGTTATGCGTTCAAAAAAATCCAATAAATGAATTAAAAAAAAATAATTTATAATAAAAGACATATCCTTTTAACTTTAACACATGTTTTTTTTTGTCACTGTCCACCAAGTGGTGATGAAATGCGGTCCGTTCTAATACCCCACACCACCCCAACTACACCAAACCACCCTAAACTACTTTAAGGCTGCTGTTATTTGTGGCTGTAAATAATGATAAATATATTATAATAAGTGACGAATAATAACTATTCGAGCAAAAAAAAACATCAACATTTTAGTAAATGACATGACTGACCATAAATAAGTCTGACAGAATGACGACGTATAGAGAGTGTGAAATACCCCAAACCACATCTACAGTGTTTACTAGAGCTCGCAGGGCCTTATTTTTTAATAGGAACTTATTTAATCATCACAACCTTAAATTGGAGGTCGTTTGGGGTGGTTTGGTGTAGTTTGGGGTGGTTTGGGGTGGTTTGGGGTATTAGAACGGACCCGATGAAATGTACCATCATCAGATTTTGGGCGACTTCTTTGGAAAATGTAATAAATATGCTTTTTTAACATCGGCATGAAATGGCTTCACCTGTTATAATATTTTATCACATTCAACACGCTTTTCTTAAAAGTTTGTCAAATATTGATCGAAACATAAAATTTGAATGGAATCCGGTCCCAAGGTTATAAAACTGAGCATGGAAACCAGTCTCAAATCTCAAGCATCTGATTGGCTGAAATGAGACCGGTTTCCAATCTCAGTTTTATAACCTTGAGGTCATATCGGGTTTCCAAGGAGGACGGTGAATTGTAAACTTAGTACTGAATTTTGACAATTACCAAATGAAATACAATCAACCACATCAATTTCTGCATAAGTTTTTGACGGATGCGATGTTTACTTTTACCAAACATTATTCCAAGTTATGCTTATTTCAAAAACATCATACTAAGGACTAGTTGTTCATATTATATTGACATTTCTATGTTTTTGTAACAATTATCTACAAAAATGACACATGCAATGATAATTATATTGTTCTAAGAAAATTATTCAGGATAAGATTTTTAGATTTAGAGTAATTCTTACATTCTAATTGTAACCTGATTAATTGTAGTCATTACTGTAATAACTCGAAAAGTGTGTAATCGTAACAGCTGGTAACGTTTACTTATATGGATGAACACAGGTCTAGACATCATTGCAGACAGCGAACTTTCATGGGCAGCGCAAGGAAAGCAAAATTTCAAGAGTACAGGAATAGTTTTTGTTAAACCTCCATAAAACTGGAAGATCTGGTGATCGATGGTATTTTCATCACCTTCTTCGGACAAGAATTGTACATTAACAGCTCTAGCGCTGACATATCCATCATCGACAACGAAACGTGCATGAACAGCGCTGATGACATATTCAACGTCATCGACAACGAAGCGTACATGAACAGCGCTGATTACAAATTCACCGTCATCGACAACGAAGCGCAGATGACAAATTAACCTATATCAGCTAAGAAGTTTACATCGCATTGGCCGGCCGCAAATTGTACATGAAAAATGCTAGTGATGACATTACGGTCAATGAAACATAGAACAGCATGTTAGTGATACGGTCACTGTCAACAAACCTAGATTAACCGTTCTGACGATGCAATCATGGTCTGTGAAGAATGAATGACTAATAATGTTTTTGCAGCAAATGCATGAATGGTGCAGACGAAGCCATCGCTGCGTATTTGTAAAAATTAGCATGCACGCACATTACCGGACCAGATAATGGTTATTGTTTTCTTCATAAAGTGTTCTTAATATATTAAAACACAGTTTTGGACAGAACAACCCTGAGGTTTTTCTATTCTAGCTGTCCCTTAACTATTTAACATTTCTCCTCTACAATCTGACAGTGCTCACGCCATTGCGTTCGACATCTGCCACGTATGCAGAGTTCTCTTTTGATCTGTCCGTGGGCGTGTGCGTGTCTCCTTTCACGTGTGTGGTTCCGTTACTCAGCTGTCCGTTCTCGTGTGTAGCCTGTAGCTCTATGTCAAAGAACTGGTCCACTTCCTTCTCTTCTACATCATCAGCTGTGTGACGTATGTCTGAGTCGGTAATTTTCATCTAAAAGAGAACAAAGACATCTTGTTTATCTCGACTATTCAATTTTGTTACTATACGTGCATGAACGATAAAATTAAATGCACTGTATTTTTATGACACTGAAGTCAACATAAAGCCGCCACAACCATTGCTTTATGTAAAGACCAAAATCATAAAATTCGCTGATCATCAAACGACCGAGAACTAGTAATATTTTCATACATGCCCAAAGAACAATAATCGTTTTATTCTTAAATGTACAGTAAATGTACAGTAGAGTAAGTGTTGAACTAGAAAGCAGGTATACACAGAGGTTGGCGTAGTTAAGTTGCCGGGCTACAACGGGTGTAACTGCGGGTACCAAAGGTGAAATGAATATGTCGGTTAACAATGTAGTATAATCAAACATTTCTTAAATTTGTTAGAAGAACTCGAAGTCGTCAATGTCTTTTCCACATAAATATTAATATTAACATCATACACAATTATAAAAGTGAATTTCTTACAAAAAGATATAATTGGTGACAACAAGGATGAAGCCAAGGAAAGCTAGACTTAGTGTCGATCAAACGACGTCAAAACTAGTGAGCATCAATATCAAGATTATACAATGTAATAAATAAAAGTAAGCGTTGAAAATTCAAAAGAATAGTTAGCGTTACAACACAAGAAAAATTAGTGCTAATATAAATAAAAATGTAGTAAGCATCAAACGAAACAGTAGTCTTCGCCAAAGTCAAGAATAGTGAACGCCGATATCAAGATAGGTAACGGCGAAAGCAAGAATAGTCGTCGTCGAAGTAAAATTTAGAAAAAATAGCGTTAGCATTGTACGTAAAAAGAACAGTTAGCGTTAGAATCATAATCAGTTAACACCGTAATAAAGGATAGCCCGCGTCGAAATCAATAAAAGTTGGCGTCGTAGTCACAAATAGTTAAGCGCCTCAGTCAGTTATAATAGCGTCGAAATCAAGAGTAATTTATGAAGCAGTAAAACATAGCATCCAAGTCAAGAACAGTAATCGCAGAAGGCAAGAAAATTTAGGTTGACACGTTTATGCCAACGGCCAACGTCAGGAATAATAAGCGACGATGTCAAACATATTTAGCCACACAAAAGCAAGAAGCCGAAGTCAATAATAGCTTGGGTCGAGGTCAAGAATGCTTAATAATGAAATTCATGATTAGTTAGTATTGAAGTCATGAATAGTTAGCGCCGAAGTCAAGAAATTTAGCATCACATTCAAAATTCGTTATTATTAAAATCAATAATATTGAACACCGTTCAAGATAAGTTAGCGTCGAAGTCAAGAATAGTTAGCGTCCAAGTAAATAAATTTAGCATCAAAATCAAAATAAATTAGTATTAAAATCAATAATATTGATCGCCGAAGTCAAGAAAAGTAAGCGTCAAAGTCAAGTACAGCTTGTGTCGAAAACAAACTCATTGACGGCAAGAATACCTAGCGTCCAAGAAAAAATAATTAGTATCGAAGTGACGAACATTTAGCGCCCAAGTCAATAAAAACTGCCACTGATGTCAAAAATAGTTTGCGTCCAACTATACTTAACGTGAGACGTTATAACATAGTTCGTTAGTAAATAGGTTTTTTTTCTTGAATTAGTGGAGACATTGTTTAAAGGTGTTACTGAAGCCAACACGGATTGTGTCCCTTACTTACCCCGTATATTGCCAACTGAAGAAAATGGTATTTTGACAAGACATTTACATGCAGTACAAATCTTCATTTTATGTTATTATTCATGCTGTATGATTTTAAAACTAACAAGGTAACTAAGTAATACATATGAAACAGTGTATGAATTAAAAGAATTTTTGGAACAACATTTACTTGCCTGTATCACAATGAAACGTCATTACGTGCCATGCATTTGAACATTTTTAAACATGCATAAACATTATAATATTAAACTTAAAATTAGGACAAGAAATGATTACCTTATCAAATGGTATACCCATTCTTAGAGGCTTACGAATTTTCTCCGGTAAATATGGGAATAAAATATCAAATAATGGTATAAACAACTTTGGATCTACATCAGCGGCTTTCGTGGGACCTGAAAACGCAATGTATGTACAGCATTTATGTTGATTCAAAATCGACAAATATTGGCACAATTATAGGTACAAGAATCGAAATTCATTTTTTGCTACAAAAAGATCCAGAAATAAGTTTAGCAACACACTTCTACGAAAATTTTATAGCAGCATAAAAAGAAATAGGACAGTTATTTAAACGTCATCAAAGGTCAATTATGAATAAGTGGAACACAACAATCAATTATATATAATAAATGAAAACTTTCAAAACATTTTTTTTAAATTATTATGTTACGAGTGGTTAACTGTCAATTGCTCAAACCGATTAACTGCATTATACAATGAAAGCTGGCATTGAAATAATTTATTATGGATAACTAGACAGTCACGTGATAATACTTGTTTATTTGATCAAAATTATCTAATAGCAGATATTGGCGAATAAAATATTTCACCGTGATCAATACTTATCAAGAAAATATGGCGATATCAAATTTGTTGAACTTTTTCGCTGATAAACCATTTTAAATAATTGTTCTGTTTCTTGGCTTTTAAGTCATGAAGGTACTATACCTGTTATAAAGCTGACTATGAGACCGATGCCGACAACGACAGCTACCGCTGTGGCACTGTACCAGAGGTATGACAAAGAATACAGAGGGAAAAATATACCGCCGCTGTAAAATAGGGAAATATTATTTCTGGAAAAATCGAAATACATGTATATAATTATGTTTGCAAAGACTTACGAATTTTATTCAAAGCAGTGAAAACATCTTTGAAATCGGACGATAAACAATTTAATTATAGCTGTCCGAAGTTGCTTATTTAAGTTTTTGCTGGTTACTGGAAGTTCTTAATGAATGTAACTGTAAATATATCCTATGTAAATAAAAATTATCGAAAAAAAGTAGTAGATCTGTGTACATAAACTGCTGATGTAATCACACAACGCTTGCCAGCACACACTGTGATCAATGAATTGGCAATAACTTTGCAAAAAATGGGTCGATTTTATTAAAATTTCAAATCAATGCTCAGTTTCAAAGGTCCATAATAATATCTGATTGCTATATTCAGGACTACCTCTTGAACCAAACTTAAAGTGCATGATATTTGTATTAAGATGTAACTTGTTATTAGAAGGTAAATGTTAATGATTGGGTAAGAACGAGGTTCTGTTAAGAACGAGTTTCTTAACAGCGATCTAACAATTACAGTTTGCTATAAGTAAAAAGATCAGCGTGAGCCACATATTAAATGTGCACCGAGGCCGATGGCTAATCTAAGCTGAAAGACTTAAATTAAAAAACATCTCCTTAATAAACATTCCACTATTTAACTAAAACCACACTTCAGCAAATTGGCTGTTTTATATACTCTGCTCGGTATCCAACTTGCCATTATCTTTTATTAACTCAAAGAAATGTTGTTACACGTTTTGATAATATAATATTATTTTTACGCGGAATGTATAATAAACACTGTCTGTTAAACTTTATGACGCCATTACAAGGATTCACGTCAACGGTCCGAAGATACCTACCCACGTGACTCGCCTTATTGAACATCTGCAGACAACTACGGGCAATTATGGGCATTCAAAAAAACTACATCAAAAATTGAACTGCCTTCTCCGAATACATGGTTTTACCACCAATAGGGCTTGAAAACAAAAAGTTGTAATAGATTAAAGAAACATTTCAGGTGGTAGAATTAATCCAATGTATCAGGACTACGTTTATTCGGCGGATATGACAAACTCACGGTTATAGGGTCGATAAAAATAACATATTTCTAGATAACGTACTCGTGCTCTGCTGTCACTGTGGCAAGGGTTGTATTTGCCGTGCTTGTTACAGTCGAAGAGACGGTTGATGTGACCAGTGTTAATGAGGAGTTGATAGCAGCCGTTGCAGCGGTGGTGGTCGTCGTAATGTTCCAGTTACAAAGTCTCGTGGACGTGATACTTTTCGGGATGGTTTTGTTGACGTCGGTGACGTAGGCTCCAATCCCGATCCAGAACATAAACACTAGACTCACTATGAGCCCCGCGTAGGCGCCCTGCATTATAGACAAACGCATTGCAAACTTCATCGTACTCTCGCAATTTAAACATCATTTTACAAGCTTTTCCGAAATTTAAATTGACTTATTTAAGATGTTTTAAAGATGTCTTTCGAACTGACTGAAGAAGTACAATCAATCCCTACATGATACTGAATTTGCGCATGCATATCAAAACTCGTTGTTGATATTGTGATATAACCGATATTGAAAAATAACTTTTTTGACTGAAATTTAAAAAATCAGGGCTGAAGTTTATAAAGCCGAGATTGGAAACCAGTCTCAAATCTCAAGCATCTGATTGGCTGAAATGGCGACTGGTCGCCATTTCAGCCAATCAGATGCTTGAGATTTGAGACTGGTTTCCATGCTCAGATTTATAACCTTCAGCCCAGATATTGAGTGTAACTTACCTTTATAATGATATATGGTTCAACAGTAATTACATATAATTAATCGGAGAATTAATAAATGTTTTAAAATATATTAAGAGCAACATACCACGGCATTAGCCCATGGGAAAATCATTCCGAGAACGAACAATCCCAGAAGAGGTCCTCCGATCATCCCGAACAAGGAAAGCGCCGCCTGAAAATTTTCATCATATTCTAAAATACATGTTTATAAAATTAATGGTTAAAACAGAGTAATTTGTAAGGCTCGAGAAAAGAAATTAAATAAGGCTTCTTAGAAATGCAGTCTAAAGCGTACTAAATACATTTTTTATCAACAACACGTGTGTTTATTTAAACCTACAGGGTTTTTTAAGTAGACATTTATGGATAGATTTTATAGCTATTCAGAACCTAACGTTACACTGTAAAAATTTCCCGATAAATTTTACGGGATATTCCTGGCAGCTGGTTACTAGGACAGTCCCGTAAATTATACGGGCTGACAGTTACGATCTTCCCCTTAAATAAAACTGGACAGTGTATTTTTTACTGGCTGACCGTAAAGATGGTGGGTGGGGTAAATTTCAAAACATCGTTATAATTCGACCTTAGCCTATAGCATTGACTGGCTAAGGGAGTATACAATTTGAAAAACAATTAAGCTTACAATACCACAACTTAATCTGTGCACAAACAGCTTAAAACCTTTAAATTTTCCAAAGAAACCGTTTGTTTTTTTTTTGCAAAATGCGCCGATGTGCCCGACAGGATGTTAACCGAAAGGCTCCAAATAAAAAAACGGTGCCGCACTGTATTTTACAACATTTAGTCGAAACGGTTACGTCCCGTAACCGAAATACCGTATATTTAACGGGGATTTTTTACAGTGTACCTAAAGAAGGACAACTCCGACAAGAACAGATGCCCAGTTAAGAGTTAACTTTACTTTCATTCCAATACAAGAGTATTTTTAATTAACACTTATACAAAATGATAACATCTGCTTGTTCCGCACATTTCACGCTTTCAATAAGTTGAATTTCACTTCTTCTTGTAAAGTATACAAGCATAATGTGTTTTTATTAGTTTAACCTTTCTCTAATGACTGATCTATCTCGGATAGCATAGTCGGCAGTTTCAGCAGTAAAAAGGTTGCGTGTATTAGTTTGTATGTAATGTGTGTGTATGTTTTCCCTCACGACATGTAAAGATATTTGATTTATTAACATCCTTTTGAGCTACTATGTTGATTATTATAATATAGGATAAAAAAACATGTTCATAAATCAGAAAAGACTTTAATAATTTAAACTTGGTGAATGATAACTGGGTTGTTTAAATCTGTTTTCAACAACAAGCTAGTTAAAATAACTGAAATTTGACACAAGGATGCGATGCAAAGTCAAAACAAAATGTTTACCTTTATTTGTAAACCTATGGGTCCTATATATATATCAACCTAGTATGGTCTAGATACCATCTTTATCTAGCTTTAAAACATTTTACCTTTACTGGGCCTCAAAATCTTCATTGACAGGTGCATCAGATTGGCTAATTAAAGTATGTTTCTTGTTAATCATAGAAACAAGTAAAACTATATGTCACCTTGCCTCTTGTCTTTAAGTCTTGATCTACACTGGTCACTCCTTGTTCAGAAATTCCCTAATGAAACTAAAGCGATCAGTAAAGATTGTGATTAGACCGGCGTGGACGTGCCCACTGATCTGGATCTAAACTGTTCGTCGTGGGATAACAGCCAATCCCGTGAAGTTAATAATTGAGCTGAACTATGTGGTGTATGATGTGCCCATTACAGTATCCATTAAAGCTTTCACCTATTTCGTCTTTTAGCCAATTAAGGCATTACTCTGTTCGTCATTGATTTTTATGGACACAACAGAAAAATGTAACAAATCTCTCTAACGGCAAAATGCAGCTCAATTAATGCAGTTATATCAAGGTGCAAAGAAATCCATTAACTTTAATTTCCAAGTTCCTTTATACCAATGGGACCTTTGTGTGAGAAAAAGGATGCCATCTGCATTTAAGATTGATTACAGTTTCCACTAATGATTATTTGCATTTTCTCATATATAAAAACTGCTGTTTAACAAAATGGTCCGTTTTACTTTTAGCATTTTTGCGTTGCGCTTTTGAACGGCAAAATTTGGGTATTTGGTTCACGAAATTTGAAGATACTCGCAGCTAGGTTAGGAATGTAAGCTACAAAATAGGAGGAAGTTTTCTAACATAAGGTAAATAAATATAAAGATAATTTGTGTTTTGAGTTTTTCATTGATTGACCCAAATCTGGAACAGACTGCTTTTCAAGTTTGCAGCGGATTTATCGTCCAGTTAATTGCAAATAAAGTAGCAACCAAATCTAAAAGTGCAATAAAAGCCCTCTGAAATGTTTGCTTAGAACTTGTAATAATGATAAAGCATGCCATATCAGTGTTTTATTCATCAATACTCTATAGTATCTGCGTGAGGCAAACATGACATCGGTGAGATAAGGTATGGAAGTCAACATAACATTGGGCTACAGTGATTTGATCCCGTTAAAGTCAGTTCGACTTCTAACCACAAGTTAACAGTTCACAATGCAAATACTAAAAGTAAGAAGGATAGTCAATAAACTATGAAATTCGCAGCAAGAAAGTGTTGAAAAAGATCTTTGTTAACTAAAGTACTAGTCTAGACCTTCTAAAGTAATACAGCCTATGTGACACAAATCACTGGTTACTGTCCTAAACCTCACTTTTCACCGCTGCAATTCGCGTACATTAACTTAAATAAAATACAGACTACTGCCACTACGTACCTTCAGCTTTTAATGTAGAAATTGCTAAAAGAATTAAGGTCACGTACCTGTATTCTTTCTCCGAGAATTAATGTCACGTACCTGCATTATTCCTCCAAGAATGAATGTCGCGTACCTGAATCAATCCTCGGAAAATGAATGTCGCGCACCTGAATCATTCCTCCGAGAATGAATGTCACCTATCTGCAGCATCCATCGGAGAATAAATGCCACCTACCTGCAGAATACCTCGGAGAATAAATGCCACATTCCTACAAAAAGCATCGGAGCATAAATGTCACATACCTGCAGAATACCTCGGAGAATAAATGCCACATTCCTGCAAAATACCTCGGAGAATAAATGCCACCTACATGCAGAATACCTCGGAGAATAAATGCCACATTCCTGCAAAATACCTCGGAGCGTAAATGCCACATACCTGCAGAATACCTTGAAGAATAAATGCCACATACCTCCAGAATACCTCGGAGAATAAATGCCATCTACCTGCAGAATACCTCGGAGCATAAATGCAACCTACCTGCGGAATGCCTCCGAGAATAAATGCCACATTCCTGAAAAATACCTCGGAGCATCAATGCCACATACCTGCACAATACCTCGGAGAATCAATGCCACATACCTGCAGAATACCTAGTAGAATCAATGCCACCTACCTGCAGATTACCTCGGAGCATAAATGCCACATACCTGCAGAATACATCGGAGAATAAATGCCACATACCTGCAGAATACATCGGAGAATAAATGCCACATACCTGCCGAATACCTCGGAGAATAAATGCCACAAACCTGCCGAATGCCTCGGAGAATAAATTCCACATACCTGCAGATTACCTCGGAGAATAAATGCCACACACCTGCAGAATACTTCGGAGAATAAATGCCACATACCTACAGAATACCTCGGAGAATAAATGCCACAAACCTGCCGAATACCTCGGAGCATAAATGCCACAAACCTGTCGAATACCTCGGAGAATAAATGCCACCTACCTGCAGAATACCTCGGAGCATAAATCCCACATACCTGCAGAATACCTCGGAGAATAAATGCCATCTACCTGCAGAATACCTCGGAGAATAAATGCCACAACCCTGCCGAATACCTCGGAGAATAAATGCCACAAACCTGAAGAATACCTCGGAGAATAAATGCCACATACCTGCATTCTTCAACCGAGAATAAATGCCATATAACTGGAGTTCCTCTGAGAATTAATGACACATACCTTCAGCATTTATCTGAGAATGAATCCCAAGTACCTGCAGCTTTTTCTTCAAGCCTTTATTAATTACATGTGTTTCCGTGCACTTAAATACATTGCAAGTTTGAATACCAATTATACAAACACCATTGCTGATGCTGTTATAACGACATGTACATACCTGCAGTACCCCTCCAAGCATGGATGCCACGTACGTCAGTGCAAGACAAACTAATCCAGAGATCAACGCTGAAATGATACATTTCATACATCAATAGTCGTGGATTTTTTCAACGGCTTCGAACAAATTATACCATTTAATTTTATGCACAGTAATGTAATAAGTTTCTTTGTGTTATCCGAAAGGAAATGAAAACACTTCTTCATTACAAATAACGCATGCAGAGCAATAAATTTTGTTGAAAGACTTAAAATAAAGCAATACATTTCTGAATAAATCCGCACATTTTTAGAATGCGAATAAAATGCTCTAAGAAATACTCAGTTCGAACCTATGAGTTTGGAGACCCATGTTGCTCGGGACTCAGTCATATCCTTGACAAAGTACGACCTCACCACGTCCTGCAGCAAACACGCCGCGATAGAGTTCAAGCCAGAGGATATAGTACTGAAAATCAAAAGATACAAAGTCATATTGATATCTAAATGGTTTTGCTGTTTAAAAATTTCAGAATTATGTAAGTAATATTTTAATTAAACACTATATGAAAGATAAGACCATACATATAATACTTAAAAAGAATTGCAAATTTTCACAGGGTTGTTAATTTATATAAACTGTGGCACCATTTACTGTACTTTCGACGCGACTAAAACTTGCGTTTTAATTACCTGAGAAAAATATGTAGCATGGTTTAATTTCGTTCACGGATCGCGCAAATAAAAATTAATGAAGGCGAAAGAACTCATTCGTTATAAATGACACCTAAGTTATCAAAACTGTACGTGACGTTGAAATTTAGCAGAGTATTAGAACGGATACATACATTCAGACGTAAGTCTGAGATCAGAGACTGCATGAGATTGGACAACAACAGTCTTAAAACTCTTGCTTACGATTCGTTGGTCAGACTGGTCTCAATTTCAACTGCATGAGATTGGAGACTGGCTTCAAATCTCAGCTTTGCGATCTTGGGCCGAGGTATCGTGTCTTAGATCTCTTTTTCAGTCAATGGGTATTATTAAATTTCATGTGGCTAATGAATGCAGACAATCAAAAAAGGTTTCCCTCATAAAGGCCAACAAAACTTAGTCATCGTGTAAAATCGTTAAAACTGACATCTTGATCATGCCCAAATGCCTCAATATATTCAAGTAAATTAAATAATAAATCTTTACTCTTCATTTTATTTAAAATTGCTTATAATGTGAACATAACACTTAAACTTATAGTGTGAGCATTGTTTTTGGAAAAAGGTGCTTAGGCAGTATACTGAGATATACCTTAAGGCACCGCTAAACAGGGACGCCACGAACAGACCCGGAATCCCGTGGATGTGACCCAACACGTCCATCACAAATAACGGAAGTAGCTAAAAACAATACAATACAATTACTATAATTATGATAATTTATTCAAATATTTGAATCGCGATGAACGTGTAAATTGTTAGTGTACTGTGATGATGTTACTAAAATTCCTATTGTGGTCAATTTAAAGCTTACAATTGTAATTACATTAAAGTTAAAGTTATTATTTCAAGTGAAAGAAAACTAACTCGCTTATTCGTGTACATATATCTGTTCGGAACTACATGTGTACCAGCATGGCAAACACATTAGTAATGCTACATGTTTAAGGGATTCGGACTGAGATGAATATCTACCTGGTCGTTAGCGTCTATGAGCCCGAACTTGCGGGGGTCACAATCTCTGTACATATTGTAAACGGCTATCCCAATGAAACAACCCAGATACAGGATCAAGCATAAACCTGGGAAGTTGATCCACATAGCTCTGAAAATGATAACACACTCTGCTTAGTGCAAACTGTAAGCATATAGACTAGCCACTAGTCTGCTAATAACTTTATTTGTCTTTTTATTTATACATTATACATCATAACAAAAAGTTTATTGTAGCCAGTCTAGTTCCTTTCCTAATGCATTTAAAAAGAGGTCTGTATTGTGAAGTTCAGAGAGGGATTAGACTGGCTTAAGAATAATAGTTGGAAAATTAAAAAAAAATACTTCATCCCCTGGAATTCATGCTAGTAAGCATACTGTCTGGCTAGACAGGCACAATATCTGTTCAGACAAAATACAGTATTACTAGTATATATAGTATAGTTATACTAGTATTTTTGTTTCCCAGCATAAAGAGTTCTCCGTGTCCGTTCCTTACACCGGATAAGTTTGTAGAGAAGCTAGTAGATGAAGATATCTCACTAGGGTTTATTCATTCTACATTTCAAATATCTAAATATCAAACATTTTGACATTTTTGCTTATTGTCATTTCGCTCTGCGCAACACGTATATGCAGGCGTTTAACGCTGATAAAACATCAGCTGATGACCTGATGTCTCAATGATTACGGAAGTCACAATTATACATTCCAACCTGTGCTGAAGATCACCTGTAAACAAAGACCATCTGAGGATGAAGACCATATTTAATTTTACTAACTGACTGATTTAAAGAACAAACATACCTGTAAAAAAGACAACCTGCCTTTAAAGACCACCTTCGGTATTTCCGTTTGGTAGTCTGTAAAGACGGGTTTGACAGTATTTATTCTTTGTTGTAGGTAAAAACCTTAAATGGTTATTTGGTAAATACAATGTACTACGAATACGTCAATTACTCAGAATAATTTATATCGCACTTAATTTACGGTGACAAGTTCAAGTAAATGTGAACGTCTTTCTGACTACTTGTCTTGAGTCAACAGTACTTGAATCGAATTTCTTCCTGGTTCATACAAACAAACATAACAAAACCATTGACGTAAAACGATAATCAGATTAACAACACTTACATCTGAGCTTCCTTGAGGGTGGAGCAGGAACACGCTCGCTGGACCTGTGCTTGGTTCGTGCCATATATAGCCACCCATGTAAACATACCTCCTATGACCAGGGCCCAGGCCGAGTGCCGAACTTTAGGATCGACACTGAAGCTGAAACGGTGAATAAACGGTTATCAGGGCTGAAGGTTATAAAACTGAGATTGGAAACCAATCTCAAATCTCAAGCATCTGATTGGCTGAAATGGCGAGCAGTCGCCATTTCAGCCAATCAGATGCTTGAGATTTGAGACTGGCTTCCATGCTCAGTTTTATAACCTTGGGCCTTGAGTTTGCATATATTTCACTAGGCTTGGGAAACAAATTAGATGTTAAATCCGATAACATACAACCGTGTTTACTGTCAGTGTTTATTTTGAAGTTGACTTAGTAAACATTTTCATCGAACTGTGGCAAAGGTAACGTTTTATATAAAATGATATACAATTTGTTAACGCATTCGCTTAGTCTGTATTGCCTAAAGAAAGACCGAAAGTAAGGGGTCATAAACTCAAGAAAAAAGGCAAACCTACTCATCCCAAAGCACTCGACCACTATTGTCGAAGTGCTCCCATGCTTCAGACAACCCGCCTACGTCCGACATCCCCTTAATGACGATTGCAAACAGCCCGGCAAACATCACCCCGATCTGGAACGTATCCGTCCATAACACAGCCTTCAAACCTCCCTGGAGAGAATAAAGGGAAATGTAGTGCTCTAAATTTTCAGCACTTCGATCAAATGAAGCAGCAGCGGATCTAGAGAGAGTTCAGTATGTTTGCTTGAATTCGTTTTTGGCATCCAAATATAATTTTCGTAGGGACTTTGGCCAGATGTTTGAATTTTTAATGAATCTACCCCTAACGAACCCACTTTCTGAAAACTTTGCATCCGACACTGATGAAGTCATAAACAACTGGAAGTTGATGTTATAATGGTGTAGTTGGCGAGAATTGATCGTTTATCACTGGAAAAAAATGCGTAATATTATATTTAAGATACAGGCTAGAAAACCCAACCACCCCGGATCTACCAATAACCTATCATGACACAATAGATGGGCCACTCATTATTTTGTACATCCTCTCTTTGAAGTTATTTTTTAAAAAAGGAACTGATTAAGTTTATCATTAATGCACTTATTTTATCTTTCGCCATGACTCAGCAGTTGCTTGCACCGAACTTTGAGGACATGAGAGAAATATGGATACAAAAGTATCTAAGAGGTAAAGATAAGTTTATGGAATACCCTCATTAAATTAGGACTGTCGTAGTTCATGTGTACTGCAGAAGTAAGACCAGGAACTTAAATAACAAGAAGCAAATTTATACGTTTACAATAAGGTCTCGATTGTCAACTATGCCCCTGAGTCAAGAGCTTGTAAACAGCTCTCAAAACTCAAGTGCCGATCACAACATGATGTGCGTCACTGAATTTATTCGCCGAGCTTATTATGTTTACAATTAACGTCATTCCGTTTGAACCCCTGACGTATCCCCAGACTCACCAGTGCCGTGTAGAAGGTGCAGACAATTCCAACAGAGATGATTGCGGTCCATAACGGGAAACCCGTCACTGAAACGATATGAAAATCTTGTTTTTAGATTATCTATACATGCATATTTGGAGCGCGTGCATATTTAGGGCGCGTAACGGAGAAAATGTCTTTGAGCAACTGACGTCAAACCTAGAAATGACGTTGTAACGTTGAGCAGACGCAATTGCTTAATGATTAAGTATTGCGCTGTAAAATTAACATCATTTAGTGAAAAATGCACAAAAATCACCTAAAGGTTTTGAGAAAATAATAGATAAATATATGTTTTCATTAAATATAGTAACAAGAAAGATGTCAAAAAAATGCACCAAAGACATTTTTTGGAACGTGGCATGTCCCATTTGTTGTTATATCATACCTTTATTAGTTACGTACTGGAGTGTCTGGTATTTTGACCAGCGTTTACCGGTTCTCCGGGGCGATGACAACTTCCCGATTTAAACCAGCGGGAGGACGAAACTGGCGATAAGATAAGTCATCTAAAGCTTTGGGGCGACACCCTAGACAGTAAGCGATGAGGCCGGCCAAAAATAAATTGTTATCTTCTATTTGGCTCATTCGTTTATGTACTTTGTGTTTTTAGCAAATTTTGAGACATTTATATTTACTCGTGACCGATTAACAATCGCTATCTATTAGGTTTTATAAACCATCATAAGAGTATAAAGATCACAATATTGATATTGTAGAAAAGTTTCAGTATAACGGCTTCTGGTTGGTCATCTTTGAGACTGGTATAAAGTTCAACCAAACGAATTTTAGCTTTCATGTGAGCACAGGGAACACTTAAATTGTTTTTCACATCTTCAATCTGGGTTCACCGCAAGTATTATTTAACGACAGCAATCTATAATTAATGAATGCCATTTTTTTAGAAACAAGAGCTTTCAGAGGAGACAGCATGCTTGACTATTCGAATCATTTGAAACAAATGCAATTTGAAGATTAAAACAATAACAACTATGGCCATACATTCATGTGCAATCAGGAAAAATATTAACAAGTGAATGGTAAGGGAGACATTCATTTCAAATAACAGAAATAATTCCTTAATGTACCATAAATATTAAACTGAATAGGGGAATAACTATGAAATATTTCTAAATTTGTTAGATAATTGTTAGTAATGTTTTATTAGAGACATTTACTTTTAGTCAAATATCAATCACTTCAGTAATGTTACAGAAAAAGAACTGAAATGAAAATAAAATGGAAGTTTGAAGTTGATACCTTAAGTATTTGCGAAGTTATCGATGAAGTGCACTTAAGTGAAAATATAAGTGAAACTAGAAATGTGTCCATAGGACACGTATGCCCCCGCTATGCATCGTTTTCAGACACTCAAGTGCAATGATGGTAACAATAGCATTTCAAAGACAGTGATGTTCGAGTAATTATAAGAATATGCATAAACTTGAAGATCAAGTAAATTATTTGTATTTGTGGCACTGTTGTCTTCTCATTATGGAAATGTCTATGAAGAAGTTGGTGGTAATGCAATGCAATGTCATAGTGAACATTTGTGCCAAGTTATTTTGAAATCCCTTCATTCATAAAGAAGTTATAGCCCGAACAAGTAAATTCAAATTTTAGTATCTGTGACCTTGACCTTGGACTTACAGGCATGGGTAATGTACGCAACACACCGCCTTGTCATGGTGAACATTTGTGCCAAGTTATTTTGAAAACCCTCCATTCAAAACAAAGTTATAGCCCGGACAAGAAAATTCTATTTTTAGTTACAGTGACCTTGACCTTGGACCTACAGGCATGGACATGGTACACGACTCACCATCTTGTCATGGTGAACATTTATGCCAAGTTATTTTGAAATTAATCTATTCCTAACGTAGTTACAACCCTGACAAGAAAATTCTATTTTAGTAACAGTGACCTTGACCTTGGACCTACAGGCATGGGCATTGGTTCTGGACACACTATCTTGTCATGATGAACATTTGTGTCAAGTTATTTTGAAATCACTCTATTCGTAACGAAGTTACAGCCCGGACAAGAGAATTCTATTTTTAGTAACAGTGACCTTGACCTACAGGCATGGGCATGGTACACGATACATCGCCCCGTCATGGTGAACATTTATGTCAAGTTATTTTGAAATCCCTCCATTTATAATGAAGTTAAAGCCCGGACAAGAAAATTCTATTTTTAGTAACAGCGACCTTGACCTTGGACTTTCAGGCTTGGGTATTGTGCGGACACACTGCCTTGTCATAGTGAACATTTGTTCAAAGTTTTTTTCGGCGTTAGCTGTCTAAGCTCACTTTTGACCTAGTTTTCCGACCAATGAAATGTGGTAAATAATACTCGTATTCTATTATTATGCAGCGGGAAAATGAAATAAACTATTTCGATTGGTAGCTATTTACACCAGAAAGGCATCTAGCAGGGTGAAGAGGTATCTAGTGGGATTTTTTGCAAGAAAATCAAATAGATTATTTCGATTTGTTGTTAGTGGGTGTTGTTTACGATTACCGTAACGATTTTTATATTGTGTATTAGTATTTAGGACCTGGCACTTACATGTTCGAGCATTTTCGTTTTTACAAGCAATAATTAAATTGGAGAAAAACATATTTACGATTAAAATAACCAGTTAAGTCAATATTGATGGCTTAAATACAATTTTATATGGAATATTCTTGGGTGTCAGGTAAACACGTGCGTACAATACACAGTGTAAAACGAAAGAGAAGAGCAGATATTTCTAGTTCCTACGGTTTCCTTTCTAGTTCCTTAGATACTGATTGTTAATTTCAAGTTCGAAATACATGTTTTCTGTAGTGTAGTGGATAACTCTCTCGCCTCGCAAACAGAGGCCCCGGGTTCAGTACTGTGGAGGGACACTTTTTTTAAAGTTAATTTACGCAAAAGTTGGTAGATTTCGCTTTTGTAACAAGCTGTTATTATTTATATTTATTAAATTTCAAGGACATTTATTCATCTTGAGTTCTAACTCTACCAGAGTTATTTTATTGAAATTGAATAAATGTAGATCAAGACTTAATGTAAGACATTGTTTCTGTAATCGACTTATTATCACCGTATCAAATTGTTGCAACACCTTCAACATTTTTTTTTGAAAGACACTTTCAATGAAGTTATGAATTGTCATGATTCGGTCGCTTAATCTGTGGGTCATACTAAGAACGCAGGGAGGGTTGGTCAACAGCTATAACAAGTAAATTACTTACTAACTAAACTGTGTCTGCTTCGCCTCTATATTTCTTTCTTTCTTTTATACATGTATATATATATCTTTCCATCAACGCCGTATATCTTTTTAAAGATAGTTCTTGTTTGAAATCCCTCTATTCATAACAAAGTAACATCCCGGACAAGAGAATTCTATTTTTAATAACGGTGACCTTGACCTTTGACCTACAGGCATGGGCATGGTACGCGACACACCGCCCTGTCATGGCGAACATTTGTGTCAAGTTATTTTGAAATCCCTCCATTCATAACGAAGTTACAGCCTGGACAAGAAAATTCTATTTTTAGTAACAGTGACCTTGACCTTCGATCTACATGCTTGGGCATGTACGTGACACACCGTCTTGATAATTATACCAAGTTATTTAAAAATCAAATAAGAAATAACAAAGTTACAGAGCGGACACGATTTTGCAAGAAAATTCTATTTTTAGTAACAGTGACCTTGACCTTGGACCTACAGGCATGGGTATTGTACGCGACACATCGCCTTGTCATGGTGAACATTTCTGCCAAGTTATTTTGAAATCCCTCCATTCATAACGAAGTTAAGGGTCAAGTGTATATTTTGCTTAACACAAAATGTAAGTGAAAAAGGGGCATAATTTGAAAAATATTGGAAGCAGGGTTATGGGTCTTGTTGGTTATGATGTAGATTTTAATGGTGAAAATATATTTCAAATTTCAAGGCAATATCTCAAGTAGTTTATAAGTTATGGACCAAAGTGCATATTTTCCTTAACACAAAATTTAAGTGAAAAAGGGGCATAACTTGAAAAATATTTGTAGCAGAGTTATGGGTTTGTTGGTAATGATGTAGAATTTGATGGTGAATATATATTCCAAGTTTCAAGTTGATATCATAAGTAGTTTTCAAGTTATGGACCAAAGTGCATTTTTTGTTTTACGCATTAGTTTAACGGACGCCGACAGCGACGCCGACACCGACGCCGACGCCGACACCGGGGCGAGTAGGATAGCTCCCCTATTCTTCGAATAGTCGAGCTAAAAACAATCTGAGATTAGATTTGTCTTGTTACCTGCGTTTAGTGCCAGAGATGGGGCGTACAGCACAATAGCCATGTACAGGATCTACCAAGAACAAAACAAAAATAATAAGCAAGCACAGAATGTATCGTTTTAGCCCATGGCTGCTATTGCACGGTGATCAATGTAGTTCCAGATCAGCCGCCACATTCGTGCCCTCTGACCAGGATCTATAATGTTCGCTTTTAGATTTATTAGGTTATTTCTGATCGAGTAGCCAAAGTGTAGATCCGGATTAGGCGGCAAGTAGGTGACTGCTGATCTGGATCTACGTACATGAACGCTGATCGCACATGCGATAAACCTTGTACATGTTTTGTTGGAGTAAAGGGTTCATTTATAGCACGTGAAATACACAGAATTAAATGAATTCTTGATTGCAGCTATTTCTGTCACTCGCTTCAACCTGTTGCATTAAATATGGACTAGCCACTTCTCTGATAATACGTTAGTTTTGTCTCTTTATTTGTTTTATACATCATATTAAGATTTAAATGTAGCCCGTCTATATTATCCCTCTGCATTGAATCAGATGACGATGCCTCTATTGATGAAGTTTAGAGCGGGATGTAGACTTTCTCTAGATAAGCAATAGGAAGAATATTATTGAAAACATAATACTTAACGCCCTGGAATCCAGGCCACATTGAATTAGGACAATATAAGCTTGTTATTGTAGACTTTATTAACTATTAATAAATAACTATACGTTATTAGCCCTATTAAAAAGCATCAGCCACGTTCAATAACACGACGGCCTTCTTTATAACAGGAACATTTACATTAACACTTTGTCGGCCCCGGGCCGAAAAGTGTTATAGATGTAAAGCCCGCATTTAAAGCAATTTGCTAATAAGACAGGGCAGAAAAAGTGATAAAGATTTCAACAAGAACTCTAGGAAATGGCAGCCATTTTGTTTTAACTCGCTTATATTTCTGGAGGTGCATTTAGCATTAGGATTATGTCGGGGAAGAGAAAGTTTTCTGATATTGAGAGCTCACAGGAATCACATTTTGTTGTACAACAATCCTGATCAATATTAGTTACAAAATGTAGCATTCCAAACACACTGATAAAATGTACTGTTATTTTTATAGTTGTTATCCATGATTTCGTCATATTTATTAATTAAATAAGATTCAATTGTACATGTCCGTGAAATATCCCGATTTAAAATCACTTTTACACTTTTATTTTCCATTCATTTTCTCCATAATTCACATAAAGCCAGATATTTTACGAAGCTTCCAGCAGAGGTATAGGAATGAAACACTCAAATCATACCATTTACAGAATCATACCACGAGAATCACTTCTAGCATTCAATGTTCACCAAATACCCATCCACTAAAACGACGTATGAATTGGCATCGTGACGTAATAATAAAATTAATTAAAGTGATCAATCAAATACAACGTGAAGCGAGAGTAATGTTATAAGTACTTGTTGTTATTTAATAAAATTGTCAATAAATAAGTGATTGGATATTTGCCCTGGCTAAGACTTGGCAAAAGTTGTCGTTTGTACATAGCGTTGTGGTATTCATTTCGGGGTGAAAAGTGTACGACAGCAAACAGTAATACAGAAATATCAAAATAAACATCACTGAAGAAAGTAATTTGTTGTAATACCAATACGACTGCCCTCAGACAAATAACAGAGCCAATATCAAATCACTTATTTATTAACATATAGTATTTTTCAATAAATACAAGTCTACGTTGTCAGCACTAAGTACTCTGATTTGTTGGTACTCTACAAAAACTTAGAACTTACTAATAGAACTTTGAGATCTTAGACTAGCTCAGTTTAATGCAGACTTACCATTTGTATGCAGAATGTCAAAGAACCTGCAGTACGAACCCCTCGGCTGAACCTGTGCTCAAGATACTGAAAACAGAACAATTGGTACATGCCGGGGCGTCAAGAGGATATAACTTACCTGCAACATGTATTGCATTATATAATTATTTCAAAAAATCCCATTGAAAACATTTCTTAAATCAACGAATTATAGTAACAGTTGTTTTAAACTGGCCTTTTCTTCTTTTAATCTGTATCAAAAATAGAAATCATGTTGTTTTGCGCTTTAAAAATATATTGCCGGGATTTGGCTAGACTAGTCACTTGTCTCATAATATGTATTATAATGATTCTATAGACTAGCCACTGATCAAATGTTTTAATGGTGGAAAACATACACATGGACAATTTTAGTATGATTTTCCAAGATATCCTTTTAATGTGTGAAGTTACGACCTTGAAATTTTGCCTGCAATGTATCGCATATCGCATGTATTTAAAACCGGTGTCTGAATTTTGATTATAGTCTGAATGCATATAAATGTTCTCTTTCCATTGCTACCAAATTTAAGAGTGTGCGATAAAAAACAATAAATATACTGTAGTTTTTGAAAACCGGACAAGACTTTTGTCCACTAGCATATATCATCGCCTGGAATCCTGGCTAAGACTTGGCAAAAGTTGTCGTTTGTACATAGCGTTGTGGTATTCATTTCGGGGTGAAAAGTGTACGACAGCAAACAGTAATACAGAAATACCAAAATAAACATCACTGAAGAAAGTAATTTGTTGTGATAATAACATGGAACCTTGATCATGTTAATACCAGACTCGCATTCGTCTCCTATGCTGAAGATTATAAAACTGACATTTGAAACCAGTTTCAAATCTCGTGCATCTGATTGGCTGAAATGGCGACAAGTCGCCATTTCAGCCAATCAGATCCTTGAGAATTGAGACTGGTTTCTATTCTCAGTTTTTTAATGTTTGGGCCTAGCTATGCCCGGCCGTGATTGATATTGCCTGACAAGTGATGATGTTTGCTTTAGGATAGTGGTGACATGTGTTAATCTATTGGAGATAAATAGCAATATTAAACTAGATAACACCAAGTGCTTGATATTGCAGTATCCTAATGCACATGATAACCCGGAAGAAAAGAAAGCAAATGATACCAACAGATTAAACTGGAAACTTCATTTAGTGAATTAGTTAAGTGCTAAGTGGGTTAAGTTCAACCTTGACAAACGTGCTGCATGTGACGTAAGTTCTTACCCAATCAGTTGCGTGGAGTATTTCTCACATATGCACCGACTTCACCGAAAAGCAAAACAATAGGAAATTCATGTAGTTATTTACTCTTTAAAAAGAGTTAAAATCATACATATACCAAAGACTCCTAAGAATGCGCAATACATTTCAAAAGAATGCGCAATACATTTCAAACATTATTATTGAAATGAAATACACACACTATTATTTAAATGCAATGACATAATCATGTCGCATTTTTCTAGCTTTCTAGCTAGCATTAATTCTAACTATTAAGGTGCTTAGCACATGGTTCAGCTTAGCGTGTGCAGCGGCGCTGTCTGACCAGGGACTGCTCTGTTCCCTATTCATTATTTGTTTTATTTTTCGCAAAACATCCTACAGAAGATATACAAGAACTGGTAAATATTTACCAAAAGGGAGTCTAATGCACGAATTCTACGTGGAAATAGTTAATATTATCTTTCAGCATTTCTTTAATTGACACAAAATGTAGCAGCACCTTAACTGAAGGTATCACACTCTATTTTCTATGCTGGACTTACATGTATAGTGCGTTATCGATAACCTGGCAGTCATGTGACGAACAAGTTAATTAAAATATGGTTTAAAATCAAACCTATTTAATGTTTTGATATCACCAAGTGCTCTTGATGAAAATTGATCTTGATTGATGGAAAATATTAAACTGGCTCATAGCTACTCTCAGACCATGCTTTGTTATGTAAACAGAGTGTCAGAATGGTCAGTGGGTCAAATACAATACAAGATAAAGGTGAAAGTATGGGTTTATAGTCTGGAAATTACAGAACTTATTCAACCGACTTTTACATTTACCCGCACCCGATCACTGGATATAAGTCGTCCGTTAACGGAGAAAAGAGATTGGAGACCAGTCTCAAATCTCAAGAAACTGATTGGCTAAAATGGAGACATGTCTGTCTTTCAGCCAATCAGATGCTTGAGTTTCAAGACTGGTCTCCATTCTCAGTTCTATAAACTTGGGCCTTGTCTCCATTTCAACCAATCAGATGCTTGAGATATGAGAAGGGTCTTCATTCTCAGTTTTATAATCTTGGGCCCACTTATCAATAATAAGTTTTAAGAATATTAAAACTAAGTTTATCTGTTGCGGACCAAGTTATTGCAGTTATATCAGTTTTTTAAAATGTTTGATAATTTTTGTCTAGGCGTATGTATTATTTTATGACACATACAGATAATTATAGTAACCAAAATATGTTGTTTAAGATCGACATCGACATGTCCTATTTGCCGAATCTGTCAAACAAAACTGAATAAAGTTTTCTTTTCTTAATTAAATATGTTTAAAGCTGCATATTTACGGTTAAGGGTGGAATACCTAAATATCTCAGAATGGGTTACTATAAATTGTACGACTATGGGTAATGCCTATAAATGACTGAACAGCGAGCGAATAGGGTGGAAATTTGGACAAATCAGTACTTTTAGGATCTGTTGTGAGTGAAACTTACTGCGTTACTAACGCTATAACAGCTTCGGCTTAAAATAGTCACTTGTACGTTAGTCTTCTAAGAATATTTTATCACATTTGCTTTGTTTACAGTGCCCAAGGTTATAAAACTGAGCATGGAAACCAGTCTCAAATCTCAAGCATCTGATTGGCTGAAATGGCGACCAGTCGCCATTTCAGCCAATCAGATGTTTGAGATTTAAGTCTGGTTTCCAGCTTTAGTTTTATGATTTTCGTCCTTATACGTGACCAGAGACCTTAAATGTGTACCCATTTGGCACATCTGTGCTAAACTGAAGCCGAATTATGACCCACGGTTTATTCACTGTAACATTCTAACACTTTTAACAGAAACTTTAACCTAGATAGTATTGGTTATCCGCTTGGATGCCTGCAGTTATTTCATGGAAATGTTAAGCAATTCCTCTTTTTTAACTTGAAGTTTTCAAACACATGTTCCAGATAAACGATATATGTTTTTATGTTTGAGAGATTCTTTTATTCTTTCCAAGAAAGAAAAAAGACTCAGCTTGAATCAATCAATACAAAACAACCTATCGAATACTGCAGAAGATTTCATCTTTATATCCAAGTACAAACATCCTGAATGTATACCCAATTAACCAGCATTTCCGGGATTTTAAAGTGTGGGAAGATTAAACGTGAAAGATGTACATCGGCGAGGTTAAGTTAGCAGAATTTTAGAAAACGGAATGAAAATATGTTCATATTCATATTTTCATTCTGCTGGTCTGCCCAGTTTGCTGGCAAAATAAAACTATGTTCATTGATTGTTTCATTCTGCTGGTCTGTCCATGAAAACATGTCAGTTTATATTTTAATTCTTTGACAGAATGAAAACATGTTCATTCATATTTTCATTCTAATTGTCTGCTCAGTCTGCTGGCATAATAAAATGTTTTCATTCTGCTGGTCTGCCATTCTGCAAACATAACACTTGCTGGAAGAATGAAAACGCGTTCATTCATATTTTCATTCTGCTGGTCTGCCCTGAGTCGGAAATTAGTTCCATTTTTTTCATGATAATAGGCTGCCCAGTCTGCTGGCAGAATAAAAATGTTTTTATTCTGCTGGTCAGACGTTCTTCTTATTTTACGCAGTTCTACTTTACTTACCTCGTAAGCACTGGTTACCCTCAGTCTGTAGAAGACTGGTATAAAGAGATGAGCTGCCGCCCCCACAACCAGCAAGTAGCCGAGCCCGATGTAGAAGTACATGGTAGTGTAGTTGTACATCTCTGCCGGTGTGCCCAGGAGGGTTATAGCCGACATAAAGCTGGCAAGTATGGACAGAGACACCGGGATCGGGTTCATCTTGCCGCCGGCCAGTAAAAACTCCCGGGTGTTGTTCCTATTCCGGTCTTTAATTGCGTAAAAGATTCCAATGGCCGCCGAAAAGGCCAGTGTAAGTCCGAACAACACATAATCCAAGACAGTGAAGGGTGCGATCGTCCCGGTCTCAAAACTGTAGGCCATAGTTAATCCAAAATCTGAGTAAATTTATCACTTATAACAACAAAATGAATAAGCGTGCACTGACATTTAATTAATGATTTATCAGTATTGGCGACTCACTTTGCGCATATAACGGGAAGAAAACTTGATTGATAAGAGAAAATTCTTTTATAAACCTGTCCACCTGTATTCACGTTAAACGTTTTAGTAGAAATGCGCGGTTATCTTAATGACGTTAATCCTGTCAATGACAGTCAGGTCTATAATACATAATTATCTAACTAAAACACTTAAACGTTGAATTTCACGACTACTTAAAATGTATATCCTGTGTAACACCTACAGTTCAGACGTTAATGAGAGTAAACTTGATGTACTGGTTTAAAGTACGCTTACACGCGATTCTCTTCCCGGAACAATGATTTTCACGAGCGTAGATGTATGTCTTCCTCTTTCAAATGTGAAGGCACGAGCCTAGACGTACGTCTATTTCGTCCAAGTACGGAAGGTAAAATCCCCTATCCATACCCCAGTCCACCCCTTTACTCCGCATTTAAAAGCTTCTGATGATTTCTAGGGTCAGTTTTTCAACTCCTATCGAATAAACCCGTAGAAATCAAAACGTTAACACTGGCGTAAAGGTTAAACGGAGTTCATTAGGTTATTATCAAGATTGCGATATTCTTACAGAAAAAAATTGAACATAAATCAAAAATCAAATGTCAAAATAATTAGAATCAGATACAGTGAAACCGCTCTGTTAAGACCATCTCTGGACTGGACAAGAGTGGTCTTTATAGAGGGCTGGTCAAAATTTTGGGGTAGAAACTAGTGGAAAACAATTAAAAGGGGTATAAAAATAGTGGTCTTATTATCTAGGTGATCTTAATTTCTGGTGGCCTTCGTGAAAGGAGTTTTACTTATACGTGAATTGGACGAGGGCTTCTAACTGTGACCACGTCGCGCTGCTACTTGAAACTTCTCAGCTTTTATTTACACAGGTTTATTTCAAGATGGAAAATGGCACAATAATATAGAAAAAATATTTAAGGAAGGAACATTTTAAAAAATTGCAGTTATCATTAAAAAGCGAATTTGATTTTAACTAAAGATAAGTTTTTTTTAATGAGAATTTACAAAATTAAAGCGGTCTAGCATGGAGCAGCCGCGTGATCGAATTAATTTGTAAATAGTATTCATTTTATGTGTTAATCACTAACCGACTTAGTAGTTAAACTTATATAATTGTACAATCAATTCACTTAACGGGTCAGTGATGCGTAAATATTGATTTATAGAAATAAATGTCCCCATGCTCTGCAATTCCACTGGACAAAATGTAATGAGTCTTAAAGTTTGCACCTTGTATAAGAGATAAACAACGTGTGTGGTCAAAGATGTTTTATCCTGTCTGACTTGAAAAAAAAATAGTCAAAGACGACGTTTTATTTTGTTCTTGCTGTTTGACAAAGGTCACTTGTTTGACTATTCAATTATTTCAATTTAAACAGTATTTTTGCAATCAATTGAAACATGTTCACGTTTAGCGTAATTTTCAATATAAATTCGCATTCCAATCGTTTTTATTTTAATTTAATTAACCTAAAAATTTCATAGTTCTTAAAACAAATGTAATAAATGCGTCGAAAATTGTTGAAGTAGGGTTGGCTTAATTTATGACAGTCCTCTTTTTGCATTATCTTTCAGCCTTATGTTCTGTTAAATAATGGGACGAGAGTACAAAAACGGAAATAAGTTTCTTCCCGAGCGATATGTGTGGTTATCTGCGAGAGCATTATATTTAATGCAGGTATAAAAACAATAAATTTATCAAATGCAGCCAGATTGTTAGCTTCTATGGATTGCCACACTCCTCCCAACTTTATTCATCGATAAAAAGAAAATTATCAAAATCTCAATAATGGCAAAATGCCGTTCAATAAAACTTTGCACAATTGAATGTTACTACTGAATCTTTATTTTGCATACAGTAGGACTCGTTAGAAAAGTAAAGAAAAAAAGCTTGACCTAAAAATTCCTTAAAATTCTATTTACATAAATTCACAATAACTAAGCGATACAAAACATAATTTTAAATTCCCACGTGAGCGCAATGATACTGACAAGAAAATGTTGTATACTTTGTTAAAGAAATTCAACTACTAAAAGAGAAATCAGTGATTGTCATCGGTTTACGCGACCAGGAAGCGACCAGAACAATGAAGGTCAAACACACTTTTACTAATATCTCCTAAAGTTTACATATGTAAGTCACGAGGACACAATAAATTGTTGTCAGTATCATATTACTCATGTGGGCATTTAAAATGATGTTTTGTGTTGTTTAGTTTTTGTGAATTTATGTAAATAGAAATTTAGGGAATTTTCAGATCTAGCTATTTTCCTTGACTTTTCTAACGTGTCTTACCACCTGCAAAATAAAGATACATTAATAACATACATTTGTGCAAAGTTTTGTTTAACGGCATTTTGCCGTCATTGAGATTTTGATAATTTTCTTTTTATCGATGAACAAAGTTGGGAGGAGTGCGGCAATCCCTTAAATGAAATTGGGACGATATGCAGCTTATCAAGGGAGACAACTATAATTTCAATTCTAATAACGCTCTGCGTTTTATTCCCCTTTCGTGGTGGAGTTCAAGTCAATCTTTCCAATTTACACCAGATATCTTTCTCTCATGTTTTTATATAGCCAATTTAAAATTAAATCTCTGTGGTAACTTTTATAGACAAACACTAATTTGAAATTAAAATTAGTAAAATCATTATGCTTATTTTGTACTTTGTTCAGTTTGTTTTTCATCTAAAACAGTATTTCGGCAAACAAATAAAACACGTACACAAATAGGTTAATTTTTCAATAAAAATTCACATCCCTATCGCTTGATTTAATGAACGAAAACATTTCCTTTATTACTAAAAACAGATGTAACAAATGCGTCACAAATTGTTGAAATAGGATTGAGTTAATTAATGTTGCGCGCTTTTAGTCCACTTCCGCATTATATCAGTCAGGCTTTGTGGGCTTTCCTTTTATTTCAAAAAAACGGACAAAATTACAAAAAGAATAAGTTAATTTTTTACCGAAAACAATGTAGATGCGTGTGAGCATTATCGTTTTATACAATGGAATTAATATTCCTTGTTATTTTCTTCATTGCAGAGAGATTTTGAGAGTTAGGTAGCTACAGAACTTTCACAAAATAAGTGAAACAATTATTACAATGCTTCATTTTATATAATATAGTTAATGATCTGAATTTATTAATCACTTTCAACGGGTACGGAATGGAGCCACTGGGCCAATTTGATTTGCCAAGACGGCTTGATTCATATTTCACACCGGTGCGAGCCGATCGGTGACCGGTTAACGCATTTCGTAAGCCTTATTGGAAAATCAAGTTGGCCCAATAAAACATGTAGTAGTACTTTGAAAAGAAAAAACAACTATAATAATTATTATAAAGGTTACAATTACAGACCACTAATCAATGTTGATCCGGCATGAAAACAATTGTGTGCAGGATATTTGCGAGTCTTTATATAACAGGGAGTCAGAATTGATTGGTGGAAAATAAAGATTAAAATTTAAGAAAAGACAGGGTTTGAGAAGTAAGCCGAAGAAACAATTTGAAGGCGAATACACGAAGACACGACAAAAAAGAAGGGCGACAACAGGAACTTTTTATACACGCCGACACGAAAAGTGATTAATACAGATGTTCATGTGTTCGCTGCTGGAACTTCGTTATTTCGCCTTCAATGTTTCGTTATTTCGTGTACTCTCCCGAAAATCCATAGCAAAAATAGCAAAAAAGTAAACTACAAACGTTGCACAAAACTAACTTATTTCATTTTCAGTAAATTTTTTTACCATTAATGTGTTTGCTCGTTTATACATTTAATTGTTTTGTTTATCTCAAAATTTGAACTAGGTCAATAAAAAAATGTTTGTTTTATATTATGGCAATTATACCACTGATTCTGCTTTGTTCTAAACTATTTCTTGCCATTTTTACTCTTTCATAGAAAATAACGGAATGGCCTAGTGGTTTAAAAACACTTTAAATTACCCGAAGAAAGAGAGGATATTACCCATGCTGATAATCGAACGTGTACCGTACAGCGGCAGCCATGCATATCCGATTATGCTACCGATTTAGCTGGCCGGGACAACCAAAATCACGGCTGCTAGGAAAACACTGATAGACGTAATCATCATTACATGACATCTATTACCGATTATTTACTGACAACAGTACTGACAATTTAGTTTTAATAACCTCCACACTGCACAGATGGCGCTAATTTGAATTTCAAATGATATTGACCATACTGGGAATCGAACGTGTACCTTACGGCGGCAGCCATGCCGATCTGATTGCGCTTCCGATTCATCTAGCCGGGACTACCCCAAAAACGTTTTCTTTGATAACACTGATATACGTATCATTTTATGACATAAGGATTATTTACCGATAACCGTACTGACTATATGTACATGTACGGGGAGACTTTATACGGCCATCACACTCCAAAAATTACTCATACTGTGGTATTCAAATGAGAAGAGAAGCACAGGGAGGAACATTTAAACTTGTAGAAGGAGACAGAAGTGCATGGGGGAGAAGTGATGGAGGATATGGTGGATTTTGTGAAAGTTAAAGAAGAAAGAGCAGACAAATTCTTCTTAAATGCAAAACTTATTGCGAAATTGGATTTGGATTGATCATTTGTTAAAGGATACAATCATTTAAAAAAAGAAATTAAGCCGGAATAAGAGAGAGGGATAGACAGACACAGAGAGAGAGAGAGAGAGAGAGAGAGAGAGAGAGAGGGGGAGGGAGGGAGGGAGGGAGGGAGAGAGAGAGAGAGAGAGAGAGAGAGAGGATTTTATGAAAAAAAGAGAGTATTGAAAAAGTATTGAATTACTTAGTGTGAATAGACGTTTGAGAATTTTCAGAAAAAAAGAATTCTTTATCTCCGCAAACCACAGACAAAATGTTGTGTTACGTTATGTACAATTTGCTAAAGGAACAAAATATTGCCGATCGAAAAGCAGTTTTAAAATATTACAGTCTAACGGTGAACGGAATGTCGTGTAAACATAAAAATATACTAAAAGACATTTAACAGTTGTCGTATTCTTCTAACCTTTCATTCAAACCGTAAAATCCTTTTTTCTGGTGCAGACATTTGTGCCATAGTTAGCCGTGATAAGTATATTATAATGATAATTACCGTATGTAATCGGCTAAATGTTGATACGATTGAAGTGCAATTATATTTTGTAGATCTCTTTGTTCAATCGATTTATATAACTATTGATTTCCTGACATTATCCCCCTGAAACATAGGTGATTTGTTAAATCACATAGCGATAGTAAAATATTTAGTATCTATCTATAACAACGATAAAACTAGCAAATTTACTAGGACTGTTCCGATATCGATTAACTTGGAAGTCATATGTGACAAGCAAAATGATACATTAGTATTTGTTAACGTTTATCAATTTAGATATCGCCATGTACTCCTAATAAGTAATGTTCACTGGCAAAACGCTTCAATGCGCCTATATCTGCCATAAGATCATTCTTGATTATAAAAACAAGATGTCGCGTGACTGTTTACTTACCCACATTTAGTTATACTCTAAAATGGACAAACCAAAATTATATAAATTCTGCAAAATATCTGTCTTTAAAAAGAGGTTGTAATCTGTTGGTCTTACCTTACTTAACAATATTCGTAAACAATATTAAATTCAGCTTCTAATAAACGACTAAATCGAAACTGATTTATGCATGGTGCAAATAGTATGAAAGTAACCATCAAAAGTACGACCAAACCAGAATAATTAACGGAAAAAAATGAAATGTAAAGTGAAGAAAACACGGTCACCGAATGACATTAGATTGCGATCGTAGTGAGGTCTATTTTATAAAAAATAAATACCAACTAGTCATCAAAAGGGTTCCATTACCCAAATGTAAGTCTCAGTCAAGCAGGGTTTTGATTGGATAAAACAAAACATTTTGGTTTAGATGATATTTAAACATAAAAGATCATATTCGAACACATAAAGAAAACATCACAGTTACAAATAAATAATACAGTGAATCCTAAATAAATAAAATTGTTGTTCTGCACTTCACGGATGTTAAGCTAATAATAAAAAGTGATAATGTACATTTATGTACATTGTTAATTTAAGAATCTATTCCAGAAAATCCCACGTGCGTTCTGGCACGGGGCTCATGCGCAAACTCTAAGGACTCCGTTAAGTCCCGTTTGTGAAGGGTTTTAGATCTACCCTGAAGAACGGCGCTGAAATCAACACACGTTTTCGGAAAGGACACTTGTCTGGCACTGTGTTTTACACGTATTGTAGTAAAAATATCGTTTTTATAGTCTGAGCGCGCGTCGAAATCCCCGTTGCTAAAAGTTAAACTACGATCTGTACTCTTCAAAGTTAAACCGTTGAAGTCTGATTTAGTTTCGTTTGGGTCTCCATTAAATATCGTTTTCTTGACTGAAATAAATCCGTTATGTTCGATGTTTGGAACTGACTTAATAGTTGCGGCAGACGACTTTCCTGACCACGGCGGATATCGGCCATGTTCTAAACTGATCTCTGTGGATTTACACGTCGGGCCTCTCACTAAGCGAGGAGTCTTTGGTACCACGTGACGTTGTCCGGAGTGTATAGTTGATCCTCGGGTCGAGGTGTGACCGGAAGTGATGGACTGGACGGATCGCGGAGTCTGCGTCCTTGGTCTCTCTCGGCTGGTGCTTTCGTAAACGCCGCCATTTTGATGCTCGTCTAACGAGGTTGATGGTTTAGGAAAGTATCTCCCTGGTACGCGACTGTTTTTCTGAAATGCAGGTCTTGGAGGAAGAGCGTCCCTCTTCAACTGTTTGGAACCTTTCAGTAAAGTCTCAGCGTGTGATTGATCAAGAATGACAGCCTTACCCGGAAAGTTCAATGTTGATGTAACAGCCGGTTCACCGTGTGGCATCTCTTCCGTTTTAAGTTTGCCTGTCGCCGGCGGAAACTCTAGTAGATTGTCCGTAACATCCCGGCGATCAATCACAAACGTGTTAAACACTTTCTGCGGCCCAAACAACTTCAGTAACAGCGGAAATGGCAAAGGTTTTATTCCTCTTTTGAGTTTAGTGGCAGATACTCGATTATAACTCTCACGAAATTTTCTCCAGTCTAAATTATTCTTTATAAATCCGTCCGAGTCGTATTCTGCACTGAACACGTCTGTCATAATAATTTTCGACAGCTATTCAAGGCTTAATGTAATAATGGGTTTAAACTTTGTCCGCGATATACAAATCTCAATTTGTACATTAATTTGATTCGATTTGATTGTTAATCTCGAATCATTCACTTGTGTATATTGCACTCTTGAGCGTATTTCACTGTTCCTAACTAATCTAAGGGAAATCAAGCTATGCTGATATCTTTCTGTAAACAAATATATCCCTTGCCTATCCAATGTCCTTACTTAGATTTCTTCGATTTTCATTATCAAATCTACTGCTAATCGATTACCTAATTTGTATTTTATGTCCACCGTTAATAAATAATACAGAGTCCACAAATAAATAAAAGATACTTGTTAACTAATTCTGACACCGTCATTTGATTTAACTACAACTACACTTAATTAAAGTTACAAATATTCATTAGGTTTGCCAATACAACTTGTAGGATTATCTGTATTGTTCTCATCAATTGTATGCCAAAACATTTTTCAAACCATTATACCTACCTACTTAGTTTGACATCGGTATATTGACGAGTAGTGAAATATCTGTGAAGTTTTTTTTTTTCAATACGAAGAATATCTTCTATTTAATTATATTCAAAAGAGCAAAATGAAATCGTATTCAATTACGACCTTGTGGGCGAAAACCATTATGCTATGTCACGGGGGTCACGGGCACCGATGATAGATAGGCAGTTATCGTGATATGGTGATTAGTATTGATAGATTCGTAATTATATTTGTATTTGTAATCAGACAGATGTATCTCGTGTCTGTTTTGTAGTTTTAGCATTTTTCTGTAAAATAAAAAGGGCAACGAAACAAAGGTTAACTTTATTTTTACCCAGGTATATAAAATGCAACATAGGGTACGTACTTTATAAAACAACTGGTCCCAATAACTATCATGAACAATCGTATGGTCAAAATCAATTTTGAACTCAAGATATTTATTGTAATTCTATGTTGATTACTAAATTGGAATACTATTCAAAAATGAAATAAAATATTTAAAAAATGCGTTTAAAACAAGAAGTATTATGCACGCTTATTCTTAAAACCCAAGATCAATTCAATTAGCTGGATATCTGCAGAATTAAAATTGACAATTTGAATTGAGTTTAAAATTTAGCGAACATTCATTTTCGTGGTAAAGGGGCCTGTTACATTAAGCATACACGTATAGTCTGCAATACAGCGGAGGAAAGACAGTCTCAAAGTATAGAATAAGCGTAAAATTAAAGCATTTATCCACGAAGCATGTAATTCCCCTCTAATCAGATAGACCTAAAGCCCAGTGGTCAAGGTTAGATATACAGCGGATCTATAACAAAGTTTAATCCATAGCTAAGACATAAGTATATAAGTCTGTAGCAATCAAATATCGGCATTTGTTATCAGCGATAAACAATACAAACGTGAAAGTTATAGCATTTAAAATATCATAAATAAAATTTCGGGGGTCTTGAAACTGGTTACATTGTTTGGGAAACGTAATATTATGTACAATTAAAACCTCTCTATTACATTCACCTTTGGAACTGGTTCAAAGTGGTCTTGATTCCGGGTAATTACAATAAGTGCGAACTTATAAGGTACATTGAAATCATGGTCTTATTATCGGGATAGTCTTAATTTTGAAGTGGTATTTTTATGGGGTTTTATTGTATTAATTTAGTTAACATGAGTATATCTACTGTCTAACAATATTGGTATTACAATAATTGATCTGCGTCTTCTGAGCGGGCTGGGCAAAGTTGTTCTGTCGCTCGTCCCTTTTACCGCCCTATTCCGCATCTACATACAGGTACAGCAAAGTCCATGGGGTCCGCTTTGCCCGCACCACAATGTCCTCGTTCAGAAGCGTTATGGATTAAGAATAACCATCGGATCTCCTGATGCCATTTAGTGCTTTAACAATCAGTGCGCGTGAACTTCAAATACTAAATGCAACTCTTATCCTGCATGCTTCACAATGTTACGGCGTCATATCTGATAGTTTTACGGTAAAGTTGTGTCCTTCTGCGTTCAATAAGTAATTTAGTGTTTATTAAGTGACGCTCCGTTCCGTAAGATTTCTTATCTGTTTAAACTTCATTGACTAAACACTAACTATAACCACATACTAAACACTTTAATATATCACATACTATTACATGTGGATTGTATGGCGACAGAAAAAAAGAATTTCAACACTCAATTATCACTTTGCTCAAGGAGAGGATGTTGCCTACCAACTTCAGTACATCGCCGTGGCATAATTTTGATGATGATGATGATGATAATAATAATAACTCTAATAATAATAATACTAATAATAATAATAATAATAATAATAATAATAATAATAATAAACTTTACAATGTGACATTTACTTTTTGCTAACTAAAATATGAAACGTGCCCCTGATCGATATGTTCCTCATAATGAAACAATGACGATGTGGTACGGCGGAAATGGAATCTAGACTGGCTCCTTTACATAGTTACTCCCCCTTTTTTAACTACACAGATTTACAACGAACACAAACATGTTTGATAAACAGAAGACAGCTTGTCTCTCGGCATCAGATTTAAGCAGGAAGGGCTCGGTTGACGCTCCGATCGAAGATTTGATTGACTTCATCAACAATCAGGCAGATTTTTTTACAACAAGTTCCTGTTCCGGAAGAATAATTGTGGTCGATAACGTAAGTTGGTGCATACTAGCTATCTATCTATCTATCTGCTAGTAATAGCTTAACCTGCGGACCGGGTTTTAGCCAAGATCGCGAAAAGTTTGATCTACCACTATATTACCAGAAAGGGTACGCAGCAGTCATTAATCCAGTGTAAATTCGCTAAATTATCTGGTATGTACTGGTACCATACCGCTCAGAACATGTGGAGAGCAATTCCAGACCTGACTGTCAATCAGACATGGGGCGAATTATTTGTAAAAGTAGTGCATTAAATTAGAATTATTTGTCAAGTTTGTGCATTAAATTAAATTAGCATTATTATATTTTGAGAAAGTAATGCATTAAATTAGCATTATATCAAAAAGTAATGTGTTAAATTAAGCATTATTTTATATACACATGATTGTCATGAACTGACAATAAATAAGAAGTCAACAATCAGTATAATATTATGTACAAAAGGGATCATCTTCCAAAAACAACAACCCAAAGTTTAATATACAAAGTATCAATCTGAAAGTGTGAAGACCTAAAGTGACACCTTAAGAACTTACAACAAAACTATTCTCAGTACATATATATTAAGACAGCTTTAGCTTTTTAACAAACTTTTGTTATCTTTGATTTAATGCTGTTTTTCACACATTTAGTGTGTAGTATTGACAAAGGACTACACTGTCAACTTATTAAACTATTATGTCACCTGTATCTGCATTACATGGCGATTTCCTAAAATCTGACATAGCCTCAAATAATGTTACAATGACACTGAATCAGTAAGTAAAATTATAAATAAATGGTTAAAAACATAACTTCATGTGAGTGAATTTAAGAGTCTTGTACAAGTCTGAAAGTTTGGGTTGATTTTGATGCTATCTTATTTCAGAACAACATTTTTTTGGTATTTAGCACTGAACTTCAAATGTCTACCAGTAACATTTTCAGAAATATTTAAGTGTTTGACAATATTGGTGGGAGATATCTTGTCCCAATGAATGTGTACAGTGAAATGAATGAAATGTGCTGTATTTGTTGACAGAGCTTGATAGATTTCTGGCTATTCATTTGTTTTAAATTGAGCATTTTCTAAGACAACAAAGCTTAGGAACTTGTCGCTTAAAACTTTGCAACATTCTGATGAAAAGGCTTGACTCTTATAGTCTGTACCGTGTTTTACTAATAATGAACACATATCAAACTACTTAACTATAATAATCATGTTTTTCTCTTGCTATAAATAAGATATGTAATAGACACATATTAAATGTTTAGAGCATCTTTGCATTAAAAAGCAACTATTAATATATATATATATGTAAATAAATCAACAAAATCCAATTAATGCTCAATAATGCTAAGCATTACAGCATTATGGCATAGGTAACGCATTAAATTAGCATTAAAATAATGCTAAATCTGTTGCATTAAACATAACCTTTCATTACTGATAAAAAGTAATGCATTATTAATGCATTAGCATTAAAATTTAATTCGCCCCATGTCTGCTGACAATTGTGAATGCTAATATGACAGAAGTCAAGCTTTTCTGGCTTTGCTTTCATATTTTTGTTGTGGTGTGAAACGGTATGTAGTGTCCCAAAAACAATATTTATTTCATATTTCTAAAATGTAAACATCTGGCAATAACATGTTAAAAAATAAAGATAATTCACTGTATTTCAGCGAAGTAAGTAGGGGTACACTAAAAATGGTGCCAAAAATGCTTGTTATAAATATATATATGTATAATTATGACGTTTAAAGTACATACAATGTATTCATTGAAAGATTTTACTAAAACTATACTCGCTGACAAAAGTCTTGTTCTGTACAGGTTTCCATAACATCTTTTAAACGCAAAAAGTTTTTATCGCACAATCATAAATTTGGTATCAATGGAAAGAGGACATATGCATTAAATGAAAAAAAGAATTATGGAATTTCAGCCAGTACTGCAGGTAGAGTAAAATGTTGCAAATTGTAGACCGGACAAGACTTTTGTCCATTTGCATATATTATACTTGTACCAGGGTATGTTCAAGGCAAATTTCGTATCATATCTGCATAAAATACATATATTAGTCTCTCATTTTAGAACAAAAATGGAGAAAACCAGGTTGCCTTTATAGATGACATTGTTTTTTATAATAATCTTCATCGGCAAGCGGAAATATTATGCATGTTTCGATAAAGCCATCCTCACACATTAATCTGACCGAATTTTATAGGTTTCGGGCAACATTTTATTTTTGATGTCATAATTAGGTGAGCAATACACCCACCTACCTTAAATAGTATGAGAAGGATTGGTCACATTCATGATTTCTTACGGATTAACTCTTCAACAAGGATTTAAATTTTTCTATGATGTTACATTTTTAAAAATTGTTTTAACAGTTATAACTTTATTGTTTTATAACTTTAGGAGATCACTCCCCCATTCCCCCCCCTCTGCCCAAAGTTTACTTTACACCCGATTTTTATTCACCCACCTATTGAGGCAAAATAATACCATTCCCCCATCCAAAATTTTATTGTGTGAGGCTCTACCTAAGACACTGACAAAAATATGAATTATGATATAATGTTTTTTAGGATGCTGAAGGTAAACACAGAAAACAAGGATGTAAGTGGATCATGACATCACATGACTTGGTAACAGCGGAACAACTGGTAACATTTAATAACAAAATATTTGTTTGTTAGATACTTAAAAAAAATTTTTTTTGGGGGGGGGGGGATAATTTTCATAGATTTTTTGTTTTCACAGAGGTCTACAATGGATTCAAAAACATATTTTGATGGTTTGATGGGAGAATTATCTCTTTTCTATGTAAAATCAACAGAAGTGCAAACCCCAAAAAAGTATTTGCTCAAGAAAACAGCATAAAATGTGTGATTTAACAGCTTATTTGAAAAGCTTTCAATGTTTAACATTTTATAGATATACTCAATATTGCTCATTGATCAGCATGAAATTTGTAGTATAACCTGTAGTCACAAGTCCTGTCTTCCACACTACAGTAGACTAGTCACTACATATCCTTTCCGTGCCCGACCCTGTTTTCCGGACGGACGCCCGAAACGTATTTAAACGTGACAAAATTTTGACTTCTCAAAACCCGACCCTGTTTTACTGGAGGACGCCCGAAACATATTTAAACGAATGTTTTTTTACGATTTTAAAACCCATAACGTAAATCTGTGTAAATTTTTGTTAATGCCCGTTGATAAGCGTATGTTTGAATAAAGCATATACGCTTTTGTCCGTTACAGGTATTCTACCTTTTAATGAAATTCGGAATTTTCAACAAGGTAAGAAACCCGATTAAAGAACTGTAAAACACGCAATCTAATGTTACGGTCTTTCTTCTGTAAAAAAGAGGTGGAATGTGCATATCAAAAATAGTGAGTTAAAATCCTGAATCTCAACGCTCTTTTACGTAATGGAAGAAACCAAACCGAAAAATTTGGTTTATCGCTGGAAGACTGTAATGGAAAATTCCGTAAATCAATTAACCTAATTAATAGTCATTAATTTTTATATCATTGCAAAAAATGTCATTTTTAAGTAATTACTAGGTAGATATAGGTATTTTCTAATAATGGATAATTGTTTTTGAGCCACTTTTTTATTTTGACAATAAATGATGAAGAAACAGCAACCCTGTAATTAGATTTTTTTTCTTAAAATTTGACTTTTAAAAATCACTAATTTTCTTATTATATTATCTAAGTCACATTAAATCAATTTATTACTAAATGATATTTGAGAGAAAATATGCGATGCGTTCAAAGGACTAATAGTGTAAAAATACTGATTGATGATTCTGTGTTCTTCCAGATAGCAGCCAAAGTTAGGACTTTTTAATAAAAGGAAATAAAAATCGAAGGGTTTCCGATGGAAAAACAGGGTCGGGTTTTGAAAAGCATTTTATTTGATACATTTAAATACGTTTCGGGCGTCCCCGATTAAAACAGGATCGGGTTTTGGGAAATAAAAATTTTGTCACGTTTTAATACGTTATGGTCGTGGAAAGGATATAGAAACTATTCTTTAATACCTGTAAACATGAGATAGTGTATTAAATTTACTTTGGTTTGAAGACTTGTAGAAGTAAAGAAGGAACTAGCCATGGATTATATTTTGGCACTAGCCAAATCATGTTTTGATCAGATGTCTTTATTAACATATCTATTAGTCAATCCAGATGTAATTTGGTGGTACCAGCATTTTGGTGGATGGTAATATTTGCTTTGAAAAATGGATTTTGCAGACTGAAAGATGAAGATACATAATTATATTCATGCTAAGCCTTATTGAAAACTGCTTGAAAATAGTGCCTGCAATCTATCAGCCTTGTGCCTACACATGCAAAAATGCATTCAGTCCGATTCTTATTCAAAACATGGCTCCTGCCATCACTTATTCTCTAGGCTGTCACTCAGAACTACCATTAACCAGCATCTTTGTCTACAAATGGTGACTGTATATACACAGCAGCTTTGCACTCTCTTTGCTTCAAAACTTGGACAATGTGAGCACTGAACTTCTAGAACCTCACTCAGCAGCTGCTATCACTCACTGTTGGTGACCATACTTGGTAACTTCCATCACTGTTCCTATATGGCCTAACTCAGCAACTGCTTTCACACAGCCTGTGCATCCACATTTGGAAACTCTGAACAATGTCTCTGCATTCACACCAGTCCTGTCAACTGCTGTAAATAAGTCTAACTGCCATCACTTAAACACTTCTTTTTGTAGCTGCCATCACTGTGCTTCTGCATCAAAACACTCAGTGTGTATTGACACTTAATGATTGCCATCACTGAGCTCCTTTATCTGCACTGGACAACTGCCATTACTCAACTGTGACCACACATGATAATTTGTCTCTGTGTCTTCTTTACTGCATCAACTAAGTTTTATTATTATATTATCCCTTTCCTTGATATATACACATTTTTACGCTTGTCCAACCAGTGTAGATCCAGATCAGCCGGCACATCCGTGCCGTCTGATGGGATCTGCACTGGTCGCATTTTGGTCAGAAATGACCTAATGAATCAAAAAGCAAACAGTTTAGATCCATCCGTGCCATCTGATCTGGATCTAAACTGTTCGCCCTAGCAGTAAAGGTGTATCTATACAGGAAAGGGTTATATAACACTTGGCCTTTACCATCCAACCTCTCTTTGTTTCAGAAAAACAGTCTGAAAGATATTAAGGGGAATGCAGTCTTCAAGTTTGAACCTTTTGTGTTGCATGTCCAGTGCAGGTCATTAGAAAATGCTCAACTTATGGTAAATAACTAGAGTTATCTTGTCAAGACATATAATATTGACTTCATTGAGCTATTTGCCCAAGGTTATAAAACTGAGCATAGAAACCAGTCTCAAATATCAAGAATTTGATTGGCTGAAATGGCGACCAGTCGCGATTACAGCCAATCAGATTCTTGAGATTTGAGACTGGTTTCCAATCTCAGTTTTATAACCTTCAGCCATTGTTTGTCTGAATGTGATTAGTAATTTAGCCAATATAACTACTGCCAGTTATATTGTATTTACTTAACTCTTCTTTGCCAGATTGACAATTACTGTAGTATGTGTGATGCCCCATGACAAATTGGGGCTTATCGATTTTGTGATCAGTGTAGTTCATGATCAATGTGGGAACTTACACTATCTGAACAGATCTATTTTGATTTCTAGACTCATTTAGCATGTTTAGAGATGCTCAGATTGATCTGGGTCTGCACTGGTCACAAAGGCTGTAAGCCTCTTGTGGTCATGGCACATCACATCACTGTGTGAAGAAGGTAGATTTGCTCTAAAATCTAAACAGCAAAAATGATTTCAGAAAAAATAGCATCTTGTAATGCAACATAGAACTTACAATTCTTGGTGTAGTTTTGCTGCAGGATGATATGTCACTAGGGAAGTAGACCTGTATATGCCATACTGCCATATCGAAAACAAAATCAGATGCTAGGTGTAAAAGACATTTTTGGATGCCAGAAAAGATTGTTACAGTACATGTGATCTTCTGAAAATATAAAGCTTTGTGTCATGTATCCATACAATTGAACATGTAATAATGCAGAATAACTTTTTAAAATTTTAAGTCCACATTTTGTTTTGTAAGTAATGGTACTTGATTAAAGTTGCAATTATTGTTTAAGCATTTATATTAAGTGTGTCTTTTTGTTTGGGAGTTGTTACTTGACTGGCCTACTGACCTATAATAGTGTAAGGCTTAATTTTAATCTGTCTTAGATTTATTCAAAAGGTCATATAGTTCATATGCAAACAAAAGTATATAAGACACTATAGTGAAAGCTGCAAGAACTTGAATTTATCTGGCAGTTACTCTGAGATGGTATTATTAAAAAGTTGCTAATAATTGGTTTATGAAAAAAATGCAGAGCAATGTCTATTAAATTCATGAACTTATTAAAGTGCCAATAATTTGGTTTAAAAAAAGCCTTTTAAAAATAAATTTAATAGTTCAAAATCAATGTCACGAGCTGATAAAAAATTAAAAAACAACGTGGATAAATTATAAATGGTTTAAATTAAGGCTTATTAAAAATTTCCAAATTAATGTTCATACTATGAAATCTTGGGGTACTATATTTCCTGAATTTCATCTGCAATCAACAAATTTAAAACCACAATGAAATAAAGAATTGAACCTAAACATAGTTAAAAAAATCTAGTTCCACGAATTTAAGAAACCAGGAAAATGGTGTCTTATTGAAAACCTTGACATTTTGTGCGTTTACAGTAAATGAAGGTATTAAAAAGTTCAAGTGCAGGTGTATGGGCTTATTAAAAACTACCAAATTATATTAATGTAGAAAAAATGGGTTCATTGACATGTTCTAAATCAGTGTCTACGTGATATTGGAAGAATATCTTACATTTTCTCTGTAACAACAGTTGTAGAAATTAATAGATGTCTAAAAAATCTCAGTGGAGTGTAGATAAAATGTCCTTTATACTTTACATTTTCTCCCTGAACTTTTCAAAAAACAACTAATAAATACCATAATATTATACTTGATGATCTTTGTCTTGTTATTGAAAAGGCAATGACACTTCCTAACATTTATAATATTGTATCGAGGAATGACTTCATTAAATCTATCTCAAATGGCAATACTCTCTATTAGCAATATGATTAAGTTCTTTATAAATCAGTGCTACCTGCCTGTTTGCAGTCTTTGCATGACATAATTTCTAATTTCAAGAAACTGCACATGTCCTTAGCACAAAAATAGTTCAGGCACTTAATAATGAAGATTATACATAATAAATGAAACCCAATTGTTATTTAGTGCAGCTCATCTGTTATTGCATGTTGTAAAGACTTTTTGTGTAAATCTAATACTAAAACCAAGTTGGGAGAAGTGATATTTAACATGGGCTGGTCATTTTATCGGGATGAAAAGAAATATCATTATACAAAGGTTAAGTACTGAAGAATAAATCGGAACTAACACTTGTCTTAATAGCGGGTTAGTCCAAACTTTTAGTAGTCTTCAAAGTTTAACAAGCATCTATATTAACGCTAAATAATTATCATAGCGGGATTAGATTGAATCGAAAACCAAAATTATAAAAGTTTAATCAAAACTCTTTGTCAAATTTCATATTATGTCAGCTTGGACACTGACTTGATTTCACCCAATTAGTTGTGTTCTTGTTTAAGGCTCGAGAGTTTAGCAATATTAATTTTGTTTGTAGAATTTTACCAGATATAGTTTAACTTAAAGACATAAAACACTTTAATAACTTTTTCCCACTGAACCATTGTACATGTAAAGGACTCAAACACTACTTAAAGAGGATTTCATCGTCTTCTCAAGAAAACTAGAGTCAATAATATAAAATGCATTACCATCTACAAGGAGCAGACATAATCAAAACAGGGTGCTCAGTTCTTCGCGTCGGCTAAATGTAGATGATGTAGAGAAAATACAGAAGTTCAAAAACGTGAAATATATCAGGAATGGCCACATCCGGCAGACACAGCCTCCTCAAGTTAGCAATTTTCCGACAATTCCATGTATGGTATTAATGTTGTGTATTCAGATTTTCTCTTGATGTTCTCTTCATTATTTCTTCATTTTTAAGTCTCTGAAAACTGACATTTTGGCAGAAGTTTATTTGGTGATGTTAAAAACGTTTTACCTGCCAAAACTGTAGAGGTTAACAAAGGAAGATTCAATGGGATTCTTTATTCATTGAATGAATGTATGTAGCTTTAAGATTTTGTTTTATAAAATATGTGTGTTAATCTGTGAAGCTATGTTTGCCTCGGTGTTTTACAGCTAAGTAGCGGTGTTGGCTCTGGGTTCAGGAACTCTGGGATCAGTGTTGGTAACAAGGGCAAGTTCATAACAGTAAGTACATGCAGCATTATATCATGTTCCGTTTGTTAATGTCACAACATCTGTTACCCCAGTCATTGAATATAAGTATCTTGCATGAGTGTGAGGTGAAGATAGAAAAATCTGTCACCGAGGGGGAACTGTTTTGCGGGAACGAGGCTCTGCCGAGTTCCCGCCAAAACAGTTCACCCGAGGTGACAGATTTTTCTATCTTTACCGAATGTCCCATGCAAGATACTTTTTCTTGCATACCTTTTACTGTTCATAACATTTGTGTATATGTATTCAAACAAAATTTTGTTTCCTTACGCTGAAATATTGACGTTAACGTAAATCATATTTTCTAAATGACGTCACTAACTTGAATAAATTACGTCAGATATTTGATGACGTGACGTCACTCGTGTAGCACGCGAACGTTATCTTTTCCCTAGGGAAAAGATGAGATTTTCTTTCCCCGGTAAAACACGCGGAAATACTTATCCGGTATGCAAGAAAACTATTTCTTTCATGGAGAATGCGGGTTCGAGTCCCACCAGATCTGTAGTTTCCTCAATCCACACTCGGCGCGAGTACTGGTTGGAAACCCAGGAAGCAGTCATCGAGCGTGATTAATATAAGTTGGAATAACTTGTTTCACAATCGATGTAAAATTAATAAGTTTAAACTAAGTGAAACTATATTTATATCATTTAGGGCTGTTAAGATATGTTTTAAAAAGTGAAGTTTGCATAAACTATCATTTAATTTTTCCCGTTAAAGCCACGAATGGCATATACTATGTATATAAATTCACACAATTTAATTAACGTTATTAGGTACAGTAATATGTGTTTAATTCTCTGGGATTTGAATTTGTGCAGCCGCTTGACCAGCCGCCCCACCCCCTGCCAACCCTTACTAATACGCCCTTTTTATGCCCCGCCATGAAATGGCGACTGGCATTAAGAGTTGCTCCTGTCCGTCCGTCCGTCCGTCCGTCCCTCCGTCCGTCCTTCCGTCCGTCCGTCCGTCCGTCCGTCCGTCCGATATTCTCGTGAACGCAACTCCTCCTACACTACTGGTGGGAATTTAATGAAACTTGACCGAATTGCTTGGCCTGATATGTTGTTGTGCATAAAGGTGGGGTTTCGCTCTTACATGTTCCGTTCAGAAGTTATGGCCCTTTGATACTTCCATTTACATTTAATTTAGTTTTAATAGGAGTATAACTCGTGAACGCAACTCCTCCTACACTACTGGTGGGAATTTAATGAAACTTGACCACAATGCTTGGCCTGATATGTTGTTGTGCATAAAGGTGGGGTTTCGCTCTTACATGTTCCGTTCAGAAGTTATGGCCCTTTGATACTTCCATTTACATTTAATTTAGTTTTAATAGGAGTATATCTCGTGAACGCAACTCCTCCTACACTACTTGTGGGAATTCAATGAAACTTGACCACAATGCTTGGCCTGATATGTTGTTGTGCATGAAGGTGGGGTTTCGCTCTTACATGTTCCGTTCAGAAGTTATGGCCCTTTGATACTTCCATTTACATTAGTTTTAATAGGAGTATATTTCATGAACGCAACTCCTCCTACACCTCTGCTGGGAATTTGATGAAACTTTACCGCAATGCTTGGCCTGATATGTTGTTGTGCATAAAGGTGGGGTTTTGCTCTTCCATGTTCCGTTCAGAAGTTATGGCCCTTTGATACTTCCATTTACATTATTTTTAATAGGAATATATCTTGTTTCTTATAGTTTGTGTTAAGTAAATTTGCATTTTGCCCATAACTTTAAAACTACTTGAGATACTGCCTTGAAACTTGAAATATATTTTCACCATCAAAATCTACATCATAACCAACAAGACCCATAACCCTGCTTCCAATATTTTTTCAAATTATGCCCCTTTTTCACTTACATTTTGTGTTAAGAAAAATATACACTTTGCCCTTAACTTTGTTTGGAATGGAGGGATTTCAAAATAACTTGGCACAAATGTTCACCATAACAAGGCGGTGTGTCGTGACAATACCCATGCCGGTAGGTCCAAGGTCAAGGTCACTGTTACTAAAAATAGAATTTTCTTGCAAAATCTTGTCCGCTCTGTAACTTTGTTATTTCTTATTGGATTTTTGAATGACTTGGTATAATTGTTCACCATATCAAGACGGTATGTCACGTACATGCCCAAGCCATTAGGTCCAAGGTCAAGGTCACTGTTACTAAAAATAGAATTTTCTTGTCTGGGCTGTAACTTCATTATAAATGGAGTGATTTTAAAATAACTTGACACAAGTGACAGGGCGGTGTATCGCGTATCATGCCCATGCCTGTAGGTCAAGGTCACTGTTACTAAAAATAGAATTCTCTTGTCCGGGCTGTATCTTTGTTAGGAATAGATTGATTTCAAAATAACTTGACACAAATGTTCATCATGACAAGATGGTGTGTCCCATACCATGCCCATGCCTGTACGTCCAAGGTCAAGGTCACTGTTACTAAAATAGAATTTTCTTGTCAGGGTTGTAACTACGTTAGGAATAGAGTAATTTCAAAATAACTTGGCAGAAATGTTCACCATGACAAGGTGGTGAGTCTTGTACCATGTCCACGCCTGTAGGTCCAAGGTCAAGGTCACTGTTACTAAAAATAGAATTTCCTTGTCCGGGCTATAACTCTTTTGAATGGAGGGTTTTCAAAATAACTTGGCACATATGTTCACCATGACAAGGTGGTGTGTTGCGTACATTACCCATGCCTGTAAGTCCAAGGTCAAGGTCACAGTTACTAAAACTTGAATTTACTTGTTCGGGCTATAACTTCTTTATGAAGGAAGGGATTTCAAAATAACTTGGCACAAATGTTCACTATGACATTCCATTGCATTACCGCCAACTTCTTCACAGACATTTCCGTAATGAGAAGACAACAGTGCCACAAATACAAATTATTCACTTGATCATCAAATTTATGCATATTCTTATAATTACTCGAACATCACTGTGTATGAAATGCTATTATTCCCATCATTGCACTTTAGTATCTGAAAACGATGCATAGCGGGGGCATCCGTGTCCTATGGACACATTTCTAGTTTGTAAAAATGGTGTCAAGTCACCATATAGTATATAATGGATATTCAATTATAAACTTAGAAATATACTTTTTTTAGAATACGATTTTGACGGTGTATTTTTGCATATTTTGATAGAATGGAATAATATTAGTGACTTGACACCATTTTTACAAAAAGGGCGTATTAGTAAGGGTTGGCAGGGGGTGGGGCGGCTGGTCAAGCGCCAGTGATTCTGGCCTAGCGGGAAATATAGAACATTGAAATATGCACAAAATAAAAAACACAGAGGAATATATACTTCTTGAGCAACAAATCACAACAAAAACACAGCCTGCTGGCTCTAATAAAGAAATTGGAATAAAGAGTTACTATAGTATGACCATTTAAAAAAACAACTATAACCCAAACAAAAAAAAGTCGTTGATTTTCACCCTGGAAAGGTAAGTCTCGAAACACACCAGTTAGAAGCTTGAGATCGTTTTCGGTTTCCATACCCAGTTCTTTAAAAATTCTATTACACACTTAATATCATGAGTAAAACAATTATTTACTAAATAATTCCATTATAACTACACTACAACTAAGAACAAGAAAAAGTAAAACAGTAACTTACTGTTTTACAGACGGTCTATTATTCAGAGACAACTGAACAATTTCTCACAGAATTGTATTGCAATATCTAGCTCATTTGTTGATTTGTTTCAATGATATTTTGAAAGAAAGCAATCCAACATGCATTCTGATTTCAAACCTTGCTTATCAATATCACACTTGTTCTTACAAATTTTCATTACTTTTACTTTTAATAGTGTTCTCACCACATGTTATTTGCCTATCAAATATGATACATGTATGTTTTGTTGATTTTGAAGATCAATTCAATATTCTACGAATTTTATGATTTTTAACCACTACTATTGGTTTCAATTACCATAGCCTTTAGAATACAACTTCTTCCCCAATGCTTATGTAATAAAAGTGTTTACAAAATATATAATTTAAAAACAACAATATCAATTTACTTTACCACAGAATTGACAAAAGCGATATTATGTCTTGAAGACATTCTGGCTTCCTCTAGTTCAGGTGAACTTAACTTTGGAACCTTTTTTACATGATAGGGTAATCTTTTTAAAACTTATTTTCTGGAATTCCTTACTGAATAGCTCATGATTGGACAAAAACATGAAAGTGTGTTTCATTCTGTTAAATAATCTTAAAAATAATTCTTTGTTTACAGAAAGTTTCATATATTTATGTAAAATATCCAATACACTATATTTTGTGAATTTCCAGAAAAAATATTTAATAATAAAACTAATACAATTGCTAAATTACCTCCAAATAATGCATTTTTATTTATTGAACACACCCCCAGCATCTCATCCCGATCACAAACCACAATGCAGTTGGTACTCAGAGCGAATAATAGCAACATAATTAACCTTTGTATCAATTTTGCATTTTCAAAGGGAGGTAATTTGAAAAATGGAACGCCTGGAAGTTATCAGCTGCTGATCAATTCATTTTATTTCATAACCTTGCTTATTTCAATGCTGTGAATTATAATAACTAAAATGCAGCTAAAATCTGCTTGAGTTTGTAATATTGATAGAAATCTAAATACTGGTAAGGTGAAAAATGCATTATAAAAAGAAACATGATGAGCACACATACTTACTTCCTACTTTCACTTTCTACTTTCACTTTGAACCAGGAAGTAAGATTTCCTTGAATTTCTTGAAAACCCTAACATTATATTTAGGTATGAGTTGCTTTGGTACATTGTGTATATTGTTCATGAATTTCAGAGTTCTCATGCAAATGGTTTTTCTTTTGTTTTAGTATGTGCTTGGTAATTAGAACATGAATTCGACTAAATTGAGCTTGCAAACATTTACTACATCCATAGCTAAATACATTTAATAACTAAAATCTAGGTGGCAATAAGTATTTCCCCCAAAATTCATTTTTTGAAATTTTAGCCTGTTTTCGCCATTTGCAATGTTTGCGATACCTAAATCAATCCTTACAAACTGAATATCAGTCATTCAATACCATTTTAAATCCATAATTCAGCCAAGTTTAGTAGTTATTTAAATTGTGTAAACATCCGGTATCGATTTCACAATTTCCCAAGATAACGATTTAACACAACGAATCAATGGAACGGAAAGATAGCATGTCACTAACATGGACAACTGTGTTTTTCTCAGTAGGAAAACATTCCGATCGAATATTGAAAACAAACTTTTGATAGATTGCAACAAGGTCAGCAGTCACTAACAATGTTCACTCGTTTTTTTACAACACCTGCAAGTCAGATGACCTACTTTATTCCACACTAGGGGGCATGCCAATTCAGTTATGTTTCATTCTTCGTAATGATAAAATTGTTAAACACAAATCTATATGCAACTTCTTTTAAATTATTAAGATTAGCAATGCAAAGTTTTTGATTCCTGCAATAAAGTTCTTTATTTAGTTCTAAATCGCAATATGACGTCACCGCGCATGCGCAACTATCCTGGACACAATACAAAAAGACTGGTAATATATATCCAAACTAAGTAGCATTAATATATTCACGCTACTCAATACCGTCTTGAAAACACAAATAGGCTTTAGTATTTGACAGCATTTCAATCTACATAAATTTGTCCGGCGATAACTAAACAACATCGACATAAAGAGCTAACAAATGTTCTTTTAACACTCTGATAATGTCATATCTTTACGCTGATTATGCCACACGTATCTTTACGAATGAAAGGAATTGACACAAAAAAGATCATGTTGAGTTTCATGTAGTTCAATTTAACTTCCACGATTAAAATTTTGTACATTAATGTTCGTCAAATGATTTTAGGTGAAGATTATTAGTTAACTAGTCCTGGATAATAGGCATTCCGAACGAATATCTTTCGGTTTCAGATCTGTAGTGTGAATATACGTCATACCTAAAATATACTGTGAAAAATTGAGAACAAGATCAAAATTTATTCTAAATTCATGTTATAACCGTTACCAGTACTCCCGAATGAAAATAAAACAACATTTAACTAACTTCAAAATTCATCGATGACAAAAACGCTGGGTGGGCGGGAGGGAAGCAACCATAATGCATTCGCTGTCAAATACCAGCCTGAGTGATTCAAGATTACGAAAATTCGGAAAATAATACACATTTGCACGAAAACTTCATGCGAAACGTGGAACACCAGGAAAAACCATAAACTACGCAAAGTTCTACATAGACTGGCTACATACTCCATATAGAAAGGTGAAATATGCATATCAAGAATGGCCACATTCAGAAAAACAGCTCCCCACACAGTCAAGAAGAAGAGAGGGAGAGAGCATGGTTAATAAAATGATCAGTTTCAAAAGAGACACCACTAACAATATACAAAAATGAGAACCTGAGGGGTTACTGCCTTGGAACGGTGAGTGGCAAATCAAATTGCAAATATACAGGGGGTTTAAACCAGGTGCTAGGGTGCACCAACCTCACACTTGCCCCAACAGGTTCTCATATCACAAAACAAATACAAGTTGTCTTGGTGAAACAACTCCAACCCACTTATCGGCTCAACAATGTTGCATGCAAAAGCACACAAACATATAAAACATAAGAATCTTATAGCATTGCAAAACCAAAGGGCGGGTACTCAATGATCTTACCGAGACCAGAGCTCCTGGAGTAAAATCAGCAAGAACACGATGACAGGGATAAAAGAAACAAATCGAGCTTCTAGGTTCTTTTAAGAAATGATTTCCCCATAAACCTTCATAAACTCTTAAACCCCTGCCGCCGTCTTGCAACCAAAGAGGTAAGCATAATGATCAACTGTAGAAGGGTTAATCACCAGGCATGCAGAGCGCTGTAAAATATCATGTTGGTAACCTTTCTTTTTAAATTTACAGATGGTTTTTACGAATAACCGGGAGAAATTAACATTGCCCTTTATTTTCTTAAGTTTATAAATTAAATCTCCATAAAAAAACTGGCTGTGAAATACCTTGTTGCAAAAGTGATTTTAAACTGCACTTGTATTTATGAATAAGATCTGGGTATCGACGATAAAACTTGCAAAATGTTTTCCTTAATTTGTGATACCGATAACCTTGTTTTAAAAGTTTTTCTGTTATGCAAAGATTACGTTCATTGAAATCATTAACATCGTTGCAAGCTCTTGAAAAGCGAACAAGCTGTGAAATATAAACCCCGTAAGATGTTGCACGGGGAACATCGCCGTCTATATACGGAAAATTTACGACATTAAAATTAAAACCATCTCTTTTATCATATATTTTAGTAGCGACGTAACCATTTTCAATTGACAAATTTAGATCTAGAAAGTTTGCTTGCTTTTCTGAAGTGTTCGCTTTATTAAGTTGTAGTTCTTTAGGGTAAATCTTATTAACCAGTAATGAAAAATGGTTATTACCTATATTAAATAAATCATCAAGGTATCTCGAGGTGTTGTGAAAAGCTGTAATAATATCATCTTGATGTTCAGTAGAAAGAGATAACATAAATTCTCTTTCATAACAGTATAAAAACAGATTAGCAACAAGAGGTGCACAATTAGTACCCATTGGGATGCCTATTACTTGTTTATAAATAGAGGTACCGAATCTAACATAAATATTATCCAGTAAGACAGTTAAAGATTCTATTAGGTCTTGACAAGTCCATAAAGTATAATTATCATAAGAACCATCTGTAAAAAATGCATTATGTTCATTACAAGCGATGAAAGTTTTATTTTCACTAGCAAACGTTTTTTCAAAAAGACTTGTTAGCTTCTTATTAAATTATGAGGGAGCGAAGTGTATAAAGTAGACAAACAGAATACCTGAAAATTATTTGATTTAAGCTTTTTCAAAACGTCATTTGAATTCTTAATCGACGAAAATAAAATTTTGCCAGACGTTTCAAAAACCTTATCGCAATACCTAATTGCATGTTCTTTAATAGCTGTAAGACAAGATGTTAAGAGCACGATAATTTAGTAGACAGGCACAAAGCGTTACAATGTCAAACCTGAATAGTTTTATACCTTACACTAAAACTCAGAACCCCCTCAATCATAAAATGTTTAAATTTCTATGAAATATTACTTTATTTGAGATATTCTAGCTTTATTGTCATGCTAGTTATAAGTGAAGCAATATGATTGTTTTTCAGGCAATCAGAAGTACACATTCACTCGAAGTTCCTCTAGCCAATGATGGTCAGCTTCTGGTATCAGAACAGGTATACTATGCAGAAACAAGGCAGCAACTAGTTTGTTTGATTGTCCATTGTTCAATCCTATTAAAGTATAATATTATGTTATTTATCAGATGAATGTTAACTGTTCAAAAATTTAAAGAAGCAATGACGTGATCGCGTGATAAGACTAATGCTCTGAAAAATATATAGTGGCAGGCAATAGGCCATGTTGCTACTTTTTGACAGCTTAACAGCATGTTTATTTCTTAAGTTCTTATTTGTTAATTATATGATCAGAACCTGTGCCAGAGATTATGTTTTTAGGAAATTCTGATGTTATATCAGGTCTGTCAAGTAGTGCAAACATTGTGTTAAATGCAAGTTGAGATTCTGTCCCTTTTGACTGTGGTTTGTAAATTTACATATTAAACAAAGTAAATGAATTGTACTTAATTAACCAACTAAGAACCGCAAGCAGCTGATTAACTGACATTGAGATTATTCCTCTATCTGACAAATCATATGCTTGACTTGAAATTTCAAGTCTGGTCTTCAAAATCTATTTTTCAAATGCCATGCCTAATTAGCGACCGTTATATGAAATACATGAGCCAATGAAGGTCATTTCTAAAAAAGTAATATATGCATATCAGGAATCGCCACACTCACAAAACACAGCCTCCCCACGCAGCGAAAAAGAAAATAGAGAGAGAGAGAGAGCATGTTTTTTTTATAAGTATGTCAATTCAAATAGGACGCTACAAACAATTAACTAAGAGGAGAACCTTTGGGGATACCGCCTTGGAACGGTAAGTGGCAAAACAAATTGCCACTGGGGTTTAAAACCAGGTTCTAGAGTGCACCAACCTCACACTTGCCCCAACATGTTCTCTTATCACAAGTTGTCTTGATGAAATAACTCCAACCCACCCACCGGCTCAACAATGTTGCATGCAAAAGCACACAAACATATAAAAAGAGGGTCCACAGGACCCTGGGTCGCTCACCTGTTAACAACTGCTCAATGGTTGCACGAGTTGTATGCAAGTTTGGTAAAACAAATAAAAAATAATGCTGCTAAAATTTACTATATTATATATATAACAATATGTAATAAAACTGTGACCCCCGTTGCAGGGCCATTTTTGACCCCAGGAGAATAATTTGAAAACAAGTTTTGTAGAGGACCACTACATGATGACACATACCAATACCAAGGTTCTAAGCCTTGTGGTTTTAGAGAACAAGATTTTTTAAGTTTTCCCTATATAAGTCTATGTAAAACAAGTGACCCCTGGGGCGGGTCCATTTTTGACCCTAGGGCGATAGTTTGAACAATTTTAGTAGAGGACCACTAGATGATGCTCTATACCAAATATCTAAGCTCTAGGCCTTACGGTTTCAGAGAAGAAGATTTTTAAAGATTTACTATATAACACTATGTAATAAAACTAGAGATTTAAAGATTTACTATATAACACTATGTAATAAAACTAGTGACCCCCGGGGCGGAGCCATTTTTGACCCCAGGAGAATAATTTGAACAAATTTTGTAGAGGACCACTACATGATGACAAATACCAAATTCCAAGGTTCTAGGCCTTGTGGTTTTAGAGAAGAAGATTTTTTAAAAGTTTTCCCTATATAAGTCTATGTAAAACAAGTGACCCCTGGGGCGGGGCCATTTTTGACTCCAGGGGGATAGGTTGAACAATTTTAGTAGAGGACCACTAGATGATGCTGTATATCAAATATTAAGGCTCTAGGCCTTGTGGTTTTAAAGAAGAAGATTTTTAAAGTTTTTCCTTTCCGTTGCCATGGCAACCAGAGTTCTGCATGGAATTGATTTCTTTGAACAACTTTGGAAGAGCTTCATGCAAGGAACATCCGTGGCAAAGGTTTCATCAATTTTGGTCCAGGGGTTTAAGAGGAGATGTTGTTTAAAGCAAAAGTTTACGCACGGACGACGGACGCCGGACAAATTGCGATCACAAAAGCTCACCTTGTCACTATGTGACAGGTGAGCTAAAAATAAGAAGCTAATAGCATTGTAAAGTCAAAGGGTGGGTACTCAATAATCTTACCGAGACCAGAGCACAAAAAGAAACGAATCGAGCTTTTAGGTTCTTTTAAGAAAAGATTTTAAGGATTTTACAGAAAGTGTTTTGGTATACCAACCTAAAATGTTTATAATTTTTCAGTATTTGGAGTATATTGTAGAACTTGCCAACAACAAAATGGCAGAAAACTTTGAGAAAATTCAAAGGTAGGTAAAAAAGTAACTCTATTTTAAAATTTATCTAGAGTTTTTTTACACATTTGGTATGTCATCATGAAATAGTTATGAGACAACGCTGTCGGGTGATGACTGCAGTATTGTTAAATGCAGAATCAATGTTATTAAGTTTGATTAGGAGTGAGGTCTAAAATAACTTCTTTACAATAATTATGAATAAAAATTTGTTCCACTTAGTGAATGCGCTTTGTTTCCGTTTCCGTTTGTAGTATATTGCCTTTATCAGTATATTCTACAAGCACTTTGGACAGTAAAAGCGGTTGAGAAAGTCCATAAAGTTGACAATTTTGAGCATTCGTATTATATTTTTGTAATTATCACATGTGGAATGTTTGACAGCAATGGGTTGTATTCACTTACTTTTTCGAACTGAAAGTACATATGGAAGATATGTTGCATGGGAACAAGCTAAAACTTGAAAAGAATATCTGGATGACCCCTAGAAAAATGTTTTCTGTTACAGGTTGTTGGGTAAACACTGACTGCAATTTAATTATATTATAGAGACCTAATCACCGTTCACGCCCTTTTCCCTTTCGAATAATATCTTATTCATAGCTGTGAATGAATTAGAATCTCAAACCAATAGCTAGTCATTTAATGACATTCAGGTTCACCAAAAATGTATTAACGTTGTTTCAAATAATTGGACATACTGCATGTTTAATTCCTTGTACCTTGTTTTAAATTAAGGATGCTTTTCTAGTATATATTTAAGACCACACGGTCGCTGACGCGTCTGTAGTCTATCAAAATGATTATCTTAAAATAATAATTATGTTGCTTAAACCTGTCGTGAAAACCCAAAAGTGAAACGTAGACCAAGATTTTTCACGACTGCATGGAAGATTTGACAAGATATTACAAAACGGAAATTTATTGTCTCACAAATTTTTAGAAAGGACTTATTAAAAGTAGTTGTAAAATAGTAATGATTGGCAAAATATCATAGAGTTACGAATAACATTATTCTTGTAAATTTTAGCCATCTTTAAGTTCTGCCATTGAGGCGCTATAGCTTTAATTAAGACTTACATTTCTGAATCAGCGAAGAGCCAATTTCAAAGCAGATGGGATAGAAAAAAGCCCTATCTCTTGGATTGTATTTTTGTAGTTTTCTTTTTTGATAATGTGAGATTGACTAATCAATCCATACCTTACCCTACCCTTTGTAACTTACAAATACATTAAAATGTATGTTCTGTTATGCTAAATGAGTAATATTGGTTATGGCTTTTGTTTTTTTTAATCATTTAAGATGTCTTAACAACATAAATGCTGTAAAACCTGTTATCTGATTAGTTGCAACATTCTTGACATATTGCTGTCAAATTTGTTCCATTGTGTTTTTTATTCTACCTTATATGTCGTGCAATCATTCGTCATGTTAGTGATACGTAGATAACGCAATTTGACCTTGTGTTTATATTGTTTCATCAATTCTGAAAGATATTAATATTATGCTGTTAATTTGAAAAGCCAAAGACCTCATTGCACTAAACGGTTGATGAATTGTATAATAATTAGTCTTTGTTGTTTATGGAAATGTATTTATTCCATAAATGTCTAAAGTCGGAGTTATTGTCCTCATATGATACTTTAAAAAACGAGTTTCTCGATTGAAACACGCGAACATTAAAGAGATTTGTTGGGGTTTTTTTATCCTAGATTCTTTGACACTCTCAAGACGTCGCTACATCAAGTGAACATTTCTGCCGAGAAAGCATTGGAAAAACAAAACAAAAAACTCCGAGATCAACAACACAGACTTGATCACGTTCAGAGATCTGATTTAGACACTAAGAGTACAGTGGAAGCTGCTAGCGACAGGGATGATGTAGAGGATTTAGTGCAATGTGCCATATTTACCTGTGATTTAGATACATGATACAACTTGCATTTTACATTCTAATTAACTGAATTTTTTAGACGAACGTTTATCAGTAGGTCATTGATTAGTCCTGTCACCAGGGGAAAAAATGTTTCATGAAAATATCCAGTGAACTGACATCAAAGACAGAACATCAATAGTGTTATGATGTGGCCTAATTTAAACATACTTTATATATTTTAAGTAGATTGATAGATTGATCATGGTATAAATATATTAATTTTGAAAGACACAGCAACAGTATCCGCATTTTTTGTTGAACAAATACGCAGAATGAAATATGTAAACTGCCTTAACCAGAAAGTATTTTTTTGTTTAAGATGTTCCATGTTTTTAGGCCGATAAATGAAGCTTGGTTTACCAACTTGTTAACCCTGCTGTAAATGTCATGTTTTAAATTAATAATATATTTGTACGTCAATGTAATACAGAAAATTCGGTTAGAATCGTCAGTATAATTCTAGTAACCTGTATGAGACTAATAAGCAGATACCCTCTTTTGACATAGAAGGTTGGCCAAGTTTTTATTTCATTAACAACACCTTTTTTCAAAGTTAAAAATGGTTGCTTTAAAACCATGCAATTCTAAACTGTAATTTTTATAACTTAGTATACAAATTGTAATTGGTTATTTGTTTTGTTTGTTTTATGTTCACATTGTACCATAGGTTTCAATGTAGACCATCCGATTTACGACGTTTAACGTGTTTCTCCTTTTGGTTTTCATCAATAATAAATAAAAACTCTAACGGCAAAACAAAACAACAATTTAAAAGCCAACGTGAGTAATATGAAACTGGCAACAATATATGAGATCCTTGAAAATAACTTTAAATTATGCATGGAAATAAATGGAATTTTTAGATCTTACTGTTCAAACTTGTCTTACCGTATGTAAAATAAAAAAATATTAATTATTATATTAATTATTATTTGAGCAAAGTTTTATTGAACTGCATTTTCCTTTAGAGTTTTGTTTTTTCAATTTTTCGGGGGTATTGGTGACAGTGAAATGACCAAATGAGTAACACATTAAATATGTTATGTTGTATTTCTCTTCGAAACCGAGGCATTTAAAGAACGTATGGATTGAAATCTGTTGTGGGAAATATTTCATCTTACAACAATCGCTTTCTTCAAACATGTCATTAAAATAATCATTTAATAAGATACTTTTTTCTAAGAACTGTTTAAAATAACTTGTGTTCGATTGGTATCAAGTATATAAATGGTATATTAATTATGAAAATAGATGATGCTGCTCAAACGGAAAACTTTTTTTAGTCTTACTGATTTCCACACGCAATACTTATATTAGTGACGGGCGAATTGAAGTCAGATTTAGAACATAACTTCTCAAATAATGACGCGTTATAAAATGAATAACACTACAGTCACTTGTTTAGCGCAGCTAAGGGATATGAAGTTAGGCTGGGACAAAATACTGACGGGTGTTGTTCTGTACGGAAAAACACTGACTACAATTTTCGGAAACATTTTAGTGCTAGTTATAACCCCACAAACAAAGTTTGAGGGGGTATATAGGAGTGAGCTTATCGGTCGGTCGGTCGGTCTGTCGGTCGGATTCTTCGTTTCCGGATGATAACTCATGAAAGGCTTGACAGATTTAAATAATTTTTGGTACACAGTTGAAACATCATAAGATACAGGTCAAGTTCGATTTTGGGGCTGGTGGGGTTAGTGTCAAGGTCACTGTTACTAAAAATAGAAAAATGCTTTCCGGACAATAATTCCTGAAAGGCATCAAATATTTTAAAAATGTTTGGTACACAGGTGTAACATCACACTATACAGGTCAGGTTCGACTTTGGGGCTGGTAGGGTCAATGTCAAGGTCAGTGTTACTAAAAATAGAAAAATGGTTTCCAGATGATAACTCATGAAATACACAGATTAAATCCTTTTTGGGGACATAGATGTAACATCAGAATATACAGGTTGAGTTCGACTTTGGGGCCTGTGGGGTCAATGTCAAGGTCACTGTTACTTAAAATAGAAAAACTGTTTCTGGAGGATAACTCATGAAATACTTCATAGATTTAATTATTTTTGGGGACACAGATGTAACATTACAAGATACAGGTTAAGTTTGTCTTTGGGGCCTGTGGGTTCAAGGTCAATGTCACTGTTATTTTAACTTCAAAACTTCATTTCCACTCAGTAACTATAGCTTTGAATGAGATTCTTGAATGCAGTTTGGTGTATTGGTGGTTTCTGTGAAGACGACTTTTGGAATTGAAAGTAAGGCCTGTGGGGTCAAGGTCATTGTTACTAACAATAGAAAAACTGTATATGCTCAATAACTGTAGTTGGGAATGAGATATTGTGATGAAAATTGCTATATAGGTAGTGTCTGTGAAAACGAAACTTGGTATTGAAAATGGGCCTAGTGGGGTCAAGGTCACTGTTCACTGTTACTAAAAATAGAAAAAATGGTTTCTGGATGAATTATAATGAAAGGCTTCACATATTTTAACATTTTTGGCACACATTGATTCTAAGAATTTCCAGTTCAGGTATCAAGCACACATGTGGGGGTATTTAATCACTTTCAGTGATAATTCTAGTTGCAGTGAAAGTTGATAAGAAACTAAGGACGAAGTTTAATTACTACCTCGTGAACTTGGCAATAACGGACGTAGCAGTGACCGCGATGAGTTTCATGGCTACACACACGGTGCTGGGCTGCTGGCCGTTCGGAGAGATACTATGCGCCGTTTGGATATTCTTTGATTATGGCGAGGGAGTACATTACCCTAGTTTAGTCTGAAAACATTTTTTTTTACTTTTGTTTCAATTCTTTACCTATAGCTCCTTTTAATAGACTTGTCTTTTGGAATTTTGTTTGCTCAGTGCATCGTTTTCAGAATACGAGTGTATTTCCAGAAGACTGTACATGTACTCATGTGTCAGAAATGGTTGAAAATATCTAGCATTTTAGGAGCACAAATTTCCGTAAAATTTTGTACGCATTTATTTTCACTGTATCTAGAAGCATAATTTAGATTCAGTTTTGTGACAATCCGATGTTCAGCATAAACATTCTTTAATTATAATGCATAACGCATAATGAGCGTCCAAACAAATACTGGATCTACGTTCAACATATTGTGAGCATTTTTGTTTTCTCATAAACTTCACGCATGTTTTTTCCTTGTTAAAAAAAGAAGAACAGATTGAAAAAAAAACGCAAAATCCAGAGAGTACCGCCCTCGCAAAAATGACAGAAAAAATATGCCATTGAACTCCTAAGAAGTAAAAATTAAAATTAAAGCAATAGAGATTTATCATCGGCGTAATCCGTTTAAACATTACAAGTGTAGAATTTCATAGAAATCAATAGCGCACCGGACATTTATATATGTTCTACATTCTTTATTATTAATTTCATCGTATAAGGCTGAAATGCGAATAAGAACTTCCATAAATGGAAAACCCCAGAGGTAAACGACTGCTAATTGTCACCAAAAGGGAAAAGCATATGTAAAAGGCTCGGATAACCCGTACATTTTGAGAAGGTACACTTCTTTTGTAAGCGAAGTCCAGGGTTCGCGTCACAATAGTAATATTTAGGCCAAATATAAAGAATTGATAAAAATTTATAAGTAGAGTTCTTATATCTAAATATCATACTCTAATCATGGGTAATAAAATTACTATAAAATCAAAACCAAACAAAACAAACAAAATGTTTATATCTTTTTACAGTTTGGTCCATAACTAAGACATGGACAAGTGTTTTACATGTATCACATTTTATTTTAATTTCTTCGATGAATAACGTACATGTATGTTATATATTATTTTTTGTTAATCCGATCACTTGTTAATATGAGAAAGAAATACCAGAAGGCACTGTTTAAGTGTTAAAATAGCTTTTTTAATTATCTCTTTGGAAGGACCTAAAATGTTCGTTAAAACATTTAAAACTTTTTTCGATTTTGTTACGAGGGAGAGAATATCCTGAGTTATGCCCCTAAAATGTCGATCTTTAAAAAAATCAGCATTACTTTTGATCCAAAAACTTAATTTTGTCACCGTCCATTTCAAGAAGTTATCGAGTGTCGGCATCGTCGTTTATTAATCGTGCAAACTGAAACGTCCTTACTGAGTTTGATATGAAATTTAAAGAAAAAGAAAAGCCATTTATATTGGAATTGTAATCATGTTGTGGAATACATATTTTACCGTAAGTATATATGAAAAATAACATTATTTTTGTTTCCAAACCTAAAGCGGCAAAAGTAACATATAAATTAGTGGCCTTCAGAGGGCGCTTTTTATCCACTGACTGATGACCCCATTCGCCGTCATATTTGGTACTAATTGAAATCAACGAAATTGTCAGTTTTCACCCACTTAACGTCACAAGTTAATGTCACACCTTGTTACTATTAAGAATGCTGATGAGACGGAATTGTAAATCATTTATAAGCTGTATTTATAATGAATTTTGCCGTAAAAAATATTATACCGGACTATCGTTTTTATACGTCTATGTCTTGATTTGTCATGATTGCTTTCAAAATTACCATTCCCTCAATTATCACTTTTTTATTTCATAAGCTTGCAAGAGGATTCTGCCTCACAATAACATGATTATTCTGAATGTAAAAATAACATACTTAATGATAAAAGCATTTAGGTCTATTCATTAAAATTCAGTCATGAATGTCATTTGTTATTGACAGTTTGTTACTCATTGTCACCTTAAATTATCTGACAGAAGTAAATATGCATACTTATATTTACTTTAAACTATCATCTAGGAATTTTCTGTGACGAGTACGAGTTTGGATAAAAAACCATAATCTCCGAAACTTTGATACTGTTGACGGTGAAAATCGTCATTAGCTGTTTTATGAACGTTGCTTTTCAAAAGCTTGTGTAAACGCGAATTCTGCAAAATATTAATAATAGCTCTGTGAAGGGCTTCACGCTTACTATGACTCATTTTATAAGCACTTTTATACTTCGGTCATTCAGTGTTGTGCATTGCTTATATGTTGGGATGAAAAATGGTCAGCAAATTGGCTCTAAGAGGACCTAAAGAGGAGGTTTACTGTTATTTATTAGCTAGGGTATTTACAATGCAATCAATCGTATATTTAAAAAACATGAAATTATTTAAGCGAATTGCCCACAACTTACTGAATACAAGTGTTCACGTGATATCAGAACCGGTGAGCGGTTCGTACAGCAATTCCAGAGTTCTAATATAAGGGTATTTTCATTTGTTTGTGTGTGCTTGGTAATTCGAGCATAGTTACGATATCTAACTTGATCGTGCAAATCAAGATGATTTATCTTTTCACTAATATGTGACTGGCAATTTGTGTATTTTCTCTTCAAAACGTGATTTTTTTTCATGTAAAATGTAGTTTTACACTTCGGAATGTCTTTTTAGAATCCACAATTTAATTTCAAAAGGTCCAAAATATAGAATTCCATCGGACGTCGACTTAATACATGTCGTGCGGAAAATGCAGAGTCTTTAAACTCTTTTTGCAATAAATGGTGTAAACGAGAACATGCTAAGCCTAATGCTCTTTCAAACTGGAAAAAAAATATTCAAAATAATTGACAATTGACATTTGTATATCCTTCTATAAAAGAAACATAGCTTTATTACCACCTCGACCTCGTTTTAACTTAAGTCATTTGAAAAAGGGTATTCAAGACTTTCACAACAGATTTGTTTTAACACCTGATGATATGGCTTCAAATAATGTAATGTAATTATAGTGTGGCGTATACACTATATTAATGTTCTAACTGAAGAGCTTAATAGCACTAATGCTTATACACTAACATCTGAGAGTGATATTGTTACTGCAGACACTCTACAAATTACAAAAATTAGAATCAGTGTCGAAACAAGACAAAGTACCCACTATGTATTTGTTGCCTAAAATGCACAAAACACCCTACAAAGCAAGATTTATTGCTAACTCTAGTTCTTGCACAACAAATAAATTATCCGTGCTCTTAACATCTGGTCTTACAGCTAATAATGATCATGTAATTAGGTATTGCGAAAAGGTTTTTGAAACCACTGGAAAACAATTATTTTGGTCGATTAAAAATTCAAATGACGTTTTGAAAAAGCTTATTAATCAAATAATTTTCAGGCGTTGTGTTTGTCTACTTACGATTTCTCAACATGATACACTTCGCTCTCTCATAATTTAATATGAGACAAGTTAACCAGTCTTATTGAAAAAAACGTTTGCTAGAGAAAATAAAACCTTTATCGCTTGTAATCAACAAAGGGCATTTTTTAAAGATGGTTCTTATGATAATTAAACTTTATGGACTTGTCAAGACCTAATAGAGTCGCTAACTTTCTTTCAGGATGATATTTATGCTAGATTCGGTACCTCTATTTATAAACAAATAATAGGCATCCCAATGGGTACTAATTGTGCGTCCCTTGTTGCTGATCTGTTTTTACACTGTTATGAAAGAGACTTTATGTTATCTCTTTCTGCCGGACATCAAGATGATATTACAGCTTTTAATTACACCTCGAGGTACCTTGATAATAACCATTTTCCATAACTGGTTAATAAGATTTATCCTAAAGAACTACAACTTAATAAAGCGAACACTTCAGAAAAGCATGCAAACTTTCTTGATCTAAATCTATCCATTGAAAATGGTTACGTCACTAAAGAGGTGATTTTAATTTTAATATAGTAAATTTTCCGTTTGTAGACGGCGATGTTCCTCGTGCAACATCTTATGGGGTTTAATATTTCACAGCTTGTTCGCTTTTCAAGAGCTCGCAACGATGTGAATGATTTTAATGAACGTAATCTTTGCATTACAGAAAAACTTTTAAAACAAGGTTATCGGTATCATAAATTAAGGAAAACCTTTTGCAAGTTTTATCGCCGAAACCCAGATTTAATTCAGAAATACAGGTGCAGTTTAAGATCACTTTTACAACAAGGTATTTCACAGCCAGTTTGTTTTTTTTTTATGGAGATTTAATTTATAAACTTAAGAAAATAAAAGACAATGTTAATTTCTCCCGGTTATTCGTAAAAACCATCTGTAAATTCAAAAAAGAAAGGTTACCAACATGTTATTCTGCAGCGCTTTGCAAGCCTGGTGATTAACCCATCTACTGTTGGTCATTATGCTTACCTCTTTGGTTGCACGACGGTGGCAGGGGTTTAAGAGTTTCTAAAGGTTTATGAGGAAACCTTTTCATAAAAGAACATAGAAGCTCGAATTGTTTCCTTTATTCCTGTGATCGTGTTCTTGCTGATTTTACTCCAGGAGCTCTGGTTTCGGTAAGATCATTGAGTACCCGCCCTTTGGCTTTGCAATGCTATTACCTTCTTATGTTTTATATGTTTGTGTGCTTTTGCATGCAGTTTTGTTGAGCCGAAGGGTGGGTTGGAGTTATTTCACCAAAACAACTTGTATTTGTTTTGTGACCTGTTGGGGCAAGTGTGAGGTTGGTGCACCCTAGAACCTGGTTTAAACCCCCAGTGGCAAATTGTTTTGCCACTGACCGTTCCAAGGCGGTAACCCGTCGGGTTCTCACTTTCGTTAATTGTTTGTGGCGTCCATTTTGAAACTGGTTATTGTAATACCATTCTCTCTGTACTTTTTGGCTGTGTGGGGAGGCTGTGTCATTTGAATGTGGCCATTCCTGATATGCATATTACACTTTTTTATACCGTTCATAAAAATTACAGATGGTTCATACCAAATAGAAGAAAACTTATAACGAATAACTAAATATATTACAGTATTTTTATGTAAAACAAGAGTTGCAAAGAACATGTTGTAACTTGATACTTACTGGTTGTTTAAATGCCCTTTGCAGCTCCCTCGTTAATTTAGGATTTCAAAAGAATTAGAACGGTTATAAAGTAAAGTGACGCCACTCGCGAAAAGTACAATGTACTTTGTTAATCAGCTTTGTTGTTAAGGCTGACATTGGTTACAGGTACCTGTTCTTTGTTTTGTCTTCATTATATTAGAGTGCTCACAAAGCTTCTGAAGATTTAGAATTGCTTATATTGCCGCAAAAACAAAACTGTGACTGTGTGCGCTGAGTTTTATTACGGCACCGGGCGCATATTCGTAGCCTCATGTCTAATGACTTATTTTTGATAGGGATTCCGTTGATTGTTGATGGCACGGCAGTTTAAAGGCCACGGGTCATGCATTTGTCCGTCGTTTTGAGCCACACGCAGTTTATTGTTAGTGACTTTCTGCGTGACTTGGATCCAGAGAGCGCGCCTCGTTCAAGTATTGTTTAGGTTGTTGGACACTCTTAGAAAAGAATTCAGTATTTCACTCAATTTTTGTAATGCACAATTGTATTACCAGAATAAATGTTAAAAATATGGTAGTTTTTTGTAATACTTCAAAATGCGTTACGTCCTTTTGTTATTGTTGTTTTGTCTTTGACATTTAAAACTATAAATTGAGTGAATTTTATACACACATCAATTAACAACTAACGGAAATATGTTTTATTACGGTTATCAGTACCATCAAATATGTAAAACTTGTCTTTTAGAATTATTCAAAATAGAGCCTTACAAAAAACTTCAAAATCTCTCCTGTTATTTATCTGGACAATTTGTAGAGAAAACCTCTTTGTTTTACCCTTGCCAATTAAGATAACCGAAAACCAGAACATTACTAATTCTTTAAAAGGCAAATTTCACCACTTGTAACACTCTTTGAGGTTTTAATGATCACATTTATTAATAGCAGCTTAGAAGGCTTCCAATAAGAAATTTTACAGCGATCTTCATGCTTGGTGATTTTATTATATGCGAATTAAGAAGATTATGGTAATTGTGGATGGAGAGTGGTCAAGCATTAGGGGATTTTCTCATGGTGTGAAACTGAATCGTAAGGCGTAAGCCTGCAACCGAAGGTTTCTTATTGTGTTCTTATCAGTTTTACAGAGCTACGGAATTCCACCCTCGGGCTAAAAAATATAACGAATATCTACACACTTATATATAAAAATACCGCAAAAATATGTCGGTATGTTGCAATAATTTCACGCTGTGCAACATAATCACGACGCATATTCCAAAACTGAACGCAACATGACGACATTCATATGTCATCGACATAAACAGCGATATATTTAAATCGACATTTTGAAGGATGAGTGTTTCGCGACAAAACTCAAAGCAAGGCTGGTTCTCAAAGGCAAGTTGCAATAGTACTAACAACCAGAAGAGGCATTTCTTTAACTGGGCGCGTCGCGGGAAAAGGTACCTTCGGACAGTTGACGTAAATTATTGAAATGACGTCGTAAATTTGAGCAGACGACATTCATTGTTATGCATTTCGCGGTAAAAATACCATTTCATTGACAAAATTTACAAAAACATCACCTTTTAGTTATGAGAAAATAACAGATTGGTGTAAGTTATTTCTAAATATACTAACAACTAAACTGTCACAAAATATGACCGAAGATACCTTTTCCCGTGCATGCCCCAAATAATTTAAATCAGACATTCGCAAGACTACACGGTCTTGGATTGGTTATGTAAAGATCCTAAAGGAATAGGATCACTTGATATATAGCCACTAAATGAAAACATTTGTCTGTAAATGACAAATTTTGCAGTTTTTGTAGAAGAAATACAAAAGCTCATTTGGAACACGGTGTTCTGTCAAATGCATAATGTTATAAGACTTCTTCTTCCACCGAATAAACTTCCTTTTCAAACAGTAAATGGGAAATTTAAGATCAAGGCGACTGGTTTGAAATAGGGAAACCATATCTGCATGTCAGTGGTTTGTGGCGCGCTCTCCCGAAATTTATTTTCGACGCGTGTGATTGGGGATATACATGTATTTATTTGGGTGTTTTTTTCATATATTCTATGCTTTAGGTACTTCATGCTGATAGTCAAATCAATTCAGACTTGATGTATCAAAACAACATACTGTAATATTTTGGTTACATGTATTTATATTTTTACATGATAAACATACTTTGGAGCATGAGAGTATTTCTTAATTTCGCTAGAAAAAATGATGTTCATTAATAAATTAAATTTTTCTGACACATTTTCGCTTTGAATTGTGAAAGAAACTGCCAGAAATTTTGTGTCAACCATTTACTCTCTATACATGGATTTAATCGCGTGCGAGACCAGTGAAGCTCCAGATCAGCCTGCACACCCGCGTCGCCTTATCTGATCTGATCTGATTTACGCTGTTCGCGGTGTGTTCAGAAATAATCATGAATTTAAAAGCGAACATAGATTATAATCAAGCTGTACATCCGTAGAGTTTGATAACGGAATGTGCCGGCTGATCTGGATCTCGTTTAACCATTTCTGTGCCACGGGCCGATTTTGGGCCGATTTTGTTATACTACGTTGAGTGCCACAGTTATATTTGTTTTATTGTGATATTTCTATAGTTTTATGTATTTTTGTAAAAATTTCATTGTAATTAGAAGATGCTTTGCTGATTTCAACGATATAAAATATTTTGAAATCGGATAAAAATTAGTTTGTTTTTCTTACTTGTCCACGAACTTTACGAACACACTTCGTATATCTGCACGAGATTTGGCGTTATTATTTTATTTCTATATTACGTATATATGGCCGATTTTACGGTTCTGAAGTGTTGAAGTTCCTGTGTGGACTTTGTTTATCTTAAACGAGTTAACGGGAAGTTAAATATATATTCCTAGAGGTCGACTTTTTCAAGACTGGATAGGAAAGACACATTTTTGAGGAAAAAATAAATAGTTTTGCTATTGAAACATTTAAAATAATTATTTGTTTCTAATTTCGTATCCCATCTGAGCGTACTTGACCATGATCATTAGTCGCACTGGTTTTTCATAAAAGTGATACAACTGATATTTTATATGGCTATTAATGAAAATTTCTGTTTTAGTCAATTCGTTTCCAACGTAACATCAAAGTAATGTTAACGTACGTTAATGACGGGAAATCAGTGCATATAACGGGATTGACTTATTCTGACGTCACGTAAATGAGTCGAAAATGTGTATAAACAACTGCTATGGGATGAAACTGGTTTAGAAGGTAAATAGACAGAAAGAAAAATACTATAATACGGACTTCCAAAATTGGCCCAGATTGGCCCGTCGGCACTGAACGTAGTTTATAAGATTGGCCCAACGGCACAGAAGTGGTTAAGTAGAGATCATCTTTGTTATTGCTGTAGTTGGCTTTAGATGGTAAACTCTATAAACTAGTGAAATCTAGGCATAAACTATATACACTTGTATGAACACAGATTTATTCCACGATTGAGGCGAGAGTTTATGAAGGTTTATACTTTATATGAATACTCTAAAAAAATAGTGGCTCGATCATTTTATTGTGTTCCTGCCATTGATTTAATTTCTTGTGTGCTGGTCTCAGTAACCTCATCGGACGCCTGCACATTTTTGATTGACACTGAAAAGCCATTAGCTACTTTACTGTGTCTGCATGCTTTTATAAATTTAGTGGGTGGGTTAAGGCAATATGAACATGTTTGATCAGTTTTTTATTCCTGTTAACTTGTTTCTGCTTATTTGTTTCTATGTGCTTTAGTCTCATTGGGATCATCGAATATGAGAACCTGACGGGACAAGTGTGTTTTGCTATACCATATAATCTGGTTTAAAATTCCACCATAGAACCATAGAACCCGGTTTTAACACCATCCACAATTCAACCTAGTGTTAAGACACTTGTAAGAGTGCATTTCAAATCTATTTTATATAACAAATAAACATCGTTTATGTTAATAAAACATTATCAATTTTTGTAAAAAAATCGCTTTTCTTGAAATTATTTAAAATTGCACCAAAGATGCAGTCATATTTTCAAAAGACATTTTGCAAATTAGTGTACAGATGAGCTGCTTATCACTCAATTAATCACTTAATCACTGATTATTTGTTATTTCTGTGTAATCTAGCTTAAAACAAGATCAAAGCCAATTTAATGCTTCAGATTGTTCTTCAATTAACGGAGGAAATAACTTAATGTGTACCCTTTACCATAGAAATTATAAAGGTTCTCTGTAACTCGATGACTTTAATGTTGATATGTAGGATATATTTTAAAAATCATGGCTATAGATTAACGTACAGTTCAAAGGGGCATTAACTTACCGGTAAAATGGTACGACAAAATTTTTGGTATCGTTCCTATTAGGTAAATGAATATCAGTCTGAACTTTAAAAATAAATGTTCGATGGAAGCTAATCTTTTTATTTGTTACAATAACAAATGACACCAAATGAGAAACCTCCCAATCGATATTCAAGGTCGTAACAATAGTGTAGTCTATCAGCTAGGCGATTATTTCTATATTTTTCTCTTTGAGATATTTAAATTATGAAATCGTGCACTTCAACATTTTAACAAGTGTATACACGCGAGAAAGTTTTTAAATATAAACACCCTTTTATTTTTCACACGGTAAAAAACGAATGTTTACAAAATTTAAAAATCAAAATAAACTCATTTATCATATACTTTAGTTGTAAGAGATCTATTTTAATATAAAAAGATTAAGATTTACAGAATATTTCCTTTCCTGAAGCGTTTGATTCATTAAACAAGGGTTCATTAGCCAGAGTTCATGTATATCTTAATGACCAAAGATGGTAAAATGGTAAATTGTCTTAATATAACAAACTTTCAAGATACCGCGAAGTTATGTTATAAGCTGTAATAATGTGGTGACATAGATAACATAAACTAAGTATTTTCGTAACAGTATCAAAATAAATGACTGACAACAGGTGCACGATTGTCACCCACATAGTTGCCTATTACCAAATCTAACAAAATGTTTTCCAGTACAAAAGAGAGCGACTCGATCAATTCTTGATATCTACCATAAAGACCGTCTGTACAAAGACCCTCCGTATTCATTATTAGCAATAAAGTTTTTATTTGCTCTTACAAACGTTCGTTTCTTTGAGACTGGTGTACAATGTGGACAAATCATCTGGGCTGAAGGTTAAAAAGCTGAGATTGGAAACCAGTCTCAAATCTCAAGGATCTGATTGGCTGAAATGGCGACTGGTCCTCTTAATATTGAGCTGAATGGATTGAATGAGACTTATTTCTTTACGCTACATATGGCTTCTGCCTGTAATTTCCTGTATAACAATAACACGACTTTTCTAAATTGTAAAATTACTCTAGCCTACTGATAAATCCTGTAAATTCATAAAGTAAAAGATCTGTAATGCCCGACATTGCTTACTTACAGTTAATTTAATGATAGCATAGAATATAAACTGAGCAGAAATGAAAACTTACCAGTTTTTATATTAAAAAAATTGTGTTCAGTAATAACTTTTATCCTTCGTGTCATTAGTGGTATTATATAGTTATTTGGTTTCTTGACAGGGAATGTGAGGATATATTGCCGGTCTGGGTGTCATATTACCCGAGCCGCAGGCGAGGGATAATATGACACCCAGACCGGCAATATATCCTCACATACCCTTTCAAGAAACCAAATAATTGCTTTATTATACAGCAAAGACTTTTTCAGACAAAAATAGTTAGAAAACATCGATTTTCATTTATTTCGCTTATTTAATGCCGAATGGCTTAATTCCCCTCTGAGAACCTCAATAATTACATGTCTAACGTCATTAATTTACCTGCATGAGTCACTTCTATAGAAACTGAATGGACTATCGATTTGATATTTATTTACAAAGTTATAGGAATAATCTCATTGTTTTCTACGTTAAAACAAGACATAAATATTTTCTGTAACAATTTTAGTTATCCCTTAGCATACCGCTTTATAATTTACAAGATCGGCTTCAAATTTTGCATTTTTACGGAAATTCAAATCAAAATGGCGGACGACAACAAAAGGTAGGAGGCCAGAGAGGGAAATTAAGGCACGTGCGTTATTATCTACGGCCAATCCGTAAATACGGATATACATCAACGGCACATTATCCAATTAAATTCAAGCAAATTTCTTTGCAGTATAATAATTGCATATATATGGACATTTGATAAAGCGGGAAGATGTTGTTATTCTTTTCATAGAGGTCAGTTTCACATAGGTCGATGTTATATTCTCTTTTCTAATAAGGACGAGGTTGATAATTCACAGCATGACAGTCTCAAACAAATTAATTGACTGTCAAATTTAGACCCACGGTTTCTAGTGAACCAATTTGGAAAATAAATAACCCGTGAAGAACTAAAGCCCAGATGTATTGCATACGTGCAGGAGAATTGCTTAGCTCAGGAAATAATTTACTTTGCAACCTTAGAAAAATTAAACATCACTGTCCTTTTAATGAGTTAACATTAATTTGCTAATTAAAGACCTGCCTGATGATCGTCTCTAAGCGAATTTGAGAATTTCTCCTAATTGCACTGCAAACTTTATAACTGGCATCCATTTCATGCAATTCGATTTGATTGAAAATGTCAAACGGTTCAAATGTTTATGTTTTATAACTGATTCCGGTCGTGCCGTGTGTCAGCTGTAAACAGTTAATCACATTCTTATGTCATTTAGAACGAAACCACAATGTTTTATCTATTGTAACAATTGCGTTTTAGCTGGAAATTTTTATTTCGTTGACACAAGAACTTCTTTGTTTGAATATTTTTTAATTTATCTTTTTCTTGAAGTTAGGAAGAAACGCTTCTTGCTTTCCAATGAAGCGTATTTTTAAAATATATAATTATTATGGGTGCCGAAAACTTTTTGAGTTCATAACATCCTAATTTTAAAATTATTCGTATCAAATCATTTTCACGTATAGTGAGGATATTATTTATGATTCACCTTTCAAAATAATGCCAATTTGGTTCTCTAAATATTGGTTAGTGCAAAGTAAATAAAAAATTATTTAAAAACATATCATAATTAACATTTTGATGTCAAAATGACAGTATTTGCTTTCTTAATTACGAACACTTTAAACTTCAATTTTCATCGGTTCACGGACTTTCTTATTTTCAGTTTATTACGGGGTCACTAACATTGCAAATGGCGAAAACTGGCTAAAATGTCAAAAATGAATTTTGGGGAAAATACTTATTGCCACCTATATTTTAGTGAAGAAATGTACTTACCTAAAGATATACATGTACTAATGTTTGCCAGCTCAGTTTAGTCTAATTCATGTTCTAATTACCAAACACATACTAAAAGTAAGAAAACCCATTTATTTGCATGAGAACTCTGAAAATCATAGACAAAATACTAAAACAACTAATACATGAAATAAGTATATGCTGGTATACAATCATTAGTGCCTATTCGTCAAAATAATGTTAGGGTTTTCAAGAAATTCAAGAAGAACGTACTTCCGGGTCTCTTCTCAATCTGGATCTTTGCAGGATTTTTTATTGTTTTTGTGTAAGCCTGCTTAATGTCAATTGATCAATAATTGCCTAATGGTTTCCATAAAAATGTCTCTGTCAGAATGATCCTATGTATTTTATATGTAGCTGACGCCAATAGCGTTCGACCTTAAATAGAAACACAAGTGCATTTTTTTATCAAATATGGTAATAATTAGATAGCCAATGCGACCTCTTTTGTGGTAACAAGTTTTTTTTTGACACAGTGACCTTATTTGTCCCAATCGAACCAAGTTCATAATATGCTTTAGATATTTTTTATAAACAGCATCAACGACAGTTAAAATTACAGATATGTAAAAAAGCATTTTTCTATACTTTGATATGTTGACCTTTTGATCAGATAACCAAGGATCCCGCGTAAACAATCAGTAACAGTTACAATGTAACATTGTTCACTAAAGAGAAGAGGTGAAATAGATTACTTGTTAACAGGCATGTCAATACTAACAAAATAGATAAAAAGAGAACATTGAACGCCACCAAATACGACAAAAATGAAACTATCGAGTCTGTTCCTGATCAGTAAGGGTAATGCTTGTTTCTGCTCGCGCTGCTTACAATGTAGCCCCGGATTAAGCGCAATTCAATATTTACACCATACATCCCAAACGATGGTATTCATATGGCAATGAACATGGAACCTCCAACGCGGTATTTTCAGATTAATAACATTCCATGTTCTGCGGCGTATGGTCCCCTGATAAAACTAGAGCTATCACTGAAGGTGATTAATACCCCCGCAATACTGCTTTGTCAGAGTATACAGAAATCATGTTTGCATCTTTCATGGGTGAAAGTTGAAAAATAATTGCAATCTTGAAAATTTGCTGCAAAGTTGTGTTTAAAAATAGCGACTTGGGTTTTCACCGGATGTAAACAAAACTGTAAAAGTAGTTGACGTCACAAGGTTTTGTTGAATCGTGCTCCCCTTCTAAAAAATAATGGACTGATCCAAATGAAAAAAAAATGTCATGCAAATCTAATCAAGAACGTATGTTAAAAGATTGAAAACTGGAGAAGTAGTTTGTGTCATAAGATTTTGTTAAATAATGCTCCCCTCCAACCAAAAATGGACTGATCCATAAAAAAATATGTCACTAACATGCGCACTTCATGCAGAACATATGATTTCAGTTTCAAGTCGATATCTTGAAAACTGTAGAAGTTTGCATAACACGATTTTGTTAAATCATGTGCCCTGCAAAAAAAGAATGGACTGATCCACACAAAAATTATGTCACGCACATCTACACTTCATGCTGAACATACGTTTAAAGTTTCAAGTCAATATCTTAAAAACTGTAGAAGTAGTTCGTGTCACAAGATTTTGTTGAATCATGCTCCCCTGCTAAAAAATAATGGACTGATCCACATGAAACAAAGTATGTCATGGGATTCTACTCACAAACGTATGTTTAAAGTTTGAAAACTGGAGAAGTAGTTTGCATCATAAGATTTTAAATAAAAGATTTTGTTAAATAATGCTCACCTGCAAAAAATAATGGACTGATCCACACAAAAGTATGTTGCTGACATACACACTTCATGCAGAACATACAATTTTGGTTTCAAGTCGATATCTTGAAAACTGTAAATGTTTGCATAACACGATATTGGTAAATCATGTCCCCTGCAAAAAATAATGGACTGATCTACACGAAAAATATGTCACGCACATCTACACTTCAGGCCGAACATATGTTTAAAGTTTCAAGTCAATATCTTAAAAACTGTAGAAGTAGTTCGTGTCACAAGATTTTGTTGAATCATACTCCCCTGCTAAAAAATAATGGACTGATCCACATGAAACAAAGGATGTCATGGAAATCTACTCACAAATGTATGTTTAAAGTTTGAAAACTGGAGAGTAGCTTGCATCATAAGATTTTAAATAAAAGATTTTGTTTAATAATGCTCCCCTCCAAAAAATAATGGACTGATAAACAAAAAAATATGTCGCTTACATGAGCACTTCATGCAGAACATACAATTTTAGTTTAAAGTCTTATATCTTGAAAACTGTAGAAGTTTGCATCACACGATTTCGTTAAATCATGTCCCCTGCAAAAAATAATGGACTGATCCACACGAAAAATATGTCATGCACATTTACACTTCATGCCGAACACATGTATAACGTTTCAAGTCAATATCTTAAAAACTGTAGAAGTAGTTCGCGTCACAAGATTTTGTTGAATCATGCTCCCTTCCGATAAATAATGGACTGATCCAAATGAGAAAACAAAATTTGCGCAAATGTACTCACGAAGATATGTTTAAAGTTTCAGGTCGATATCTTGAAAACTGTTGACGCTGTAAATGTAGAAGTTTGCATAACACGATTTTGTTAAATCATGTCCCCTGCAAAAATTAATGGACTGATCCACACGAAAAATATGTCACGCACATCTACACTTCATGCCGAACATATGTATCAAGTTTCAAGTCAATATCTTAAAAACTGTAGAAGTAGTTTGCATCACAAGATTTAGAAGTTTGCATAACACGATTTTGTTAAATCATGTCCCCTGCAAAAAATAATGGACTGATCCACACGAAAAATATGTCACGCACATCTACACTTCATGCCGAACATATGTATCAGGTTTCAAGTCAATATCTTAAAAACTGTAGAAGTAGTTCGCGTCACAAGATTTTGTTAAATTGTGCTCCCCTCCGAAAAATAATGGACTGATCCGCATGAGACAAAAAAAATTTGCGCAAATGTACTCACGAACATATGTTTAAAGTTACAAGTCGATATCTTGAAAACTGTTGACGTAGTAAGTGTAAGTTTGCATAACACGATTTTGTTAAATCATGTCCTCTGCAAAAAATAATGGACTGATCCACACGAAAAATATGTCACACACATCTACACTTCATGCCGAACATATGTTTAAAGTTTCAAGTCAATATCTTAAAAACTGTAGAAGTAGTTCGTTTCACAAGATTTTGTTGAATCATACTCCCCTGCTAAAAAATAATGGACTGATCCACATGAAACAAAGTATGTCATGGAAATCTACTCACAAACGTATGTTTAAAGTTTGAAAACTGGAGAAGTAGTTTGCGTCATAAGATTTTAAATAAAAGATCTTGTTAAATAATGCTCCCCTCCAAAAAAAATAGACTGATCCACAAAAAAATATGTCGCTTACATACGCACTTCATGCATAACATACAATTTTAGTTTCAAGTCTTATATCTTAAAAACTGTAGAATTTTGCATAACACGATTTTGTTAAATCATGTCCCCTGCAAAAAATAATCGACTGATCCACATGAAAAATATGTCACGCACATCTACACTTCATGCCGAACATATGTATCAAATTTCAAGTCAATATCTTAAAAACTGTAGAAGTAGTTCGCGTCACAAGATTTTGTTAAATCGTGCTCCATCCGAAAAATAATGGCCTGATCCACATGAGAAAAAAAATTTGCGCAAATGTATTCACGAACATATGTTTGAAATATCAAGTCGATATCTTGAAAACTGTTGACGTAGTAAGTGTAGAAGTTTGCATAACATGATTTTGTTAAATCACGTCCCCTGCAAAAATAATGGACTGATCCACACGAAAAATATGTCACGCAGATCCACACTTCATGCCGAACATATGTATCAAGTTTCAAGTCAATATCTTAAAAACTGTAGAAGTAGTTCGCATCACAAGATTAAGAAGTTTGCATAACACGATTTTGTTAAATCATGTCCGCTGCAAAAAAATAATGGACTAATCCACAGGAAAAATATGTCACGCACATCTACACTTCATGCCGACCTTGTGTATCAAGTTTCAAGTCAATATCTTAAAAACTGTAGAAGTAGTTCGCGTCACAAGATTTTGTTAAATCGTGCTCCACTCCGAAAAATAATGGACTGATCCACATGAGAAAAAAAAAAGTTCGCGCAAATGTACTCACGAACAAATGTTTAAAGTTTCAAGTCGATATCTTGAAAACTGTTGACGCTGTAAGTGCCACAGACAGACCTAGTTTGCATAACATGATTTTGTTAAATCATGTCCCCTGCAAAAATAATGGCCTGATCCACACGAAAAATATGTCACGCACATCTACACTTCATGCCGAACATATGTATCAGGTTTCAAGTCAATATCTTAAAAACTGTTGAAGTAGTTCGCATCACAAGATTTAGAAGTTTGCATAACACGATTTTGTTAAATCATGTCCCCTGCAAAAAATAATGGACTAATCCACACGAAAAATATGTCATGCACATCTACACTTCATGCCGAACATGTGTGTCAAGTTTCAAGTCAATATCTTAAAAACTGTAGAAGAAGTTCGCGTCACAAGATTTTGTTAAATCGTACTCCCCTCCGAAAAATAATGGACTGATCCACATGAGAAAAAAATAGTTCGCGCAAATGTACTCACGAACATATGTTTCAAGTCGATATCTTGAAAACTGTTGACGCTGTAAGCGCCACAGACAGACCGCCCAACCAACCAACCAACCAACCGACCAACCGACCGGATGATGACTCCTATATACCCCCTATACTTCGTATGCGGGGGTATAATAATGGTATGCCCTTTTAAATAGCATTTTTACAGGGGATAAGAGAATATAAATCACAGACAAAGGTAAACTTTAAAAAGCAGGAAATATATCCTTGGGGTGATTGAACAATAACCAAATCTATATTGGCTGGGATATTGAAACCATTCATCCTAAACTGCCCGAAATTTAAGAAGCACTTTTAACATAGTATATAAATGTTGAGCTAAACGACCTTCCAAGGACGTAACTGATAACAGTACTTATTGAATGTACCGGGAGACTTTTTACAGCCGCCACACGGCACAAACAGCGCAGCTGTTGATGCTTTAATGTAATATTCATGAAAAGAAACAGTGGTAATTTGCTTGAATATGTTTGCTAAAAGATGTATTCACTGGTGTGTGTATATTGCAGCTGAGTATTTGTGCTGGTTCTGACCTGCTACAAGAACTCTGTGATCTATGTGATGGTAACAAGGGAAGTTAACAGCAATGTAGTTCTTATTATTACAATTTGTGATTGTCATCGTTTTACAATATGATTGTTAATTTTATACTTATTGTTTTTGCTATAAATGAAATAAATTAAATCAATATAGAAAAACATCTTTAGAATCCATAAAATGATGAATTCGAAAAATTCAGGACAAAATGAATACGACTAATGTAATATATGTCAATTAACTCCATTTATTGTTTTATATAACTGTTTTCATTTTTGTAGCGAAATAGAGCGAAATTAGAATTTTTGTAATTTGATCTGAAGACAGACTAGTCCGCAGAGAACTTTCTCAATAGTAGTGATATAGAGGGTATTTGTTTTTACCAGTCTAAGATAGAAATTTATTTCACCAGGTGAGCTCCGGAATTCGTATTTTCACGAGTGGCGAAGCCATGAGTGAAAATAAATAATTCCAGAGTTAACGAGTGCAATTTCTATCTTTCACTGATAAAAACAATTTTTCTTTTTAGTCGTGCTTTAAGTGCACAATTTGTGTGAATTCGACTGAAAAAAATGCATGAATTGCTGCCAAAACCTTTTGTTTTGACGTGACGTCATGACATCATATACCCAAATTTGAGTCCATTTTCTGAACGTTCTAATTCGAAATGTTATGTGCGTTTGTGAACCAACGTGAAAAAAACCTGGTATTCCACTGTTTGAAAACAATGAAATAGCAGTTTTATTTCACCGGGAAAATTCTTTAATTCACTGGAAAGAATAAAATAAAAGGGTATTTAATTTTAGGTAGTGAAAATAGGGCCTATAGCAACGTAATGTTGATAAAAAATTCAAAGGAAACGGAGTTTTTATTTACATTATTATTAATTTTAAAATACCAGTTTGATTAACATGATACAAACACATTATATATCATGGTTATATTCTGCAAATATTTAAATGATAAAGTATTATTTTTGAACAAAATATTAAAACTGTGAATGTACGTGATCGTGTAACTGTGTAGTTTCAAAACTGTTACGTGGTATTTAGTTTATGTGACCTTCATGTTGAGGAATGAACACAACATAACATTCCATCAACTCATTTTTATTTTATGTACCTTAATATGGCATTTGCCTCAATGAAGTTCTTTCTTCAGTGCAATGAGTCATTGGCTATACAAATATGCTACGATGAAATCCCTCACAGACTATTGCGTAGTGCACATGTTTTGACTAATGACCTCTTCGCGCACTTTTGAATCTGCATATTTGTCGGGGTGCTATGCGTACAAATATTAAATTCACACGAAATAACCTGAGCTCTTAATAATATTAGAGTACAAGATCATAAAAAATGGTATTGAAGACAAGTCTCAAATATAAAAAAAAGACTGAAATGGAGACATGCCCTGACTTGTTTTCATTCCATCCTATCAGATGGTAGATCTCTATTCGTAGTTTTTAATGATTGTGGACCCTGATGTTATTTAGGTAGTAAAGATAAAGGGGAATATCGACATAATTATGGTACTGATTTTCTCAAAACATAAATATCTGTTATTGCAGAACATAAGTAATGATGTTACAGAAATATTTTGCTTTTCCTGACTGTTTGTTGTGTCATTAAAATTTAAAATCATCAATTTATGGAATATTTGGTGCATTCAAACGTTCAGTCTGAAAAAATATATAAAAATAGATTCGGATAATTAATGCAATTGATCTCTTTCATAAATTTATTATGAGAACCTGGTGGGGCAAGTGTGAGGTTGGTGCACCCAAGAACCTGGTTTAAACCCCCAGTGGCAATATTTTGCCACTGACCGTTCCAAGGCGGTATCCCAAAGGTTCTCTTTTTGTTAATTGTTTGTGGCGTCCTATTTGAATCGACATACTTATATCAAACATGCTCTTTTTCTCTTCCTCACTTTTTTTCGGTGCGTGGAGAGGCTGTGTTTTGTGGGTGTGGCGATTCCTCATATGCATATTTTACTTTATTTCATCAACACTTTCATGAGACACAATTTGAAAACTATTTAAAACAGTTCTGAATAGATGCCATGGTTACATCATTGATATAAGAGTTATAAAACACCCATTACGTCTGTAATGTTTCATGGTACGTTTGCTGCTAATGTTTTCCTCAGTTCGTGTATGATCTTGCGCCACGACTTGTTGGTCGAGCATGAGACAAAATTAATAAGCTTTCAATTTTCTTAGCATTAGCTTTGTACTTCCTGAGTTATGTAAATCTTCAACTTAATCCATAAAACTTTTTAATATATCATGATATTTAATCGTTTTAACTATGTTCCTTTGTTATTTATGTAGTTACAATTATCAGAATTATGTATTCAAG